>CM060601.1:26577459-26592459 GCA_030578255.1 Tiaroga cobitis | reverse complement strand
CACCCCCATGCTGTACCAACCCCGTAAGACCTTCGTTCGTCTTCGGAACACAAATGAAGATATTTATGATTAAATCTGAGAGGTTGATCACTCCTCCATAGGCTCCCTAAGGGAATGACACCGGACGGCCCAGAAAGTCATTAAAGAAAATGTTTAAATATTCCATGTCACAACAGTGGCTCAACTATATGTTTATCAAGCGACGAGAATACTTTTTGTGCGAAAAAACAAACAAAAATAACGACTTTATTCGACTATTCCTTTTCTTCCTTGTAGGCCTGAAACGAGACTTCAAGAGGTTTCCACGACGCGCGAGAACTTAACTGAAGTTGTTGAAGGAGATCGCAATTCTCGCGCATGCGTCGTGGAAATCTCTTGAAGTCTCGTTTCAGGCCTACAAGGAAGAAAAGGAATAGTCGAATAAAGTTGTTATTTTTGTTTGTTTTTTCGCACAAAAAGTATTCTCGTCGCTTGATAAACTTATAGTTGAGCCACTGTTGTGACATGGAATATTTTAATATTTTAAATAAACATTGACTTTCTGGGCCGTCAGGATTCATTCCCTTAGGGAGCCTATGGAGGAGTGATCCAGCTGTCACATTTAATCAAAAATATCTTCATTTGTGTTCCGAAGACGAACGAAGGTCTTACGGGGTTGGTACAGCATGGGGGTGAGTAATTAATGACTTAATTTTCATTTTTGGGTGAACTAACCCTTTAAGATATATTCAAATCAACCAAAATATGGAATAAATATCTAGGACTTTTATTTCACAAAACTATCAAAGTCTACACAAAAACCAAAGGCTATGGATTATATTATGCAATTTAATATTAAAGGCGATGCTGCCCTAGAGGGGATGTTTCACGGAAACCGTTTACCATCCTGATAGTCTCAGCATTCCAAAGCATACCATGTTAATATTATTTTGGAGAAGTTGCATCTCAAAATGATTATTTTTTAAATATCAAAGCGAAAACGGAAAAAAAAAGTAAATAACCTATTCAGCCTTATTAATTGACTTGACTAACTCATGCCTTTCAGACACCAGAATATGGATAACAATATGCATACCTGTTGTTACTGTAGTCAATGCCGCCCACTTGTTTGCTGGCCTGTAGGAGATCCAGAATCCCAGCTGAACTGCCCCCTTTCTTCTTAGAGACCTTGGAGTTACGACCTTTGACCTCTGTCTTGGCCTCCGTGTCTATGTGGAGCGATTCTTCATCTGATGAATCTAGATTCTGAAATAATGCGGGGGGAAAAAACTGACATGAAGTACATAATGTAACTGTATCAAAATATACACAAGAAGCTGAACGATTTGTATGAGCAATATCCATTCTATATACAGGATTTTTCTTAGGTTTGTGAGTTTTTTTATTGGTATATCCTGTAGCCTTTTGTAACCCCTCACATAGTTCGCCTGCGGGCCTCTGTCATGATTAACTTTCTTGGTCTCATTTGATTCAGTCCACAGCTATTTCCTTTATCAGTTTTGAGGTGATATTTGGCTCCGTCTTGCAGCTCGCTCTCTTTGATTTGTGGCGTATGTTGGTTTAAGTCGGAACATTATGGGTGAATTATCGCAAGCCGAGAACATCAGCGCTGCAATGTTTTAAACGCATCCAGAAGGAATTAATCCGCTACTTCATGAAATAAAGATTGGAGATTTGAATTGTGTCCTAATTTCTTCCTGTTTACTGTCAAAATCAGTCTTTTAATGTTTTTACCACTGTCTGATTAAAGAGAAATACTATGGATGTTCTGTTAAATAACACTGGACCAGCACTATAAATGGAGTTGATGCTTACCTTCGTGTCCGACGGTTGTAGCTTTGGCTTTTTCGATGGCAGAATGGGCTCTTTGATGTTTGATAAAACTGCAAATAACATCAGATGTTCAAGATTATTCTCACATAGCATGAAATGAAAGATTTATTTTTTAATCAGTTAAAAGACCAGTGTGTCTAATATAGGCAGGCCCACATGGAATCAGCACCCACGGATTTTAACATAATCTGAATGCCTGTCACTCACAAATTTCTACATATGCGCCACCCGGGAACCAAACAAACACAGCCAAATACAAGCAAAAGTCATTAAATCAAATGTATGGTGGCCAGTAACTTTATTAGGAAATGCAACTGCAACTTTACTATCAGAGGTTTATCTAGGATATTATGTGGTGACACGTGTGAAATATTCCTTGTGTCTGTATATGTGTAACACATTGACCTGAGCTGTTTGCTACTAATTCAATATTAGTACACACAGGGACCCCACCCCCTGTGTGTTTGTTTATTATAGAGTTTGACTAATTTTATTATACTTTCAAAAACAAATAAGACTGTAGTTTAAATCATTTTGTCGCTCAAAATCAGCGTAATAAATTTTAACAGAGGTCTACTGATTCCATCTGGGCCTGGTTATAAAGTATAAAATAATTTTTGCTTTCAAATGATGTTTTATTTAATCAGAAAATCACCCTGGCCCAGATCGCATATCATGAAGCCTTACAGGAAAAGTCTCTCTTGACTGCGTTCTTTTTCCTCCTGATTGGGAATTCGTCGATCTTAAGCTCCCCCTCATCAGAGACGTACTCATACTCGTCTCTCACAGGCTTGGGCTTTTCTTCCTTAATATTCTGTATTGAGCCAAAAACACTCGAATTGGTCTGGGTCTTGAGCATCTTTGATCTGAGGAAACCAGATGAAAAGAACATTAGTTGGATTGACAGAAGAGACAGCAGACATAAAATTGCTCAAAATTAGGGCCGTCGATCACATCAAAATATTTATTAACATGGGCCTATTTAATAATGCATGCCTGAAATTTTAACTTTAATACTGCACTTACCCCAGCAACTTCTTATTCGACAATGAAAATGCAAATTTATTGTCTTTATGGCTGAGTAGACTTTTGTCAAATTTGTGCTCTTCTTCCATTTTCAATAACGAATCAGGTTTGCTGTTCTGCAAGATGAAAAGAAACACCAAACTATCATCAGTACTTTGAAACTCTTCCCATCTCATTCACTTCTCGGGTCTTCGCTGTCAGCCGCGTCCACTGTGATCAGACGTCAAAGACTGAAGCCTTTGCGGCTGATGACCTTGAAGACTATCTAGCAGAGACTTCTCTCCATCTGCAAATGTTTGGCGAGCGGCAAAAGAGCACTCGGATCAGGAGGCTTGGAGCAACTACAAACATTCCTGGGCTGTTTGGCATTGAATTTTCCCCCTTGAACGAAAGCCCTGGAATGCCTTCCGTTCACCAGAATTAAGCTTTTCCTACAAAAGCCATCCCATGTTATCCAACAATAACGACACAACATGCTCATTTTGATAGTAGAAATGAAGGCACATGTAAATACTTAGCTGGCATGTCTGGGATATGACATAGCATTATAGCATTAGGTAAACTCTGAGGCTGGGTAAAGGGTTCTGCTGCTTTGATAATCCCAGAACAGAGAGAGTGACTGAGCCGCAGAGTTATTTCTGCTGATTGCTTTGATCTAAAACGTGTAAATCACTTTCTGGACGGTCCCAAAGGCCTACTTGCTACTTTTAAACTTGTCGGGGTTTGATATTATTTGTGTGGATTTTCAAAGCCTCTCTCTAGCACTGATCTATGATGCTATGGAGGAAATCGTTACGTTTGCATTACACAAGGTTATTCATTACAATTGTGTCCTTACATCATAAACCTAACAAACGTACCTTATATTTCCATTTGGCCTCCGTCTTGTTCTTATTATGCTCTCGAATCATCTCAAACTTTGCAACGTCATTCGGTTTACTCGTCTCTTTCTCCATAATACTCATCCCAGTTTTTAACAGCTGTGCAATGTGAGAGACAATAAAATGTTTTTTTTTTTTATGGATAAAAGTGCATACTGACAGTTCTAGAGCAGGGTGATATATTTACAGCGATTTTATTCAAAATGATTTTGCACATGCAGTATCATATTTCGTTTATATTTAGTTCATTTCAGAAATGTTCCTGGGAGTCTCTTTGTGGCATTTTCCATTTATTAAAAATGCTTTAGTAAAAAATATACACTGACGTTCAAATGTTTGAGGTAAGTAAGATTCAATTTAGTAAAGAAATGAATACATTCAAGCAAGGATACATAATGATTAAATGCTGCTCTTTTAAACTTTCCATTCATCAAATGAAAAAAAAAGATCGTTTCCATTAAAATATTAAACTGTTTTCAACATTGATAATAATAAGAAATGTTTACGGAGCACCCAGTCAGCGTATTACAATGATTTCTGAAGGAACGAACATATGACACTAAAGACTGATGCTGAAAATTCAGCTTTGCCGTGTTACTTTAAAATATATTACAAGGAAAAATAAATGATATATAAATTATTATTAAAAAGTATTAGATAAATTAAAATAAATGTATTAAATAAAAAATAAATTAAAAAAGTATTTTGAACAAATAAATGCAGCCAAATTTTTTACCGATCCCAAACTTTTAAACGGTAGTGTATGTAGTCAAATATGGCTGTTTATGTGCATATAAATGGAAATTATCATTTTTGAGACTATTTTTTGCATTGAATATTTTTTTTATCAAGATTTCTTTTTCCATTTTACTTCTTGTATTAAACATTTTGATGGATGTTCGGTGGAAATTATAATCCACCCTTTTAAGTCATTTCATACGCATAAACAATATATACTGAATATTATACGGATGAAAAAACATTACTTTTTTGGGCTGGTCCATCTTGTTCAGGATGTCCTTTGCATGGGATTCTAGAGCTGCCAGACTCGAGGGCTTTTTATCAGGTAAAACAACTTCTTTTGCTTTCTTCCCTTTCTTTTTGCCACCTTCTTTTATTTTGGGTTCCTTCGGTGGTTTGGGTGCCTTGGGCATTTTGGGTGGTTTGGGTGGCTTTGTGGCTTTCTTCCTAGCTGGCTTATCTCGTGGCGGGGAGGAGATGTGTGCGGGGGACGTGGGCTCTTCTGGTTCTGATGGAGCAGACGGGGGTTCCTCAGCTGGGGGCTTTGAGTTGCTGGGTTCGCTCTTTATGGCTTTTGTTGCATTCTGAGACACAGTGAAGAAGTTGTCAACCATTACTGATTCTGGCAATAGCTGATTGAACATGTACAAAAACATTATACATAATAAAAACCAAGATCATATCTGAATAAATGAGAGTAAAGACATCCAACAAAAGTCTCCAACGACTTCGCAGTGTCTCACCTCAGAAATCCGAATCTCTTTGGCAAGGTCTTTAATGAGCTGTGCTGGCTTCATGTTTTCTGGGAGCTCGTCCTCATGCTCTAAAAGAGCCTTTGGAAAAAGACACAAGATGAGAGTCACAGTCAACTAACCTATAATTTAAATCAGTGAAACTAGAGAATATCGAAAATATCAAATATTTACCTGTTTTTTAGTCCACGATCTGAACGCTCCATTGACAATTTTGGCACCATGTACCAAGTAAGGAGGAGGCTGCTTGTTCGCCTTATGCAAACCTGCAAAATGTTTAGGAAATTTTGCATCAGAGTCCATTATTCCCATCTGGATCCAAACACTCAACTAGTACCCTATTAGTAACATAAGATCCTCTCTAGAAAGGGCTGTTTTCTAAATAGGCAAATTGATGAAAGGTCCAACTTTCCTTAAATCATTAACAGCAATGCCTAAGACCGTGGTCGGCCTGTCAGAAATGCTTAGAGCATGAAACTCACCGAAAGAAAGTGGGGTGGGGGTGGGTTGGGTTCGGGGGGCATTGGCAGATAAAAATGGATTACATTTTCAACCTGACCCATTACTGTTCAATAACAAAGGCCATTCATATATCAAACTGATTACTTCAATCCAGAGGGGCCTAAAAACAGTCATGTGCAGTCATGGGCGGTTTTTTGGAGCGCCGGTTTCAGCATTGATTACATTGGACTGGATACACAGCCACTACAGGAAATATATTCCACACTGCATTTAAATGAATAACATGAACATAAAGTGAAAGCTGAAACAGTGAAACGAGAAGGGAAGCAATAGAGCTGGCGGTGGCCCAGTCGGCCTGCTGGGCCTGGAGCCAAGGTCTTTTTTCCCTCTACCTGAAGTCACACATGAGAGTTGAACCATTGAAAAGATGACCTTGAAAGCTGATTCCCCCATCTGAACATCAGATAGCTTGGAGACCAACTGCGGTCCTTTTTGCAATGTGCGCGCTACAGCAATCTGGCAAAATTAAGTAACGTGACGGGGGGAAAATGGTGGAAATATAAACACGCAGTCCAAGGCCAGATGAGGGGAGTTTAAACACCAGGTTGTAATGGAGCAAGTGATTCTGCCTTTTGAAGCTAATCATCTGTGAACTCCGCGATGCACCGATGTAATGACTGCAATAATACGCCGGGCATCCAGACCCTCCTCATCTGCTCAGCAGGCCCATTCCAGGATCACGCACGAAGCGAGCGAGAAGGAAGTCATTTGAGTCTACCTTATGACATTAGATCTTTTTATTTCCAGTCCCAAAGTTCACCATTACGGATAAATCTCCATCTAGCAGGATGGAGAGGCAATTTTTGAAAGCAAAACCTTTGAAGCCATTTCAGGGGAGTCACACAGGGGAATTTTGCTGCGAATGATTTAAGTTTGCAAATGTAAATGGTTGCAGTGAAACTGACACTTTGCTCTTTTTCACTTGTGAGTTTTGTGAAACTACAATACCTACAAACAAGCCACATAAAAACACACTTTTTTAACAGATTAAATTTATTTATATTATTCGCTCACCTTTAAATCGCTCCAGGTAGTATTTCCCCACATACCAACATGCTGTTTCGAAGTTTGGAAAAGGAGTGAGGCTGGCAACTTTGAGTCTTTTTTCCACCTCATATGCTCTGAGTGGAGAAGCAAAGGGAGGATTACTGAAAACTGTGCCTTGAGAGGAAATCGTGGTCTCATAGATGTGAGAAATGCACTTCAGAAGGCAAAAGCATATGCTCTTGACTTCCCCTCTTGCTTTTCATTGCTACAGAGGCTTGTAAGTGCCAAGAATAGAACAGCGAAGGTTTAACGCTTGAATGCTTCGATTGCATCACCATCCTCCAGTTGTCACTGCATGGCAAACAGCATGTAATAACATTTAAAATGGCAACAGCCAAAGACATTAGGCCTTTATAATCCCACATAATAGTCCTACAGTATGCACCAGACCCTCTGTACCTATTGTGTTTTATATATATATATTTTTTTTTTGTAAATAGCATGCTTCAGTACACTACAGTTCTGTTCCAAAACCTAATGAGATGTTGCTAATCGAACAATGCATCAGAATACAGGGAATACACAAACATTTTTAATTATATGTAACTATATCTTATGGATACATTTGAGCACTGACTGAATTTTTTAGAAAACATATAATAAATCGAACTTTGTGCACCATCTTGGATGGATTTGTTATCACTGAGATCATCACACTGCATTATGGGAACCTATAAAAATGCACATACAAAGCTTGTCTTAAAGGAAAAAGAAGCAGATCACTGACCTCATTTGCATCTCTACGCTCAGACTGTGGATAAAATGCCCGGAGAAGGCTAAGCAGTCCACAGGAGTCAGTATTGCATTAATCCATCCTGCCATTAAATAAAAACAAAGGAATGTTAGAGCTTCGAGCTTCATTTTTTATTTAATTCTGGCACCCTAATGTCTCACCTGATGGAATGAAAAGAGTTTGCCCTTGTTTAAGTGTGCACTTGTAACACTTGTCCACTTGGTCAGCAAAAAACATCTCGCTGTGGTTGGATGAGGAACTCCAGCGCTCATACAGAGAAAGGTTGGCAGAGGTGGGCTTGATCAGAAAGAAGATTTTCTCTCCCTATACAATACACAGGTCAAATATACAGTTCAACATCCACTATACAACAATATATGACCACAGAATGTGGTGACTGGCCAATCAAAAGTATTCTAGAGAATCATGTAACAAAAATAAAGATGTACTTATGTATTAAATTGACCAGTTCATTGTTGATTGCTATATAAATGTGTTACTCAACAAATTACTAAGTTTGTTTTACTTCACACCATATCAAATCTAAAAATAAAATATCAAAAAAATTATATATTTTAAAATTATTTTAAAATACAACACTTTTTCTGTATAAAAAATATGGTAAGCTTTAAGAATAAAATACTTTGAAATGCTTTTTTTGTCACAGAAATAAGTAGCACTGAGATTTAAATATATATGAAGGAGTCACCTTAAGTACATGATACCACACAGAGGCACCTCCACACTCAATGTGGAAGTCTGTGTAGCTGTCTTTCACACAGATGAGACAGTATTTGGACACTTGGGGCTTCCCCAACAATGCATCATCAGGCCAGTAGTTGTCAACCCAGGACAACTTCCGAACTATCTGCGGACTCTCAACAATAGTGGCCATTCTACAGAAATAAAAGGAAGAATAGTAACTATTCTCCAGATGACACACTTATAAAAAAAACACCCATGACACATATTATACTGACATTTTTATTTAATTGAGAAAAACTTGAAGGCTATATGCCATGTTTACATTTAATTTGCTAATATTTATGTTAATAAATAAAAAGGAGTGTGCTTTAGTGTATTAGGTTTTGCTGTATTCAATTATTTAGTAAAACTGTGAAATTACACTTCTATTTTGAATAGAAGTTTTGCTATATCCCTATGCAACTTTTTTTAGGACTGCTTACCTCGTGTCTGAAAACTCCAGGTTGATCACATTTAATACTTTCTTTCTGTTTGTGCTGTAGTAAAAATCAACAAACTCTTTTAACTTCATCTTGCTGTCTGTCTGTTTGGTTACATCAACAACATCCACAAGAACATCAGGCCCTTTGAATGAATAAAGTAGACAACAATTAGAACAACATACATTCCTGAGAGGGAAAATGGAGGAACACTTGGTTTTGTTATACTTTCACTATCAGCAAATTGCATTACTATTAATAGATTCTATCATTCTAATCAACAACATATATTACCTAAACTCACTTACCAACATAGTTTTCCACGTCACTGACGTAGAATGTGGGTGCAGGCATGGCCATCCCCAGCCCATCTTTCTTCTGGATGAGAATTGGCTCATTGAAACCATTCTCCTCAAGGTAGTCCAATGTCAACTGACTTCCAGACAGCTTGACCACCACATCTTCTGAACTGCGGTGGAAAATACACAGTAAGCATGTTACCTACAGTCACCAACACAATCTCTCCAACTCCAAGACATCATCCTGGAATCTTTTTCACATGTCTGGTGGAAAAGTTCAGAGCATGAGCAAAGCTGTTCATGGAGCGCCATCTTCTGGACACTGGATGAACTGAAAGACTTGGGCATTCTCAGGAGCACTGGCCCTTTAAATTCTTCACACTGGACTGGGATGATCTTCACAAAGGTGCATAAATACACGTGTACTGTACCTGGGGAATGTCCTGCTGCGCAGCTCTTTTATGAACACCTGACTGCCGTTTTGAACCGGTCTGACGTCTCCGCTTTGCCCCGTGTCATGCTTATTCCAGCTCTTTTTCTTTTTCACTGTTAAAATTATAAACAGATGAAACCAACCAAATCAAATTCACACATAGTGAGCATAATTCACTTTACTCTTTCTTGATGCTACCAGTTTCTTAATACAGAAAAAAAAAATTGCTAACTGCAGAAGCAAAAGAATAAATGCATAAGACGATTTTAACATCAACATGATGGTTTGGAACCAAAACTAGTATGTAGTTCTCTGTCATTTTAAATTACATTATTTTCATGAATATCATATGCTATTTAGTTGGTAATCTTGGTAATGGGACAAGACTACCAAGACTACTTTGGTTGTAAAGAAATGATCATGTATCTAAAACTTGTTTTCGTTCATTATAGGGTTGGACAGATACGAAATTGATGTAGAAACTGTTAGTAAACTTCACAATTAATTGCAAAGAAATGGCAAGGAACACATTGAATGAAAAATAGATAGTAATCTCAATGTCTGTACAAAAATACTGATACTGAATTAAATTTAATTGAATAAAATTTTAAAAATATTCAATTTTCATATTTCATTATTTAAACACAAAATAAAGAAATGAAATTCAGTAAAATTCAGTGGAAACTTTTTTAATTATTTCCCAGGATTCTTTGATATATAGAAAGTTCTAAAGACCAGCATTTATTTGAAAAGAAAATATCTTTTGTAACATTATAAATGTCTTTACTGTCACTTTTGATCAATTTATTACATCCTTACTAATCAGTTTTTTTATTTATTTTACTGACCCCAACTCTTAAAGGAGGGTTTATATATACACAATGCATTACTGTATATGTCAAATATGATATAAAATTAAAATACTACTTATGATATAATATATAACAAGACAATTTAGTACAACCCTAATTCGACACTTAATTCATTCACAGTATGAAGAAAAGATACTCACAGGTGGATTTGCCATGGGTTTTTTCACAGTTAGGACAGTGATAGATGTCAATATCTGGTGCTTCATCTTCATCCACTCCCACACAGCTGTAACAAACAAATAATGTGCATCTATTAGTTTCTATAGATCCATTGCAATATTATTAAAATAGCACAGCAGCAATCAGCATCGAGTTACAGCAAATTAAACCTGGTTAATCGCGGTTCTGTAAAACTAATTTCTTGCAATACACAGTGCCAATATACGTATTCAAATTCGAATAGAATTATTCTCCACTGACGACCATTCAAAACAAGCTGTGAATTCTGATGAAATATTCGGAATTGGAATGTTAACAGATGACATTTTTCCAAATATTATTGACTTGGTGTGGACAAGTCTCTGTCAGCTTTGCACATCTGGCCACTTTCCTGCCCATGGCTGCCCCTTATTGAAGCCCTAGTGGTTAGACAGCTTTGCCCTAGTGGTTAGACAGCTTTGTTTCACAGTCTCGAGCCACACGTCCTGAGGTTTTGGTGGCCCTTGGCAGTCCAATGCCTCAGGGAACCGGCCCGGTCCATAATCCAGTCCTGCATGGTGGAAATGGTGCATTTTTGATGATGCACAATGTTCAGAGTAAGCCAAATATGGCATGTAGTCTGATGGCCAACAAGCTCAACCTCCGTCCAGCTGGCTTCAGAGTCGACCACATGCCTTCTGGCAAAACTACAGCCAAGATGTCAGGTGACATTTTTGATAGTGGCTTTCATTTTATCACTGTCCCATAAAGCTGTTGAAGCGTTGCTGTATCACAGTCTCTTCAATTTGTAACTCCTTTAGAGTTGTCAGCGGTCACTTGTTGTCACACAAGTGATCTTCAGTCATTTAACTATGTAAGTGTCTTCTAAACCAAATTGAGTGCACTAGCGTGTCATATTAAAGGGGAGGAATATAAAATCAAAAATAATTGTTTTTACATATCTGTTTTGACTTTGAGATTGTCTGATCAGTGGAAAAACTTCCAAGAACCTGAATCCTCTTTATAGTTCAAGTATTTGTGTATAGCGCTTTCCCCAATACATATGGTTTCAAAGCAGCTTTACAGAAAATGCATGTCTGCATTACATTATAGGCACTGTATGCATTTTTTGTCATCCCATCTGCAGTGCAAATGTTCTTCCTATACTAATATAAACCCGATGCATCTAGAACACATTCCAGCCATTAGGAGGAGCTGCTCACGGGTCATGAGGAAATATTGAATTGGGAGTGTCCATTATAGGCTCTCCTCCACCATGGTATAACTACTACGTGCAGCCTTATGAATATCACACATGCTTTCCACTCAGATGGTGGGTGGTGTCAGCACCCTTGAATCAAAGCAAAAGTGAAAGGAGCCAAGTGTCACTGAGACTCAGGACAACAAAGAGAGCATGTGGGTGTGACGGGTCAAACCGCCCACTCGTGCATCAGGATTAGCAGTGAAATACACCCTTCCATGTTCTTCGACTGTCCTCGGCTATCTGCATACTGCCATAAAGGGGCCAATCCCATGTCGATTTAAAGGAGCAGTTTACACAAAAAATAATATTGTAGTTATTAATTCACCATCATGTCATTCCAAAACCCATCTGACATTTTTACTATCAAAGAACACAAAGGGAGAATATTTGACGAATTTGCATGCAACAATTTAAAGAGACCACAGTGGTCAAGATACAAAAACACTGTAGCCTAAATAGTTTGTACAGTATGCGCTACATTACTTATAGAAAAAAACAATCTTTTAATGTGCATATGCAACATGTTTTTGATGAAACTCAATGTTGATACAAAAATATATCAATTGTGCCACACAAAGAGAGTAAATACAGTTAAAACAGTAATATTGTGAAAAATAACGCTTTTCAATTTTAATACATTTTAAAATATGATTTATTCCTGTGATGCAAAACTGAATTAGCTATTTGTACTTAATAAAAAACAACAAAAAAAGATAGCATTTGAAGAATGTTCATGCAACAATAATTTATAGAGACAACAGTGGTCAACATCCAAAAAAAAAACCTAAAATAAAACATATCTCCTATATTACTTGGAAAAGAGTGTGAAATGTCCTTGTGTGTTCCACAGAAAGAAAGAAAAAGCATTTCGGTTTGAACCACAGAGGTGAGTAAACACTACCTGTGAACTGTTCCTTTCAGACAGAATACACACAGCTTGTCTTTCTGTGAAATTACACTCAATACAACATGTCTTGTTGTGCTGGCACAATAGACCCTTAATCGTCAAACAACTGCCTGCAAAAGATCTGCAGCAGCGCGCATGATGGTAATGTTTATTTATGGGGCCATTTCGTATTTTAAGTGATGACGGTCCTGAAAAGAAAGTCTCAAAATCACTTTTCAGAAATAGTCACGTCTAGGAAAGCCTCTTCTTAAAAGCAACAACAACACCTTAAGTACCTTAATGCAGTCATATTCTATTTTGTGTTTGAATAACAAGAAAGTAACATGATCAACAGCGTAATGATAACTAGTCTGCTTAAGTCACACACAAGCTCAAAGTCAAGAAAATGTCCTTGGGGGGGGGGGGGGGGGGGGGGGATTAACTGGATTTTCACTCTGAGACAATGTAATTACACACTGTCATGACAGATTAAATCAATAAATACAACAACAACAAACGCATGAAGGAATATACAACATTATTGCAGCTCTAAATGATTCTTCCTGTAAAGTCACCTTAGAGAGGTGCAATAAGAGCGTATTATAACATATTTAATAAACTTGTGCAATATGCCAAAGCTGTTCTGTCACAGACTAGATATTATCATTAATGGGACAAATCTCTTTTAGGATCTGATGCGCCACTTGTAGCTGGCATCCTGCCCTGTAAAAGAAGGGAATGATGTCATTCATTACCACCTGAAGAGTGGAAAGCACACACCCACACCACAAAGAGCGGCATGTGGTCAGGAGGTGCGTTGCAGACAGCAGTGTTAAAAAATTTCTTCATTTCTGTTCGCAGTCCAGTATGCTTGCAGAAATCCCTATATCAACATGTTTACCCTTGATGGAAATGTATGCTGATCATAGAGACACCTTTTGGAACGGATTAAACATTTATAAAACATATATAAATAGTAGAACTGTTAATGTAGAATGATTAATTCAGGAAACAAAAGGAAGTTATAATAATAGTGTGGAAGTGGAAATTATAAATATCTTTGGTGGTGATGCTCGTGATCGGTTTCCAAAAGCTGTTTCTAAAATCAAAATAATAACTTAAAAATAGCCTTGTGGTTAAAAATTCCAACGGCGGGGTCCCGTGGCTGCTACGGGGTGAAAGTGAGGTAAAAAGCGAGGTTACAGAGTTCACATGCACTTGAACAGGCAGTGTAACTTAAGTGTTCCCACACTTTTTGACCTACACATTTCTATGAATTTAATTTTCTATTAGTTTCCAGTCCTTAAAAAAAAAATCATTTGGAATAAAAAAAAAGGACTAAAAAGAATGATTCATTTTATAATAAATTATCATTATGCCTTGTGAGCAAGTTTACTCTACATACGCTCTATACACAAGCAGTATTTAGCCAATGAAATATAGTGCATAGAAAACTAGAAAAATGTGTATTCACTATTCATATATTAATTCCCATGACTTTTACAGCCCTGGAAAACACAAGTTCCAGGTTTTCTATGATCTCGGGAACCCTGATACTTTTTACTTACAGAGAGTTATTCCTACAAATGGCCAGCTGGAAGTCACTTTGGCTAATACTTTGATAAAAATCTGTTAAAAACAATTCTGCTAAACAGCATAATTCCATGGAACGGATTTAAATCCAGTCAAACATGTCAAATGGAGCTGTGTGTTGGCACTTATCAGTAGCTGAAAGCATCGTCAAATTAACCAAAATATTTATGAAAAGGGCGGGGGATGTGAGTAACCAAATGACAGGCGTTCCAGTTCTACAAAAATCTGCTGAGCTTTCTGTGAAGTTCTGCGGGTGCAGATTCTCCAGTACAAACATCAGAATGCATTTTGCAAGACAAAATATATCAATGCTAATTCTAGGAATGATGCAATTTAAACTTGTCATGGTTAATTGCAGCAGTCAAAGTTGTAATATTGATTTTTATATATTCATATATTTATCTTTTTGTTTCTGAGCTCTATTTAGAAGCGTGAGTGACCAGTTTAAATGTAAGATGCATGGAATTGCATGGTTCATATTTATAAATATCACTATCCCATTGCTGAACTACAGTTAACATTAGTTTAACTACTTTAGTTAACATGAATTAAAGGGATAGTTTTTCAAATTAAAATTCTGTCCAAATAGTTTCTGGTCCCCTATTGACTGCCATAGTATGAAAAAACAAATACTATGGAAGTCAACGGGGGACCAGAAACTATTTGGTTACCAACATTCTTCAAAATGTCTTCTTTTGGGTTCAGCAGATGAAAAATTCATTCAGGTTTGGAACAACTTGAGGGTGAGTAAATGATGACAGAACTTTTATTTTTGTGTGAACTATCCCTTTAAGAA
>CM060601.1:24132459-24522459 GCA_030578255.1 Tiaroga cobitis | reverse complement strand
TATTTATTATTATTATTATTATTTTACTACCTTTTGGGCACTTTTGGGGGCCTTAACGTGCTCGAAAACTCTTGAAACTTTGCACACATCTCAGAACCCGCGGCCATCAGGGCCGGGCTGAAGCTGGTACCCGGGCGTGGCAGGGGGGCTCGACAGCGCCCCCTGGAACGGGGTTTGAACACTTGGTCCATAAATCAAACACGCTTGCATGTAATAATATGAAACTCAGTACACATATAGATCTCATCGGTTCATATATACTTCATGCTCTTACTTTTTACCCCAGCCCAACAGGAAGTCGGCTATTAAGGGTTGTTTGGAAAACACATGCAATGGAATGTGAAATACTCCTCCTAGAGAATTCAAACACACGGCACGAAACTCGGTCAGCATGAAGTCAAGACACTGAGGATGAAAAATTGCCAGGGGATTTTTGATATCTCGAACGGTTTGGCCGTGGCGAGTAAACGAAATTATGGCGAGAAACGTGAAACAGGAAGTGTGTTATAACTACTGCATACATTAACTAATCTTGATGAAACTTCAGCAGTGTGTTCGTTGTAAGAGCCCGATCACATGGATGTGACTATTGTGAGTCAAAGTTATAGCGCCACCAACTGGAAGCAGGAAGTGTGTCACTTTCAAAATGCTTTTAAATCACCCTCTTATTTTTACCCGATTTGCTTCAAACTTCATGTGCATAATGTAGACACACGCCAGATGTAGACCTGTGAAAGGATTATTGATATCTTAGATACTGTTGCCATGGCAATGCATCAAACATTAATATTCCTTTTTTTAAGCTTTTTCATGCTTTTTTATGCTTTCGGGCACTTTTGGGGTTCTTAACGTGCTCGAAAACTCTTGAAACTTTGCACACGGGACAAAACCCGCGGCCATCAGGGCCAGGCTGAAGCTGGTACCCGGGCGTGGCAGGGGGGCTCGACAGCGCCCCCTTGAATGGGTCAGACAATTTGGTCCATATATCCAACACGCTTTACCCTATTTGCTTCAAACTTGATGTGTATAATGTAGACACAAGCCAGATGTAGACCTGTGAAAGGATTGTTGATATCTTAGATGCTGTTGCCGTGACAACGCATCAAACTTTAATATTCTTTTTGGATACTTTTGAGATTCTTAGCGCACTTTTGGGGCCCTTAACGTGCTCAAAAACTCTTGAAACTTTGCACACGGGTCAGAAACCGCGGCCATCAGGGCCGGGCTGAAGCTGGTACCCGGGCGTGGCAGGGGGGCTCGACAGCGCCCCCTGGAATGGGGTCCGAAAACTTGGTCCATAAATCAAACAGGCTTTACCCGATTTGCTTCAAACTTGATGTGTATAATGTAGACACACGCCAGATTTAGACCTGTGAAAGGATTGTTGATATCTTAGATGCTGTTGCCGTGACAACGCATCAAACTTTAATATTCTTTTTGGATACTTTTGAGACTCTCAGCGCACTTTGGGGGCCCTTAACGTGCTCAAAAACTCTTGAAACTTTGCACACGGGTCAGAACCCGTGGCCATCAGGGCCGGGCTGAAGCTGGTACCCGGGCGTGGCAGGGGGGCTCGACAGTGCCCCCTGGAACGGGGTCCGAAAACTTGGTCCATAAATCAAACACGCTTGAATGTAATAATATGAAACTCGGTACACATATAGATCTCATCGATTCATATATCCTTTGTACTTTTACTTTTTACCCCAGCCCAACAGGAAGTCGGCTATTATGGTTTGTTTGGAAGCGTATGCCCCTGGAATTCGATATACTCCTCCTAGAGAATTCAACCAATCGCCACGAAACTCGGTCAGCATGAAGTCAAGACATTGAGGATGAAAAGTTGCCAGGGGATTTTTGATATCTCGAACGGTTTGGCTGTGGCGAGGAAACGAATTTATGGCGAATAAAGGAAACAGGAAGTGTGTTATAACTTCTGCATACATTAACTGATCTTGATGAAACTTCAGCAGTGTGTTCGCTGTAAGAGTCCGATCACATGGATGTGACTATTGTGAGTCAAAGTTATAGCGCCACCAACTGGCAGCAGGAAGTGTGTCACTTCCTAAAGGCTTTGAAATCACCCTCTTATTTTTACCCAATTTGCTTCAAACTTTATGTGTATAATGTAGACACACGGCAGATGTAGACCTGAGAAAGGATTATTGATATCTTAGATACTGTTGCCGTGGCAACGCATCAAACTTTATTATTCTTTGTTGATGCTTTTGAGACTCTTAACATACTTGAAATTGCATGAAACCCGACAGACACATCACATTTATTAGACAGTAGACATGTGCAGAGTTTCAGAAACGGGCATGGTGAGAGCAATTAGAGAATAATGTTTAAGTTTAAAAACAGCCAGAATGGTTGTTTAGTCAAAAAAAATTTTTTTCCAAATCATACATAGTGTTATACTGCCCTCTTGTGTTCAAAATCAGGTAAAAAGCGAAAGTAAAATAAGGACGTCTGCACAATTCATTAATAATGGTGCAGAGTAGAGTGAGCTTTTTCAATTAATTCCTATGGAAGTAGGAATGAACTAAACAACGTTCGCTCTGTTCTGCTCGTCCCTCACCGTGGGCGCGCAGAGTTATGAATGCCCGTGCAGCCGTGAGCATTTTAGTTTCATTTTAAAATTAGCGCCATTTCGGGGGACGTATTACTTTAATTTATTTAACAAAAACACAATGTTGTGTTTAATTGCGAGTGTACACAAATATAAGTAAACACTTTGACGTTTGAATGATGTCCTGTATGAAGAAAATGACGGAGTATGTTTCACTGTTCAATCGCGCTGAGCCACCCAGACCCCCACACACACACTGACACACACACACACACACACACACACACACACACACACACACACACACACACACACACACACACACACACACACACACACACACACACACACACACACACAATAATAAAACATTCAACCTAACATATACAAATTACACTGCTATGTTGAAATAGTCAGTAGTACAATTTGTATCATTCACAGTAAGCACCGCTCCACTGTGATTTTTCCAAGCACATTTTTGCACAAGTGAAGAGGATGATTTTTTCCGTCGATATTGGAACGTGAGTGAAGTACAAAGCCTGTAATAAAGAATAGTTTAGCATCCAAATACATCGCAAATGTTGCAACATTTAGATTCTAAAGAGAGATTTACGTGAGCCTAACACCACTTACTTTTACTTTTGTTTTAAATTATTTCGTTTTGGCTTTATTATAGTTATTTTTTTATTTGTGTTCTGTTCTGAATATCATTAAATTTAAAGGATTTGTTGTGGAATATTTTGAGTGTATAATCAAATAACACTAAACCGTCACTAGGTGTCGCCAGGCGACCGTCTTAATGAGCGGGTCATTGATTCATTCGTTCAAACGATTCGTTTGAACGACTGAGTCATTCATGAATGAGACAGATGTTTATGGATTGGTCATTGAATCTTTGAGTCAACCAATTTGTTCAAAATGCTGAATCATTCAGTAATGAGAAAACACGTTGCTGTGAGATGCAATGGTTCTGCTGTGATCTTTGTTTAACTATTTTCGCTGCTGAAACAGAAGAACAGTCAATATTGCATCTAAAATGTAAGTGACTTGACACGTGTGTGTGTGTATGTGTGTGTGTGTGCGTGTGAGTGCGTGCGTGCGTGCGTGTGTGTGTGTGTGTGTGTGTGTGTGTGCAATCAATCCCAGGTAAGAGGCATGAATAATGAGAATTGGACTTCTAGGAGTGAGGTTAATATTCCGGAGATGGTTCCCTCGGATTGTGAAAAGGAGGCGGCGCGGGAGTGGCCAGGCATTGCGCTACTTCTGTTTCAAAGTTTAAAACAATGCTAATATCATTTTTTTGAACGATTTCATTACAAATGTTTATTTTATATATTTATAAAATATTATAAAATATAATAACTATGTTTTGTCCTATTAACAAAAGACAGGCAATGTACTATTAACAAATGTTAATAGTTTTTTAAAAGTTAAAATGATACTTTATGCATTTGTTTTGTGTCAGATGATTAACAATATAAATTAAACAAAGCTTAAAACAAACAAAATAATAAAACGAAAACAAAGCTTGAACATTTTATTTAATTGAAAAGCCTTTTTGAAATAAAATGTGTTTTTTTCCCTCTGAAATAGCAAAAGCATCGCACACTTAGCTGTACCTGCTCTAAATAAATAATAGTATTTAAATAAAAATACAAAATCGAAATAAATAAATTATATAAAACAAAATCAAATCAAAGAAAATAAATCTTATTAAAGTTATGCAGGCACACATTTAACAATAATTTTCAAGTGACAAATAAAATCAATCAAAATTCCTTACACATGGAGTTAATCCTGACGATTCCTGAGGCGCCTTTCCTCATGACACTCGCTTTTTTTTTCGAAGATATATTTTCTTTGGTTTGATTTTGTTTTTGTAATAATTTATTTTATTTAGTTCGATTTTGTATTTTTATTGAATTACTCTTTTTTATTTAGAGCAGGTACAGCTAGTGTGTGATGCTTTTGCTATTTCAGAGGAAAACAATAATTTTATTTAATTAATAATTTTTGTTTCAGTCCACCATATAATTATGTTGTGTTTGATCTATGGAAAAAAGTTAGTTGTGAAATGGTTGAATATTAACAAAAGTTAATAGTTTTTTACAAGTTAGAATAATACGATATATATATATATATAAACAAGCCGGTGGCACCGCCACCCCGGTGCCTTTACGGTTACTGTGCATGACGGGCAATATCGTAACTCCGCTTTGACCTTTGAGAAGATGTGTGCTATAGAGCTTGCATTGGTGTGGGCTCTGCAAAAGTGTGTGTGTGTGTGTGAGGCGTGATTGAACAATGTAGACATATATATATATATATATATAAAGGCACCGGGGGTGGCGGTGCCACCGGCTTGTTTATATATATATATATATATATATATATATATATATATATATATGAATATAGCTGCGAGCAGCGATGAAGGGCCAAAGCCGGCGGCACCGCCACTCCGGTGCCTTTAGGTAACTAAAGGCACCGGGGTTGCGGTGCCACCGGCTTGGGCCCGTAATCGCTGCTCGCAGCTATATTCATATATATATATATATATATATATATTTTATTATTATTATTATTATTTTACTACCTTTTGGGCACTTTTGGGGGCCTTAACGTGCTCAAAAACTCTTGAAACTTTGCACACGGGTCAGAACCCGCGGCCATCAGGGCCGGGCTGAAGCTGGTACCCGGGCGTGGCAGGGGGGCTCGACAGCGCCCCCTGGAACGGGGTTTGAACACTTGGTCCATAAATCAAACACGCTTGCATGTAATAATATGAAACTCAGTACACATATAGATCTCATCGGTTCATATATACTTCATGCTCTTACTTTTTACCCCAGCCCAACAGGAAGTCGGCTATTAAGGGTTGTTTGGAAAACACATGCAATGGAATGTGAAATACTCCTCCTAGAGAATTCAAACACACGGCACGAAACTCGGTCAGCATGAAGTCAAGACACTGAGGATGAAAAATTGCCAGGGGATTTTTGATATCTCGAACGGTTTGGCCGTGGCGAGTAAACGAAATTATGGCGAGAAACGTGAAACAGGAAGTGTGTTATAACTACTGCATACATTAACTAATCTTGATGAAACTTCAGCAGTGTGTTCGTTGTAAGAGCCCGATCACATGGATGTGACTATTGTGAGTCAAAGTTATAGCGCCACCAACTGGAAGCAGGAAGTGTGTCACTTTCAAAATGCTTTTAAATCACCCTCTTATTTTTACCCGATTTGCTTCAAACTTCATGTGCATAATGTAGACACACGCCAGATGTAGACCTGTGAAAGGATTATTGATATCTTAGATACTGTTGCCATGGCAATGCATCAAACATTAATATTCCTTTTTTTAAGCTTTTTCATGCTTTTTTATGCTTTCGGGCACTTTTGGGGTTCTTAACGTGCTCGAAAACTCTTGAAACTTTGCACACGGGACAAAACCCGCGGCCATCAGGGCCAGGCTGAAGCTGGTACCCGGGCGTGGCAGGGGGGCTCGACAGCGCCCCCTTGAACGGGTCAGACAATTTGGTCCATATATCCAACACGCTTTACCCTATTTGCTTCAAACTTGATGTGTATAATGTAGACACAAGCCAGATGTAGACCTGTGAAAGGATTGTTGATATCTTAGATGCTGTTGCCGTGACAACGCATCAAACTTTAATATTCTTTTTGGATACTTTTGAGATTCTTAGCGCACTTTTGGGGCCCTTAACGTGCTCAAAAACTCTTGAAACTTTGCACACGGGTCAGAAACCGCGGCCATCAGGGCCGGGCTGAAGCTGGTACCCGGGCGTGGCAGGGGGGCTCGACAGCGCCCCCTAGAATGGGGTCCGAAAACTTGGTCCATAAATCAAACAGGCTTTACCCGATTTGCTTCAAACTTGATGTGTATAATGTAGACACACGCCAGATTTAGACCTGTGAAAGGATTGTTGATATCTTAGATGCTGTTGCCGTGACAACGCATCAAACTTTAATATTCTTTTTGGATACTTTTGAGACTCTCAGCGCACTTTGGGGGCCCTTAACGTGCTCAAAAACTCTTGAAACTTTGCACACGGGTCAGAACCCGTGGCCATCAGGGCCGGGCTGAAGCTGGTACCCGGGCGTGGCAGGGGGGCTCGACAGTGCCCCCTGGAACGGGGTCCGAAAACTTGGTCCATAAATCAAACACGCTTGAATGTAATAATATGAAACTCGGTACACATATAGATCTCATCGATTCATATATCCTTTGTACTTTTACTTTTTACCCCAGCCCAACAGGAAGTCGGCTATTATGGTTTGTTTGGAAGCGTATGCCCCTGGAATTCGATATACTCCTCCTAGAGAATTCAACCAATCGCCACGAAACTCGGTCAGCATGAAGTCAAGACATTGAGGATGAAAAGTTGCCAGGGGATTTTTGATATCTCGAACGGTTTGGCTGTGGCGAGGAAACGAATTTATGGCGAATAAAGGAAACAGGAAGTGTGTTATAACTTCTGCATACATTAACTGATCTTGATGAAACTTCAGCAGTGTGTTCGCTGTAAGAGTCCGATCACATGGATGTGACTATTGTGAGTCAAAGTTATAGCGCCACCAACTAGCAGCAGGAAGTGTGTCACTTCCTAAAGGCTTTGAAATCACCCTCTTATTTTTACCCAATTTGCTTCAAACTTTATGTGTATAATGTAGACACACGGCAGATGTAGACCTGAGAAAGGATTATTGATATCTTAGATACTGTTGCCGTGGCAACGCATCAAACTTTATTATTCTTTGTTGATGCTTTTGAGACTCTTAACATACTTGAAATTGCATGAAACCCGACAGACACATCACATTTATTAGACAGTAGACATGTGCAGAGTTTCAGAAACGGGCATGGTGAGAGCAATTAGAGAATAATGTTTAAGTTTAAAAACAGCCAGAATGGTTGTTTAGTCAAAAAAATTTTTTTTCCAAATCATACATAGTGTTATACTGCCCTCTTGTGTTCAAAATCAGGTAAAAAGCGAAAGTAAAATAAGGACGTCTGCACAATTCATTAATAATGGTGCAGAGTAGAGTGAGCTTTTTCAATTAATTCCTATGGAAGTAGGAATGAACTAAACAACGTTCGCTCTGTTCTGCTCGTCCCTCACCGTGGGCGCGCAGAGTTATGAATGCCCGTGCAGCCGTGAGCATTTTAGTTTCATTTTAAAATTAGCGCCATTTCGGGGGACGTATTACTTTAATTTATTTAACAAAAACACAATGTTGTGTTTAATTGCGAGTGTACACAAATATAAGTAAACACTTTGACGTTTGAATGATGTCCTGTATGAAGAAAATGACGGAGTATGTTTCACTGTTCAATCGCGCTGAGCCACCCAGACCCCCACACACACACTGACACACACACACACACACACACACACACACACACACACACACACACACACACACACACACAAACACACACACACACACACACACAATAATAAAACATTCAACCAAACATATACAAATTACACTGCTATGTTGAAATAGTCAGTAGTACAATTTGTATCATTCACAGTAAGCACCGCTCCACTGTGATTTTTCCAAGCACATTTTTGCACAAGTGAAGAGGATGATTTTTTCCGTCGATATTGGAACGTGAGTGAAGTACAAAGCCTGTAATAAAGAATAGTTTAGCATCCAAATACATCGCAAATGTTGCAACATTTAGATTCTAAAGAGAGATTTACGTGAGCCTAACACCACTTACTTTTACTTTTGTTTTAAATTATTTCGTTTTGGCTTTATTATAGTTATTTTTTTATTTGTGTTCTGTTCTGAATATCATTAAATTTAAAGGATTTGTTGTGGAATATTTTGAGTGTATAATCAAATAACACTAAACCGTCACTAGGTGTCGCCAGGCGACCGTCTTAATGAGCGGGTCATTGATTCATTCGTTCAAACGATTCGTTTGAACGACTGAGTCATTCATGAATGAGACAGATGTTTATGGATTGGTCATTGAATCTTTGAGTCAACCAATTTGTTCAAAATGCTGAATCATTCAGTAATGAGAAAACACGTTGCTGTGAGATGCAATGGTTCTGCTGTGATCTTTGTTTAACTATTTTCGCTGCTGAAACAGAAGAACAGTCAATATTGCATCTAAAATGTAAGTGACTTGACACGTGTGTGTGTGTGTGTGTGTGCGTGTGAGTGCGTGCGTGCGTGTGTGTGTGTGTGTGTGTGTGTGTGTGTGTGCAATCAATCCCAGGTAAGAGGCATGAATAATGAGAATTGGACTTCTAGGAGTGAGGTTAATATTCCGGAGATGGTTCCCTCGGATTGTGAAAAGGAGGCGGCGCGGGAGTGGCCAGGCATTGCGCTACTTCTGTTTCAAAGTTTAAAACAATGCTAATATCATTTTTTTGAACGATTTCATTACAAATGTTTATTTTATATATTTATAAAATATTATAAAATATAATAACTATGTTTTGTCCTATTAACAAAAGACAGGCAATGTACTATTAACAAATGTTAATAGTTTTTTAAAAGTTAAAATGATACTTTATGCATTTGTTTTGTGTCAGATGATTAACAATATAAATTAAACAAAGCTTAAAACAAACAAAATAATAAAACGAAAACAAAGCTTGAACATTTTATTTAATTGAAAAGCCTTTTTGAAATAAAATGTGTTTTTTTCCCTCTGAAATAGCAAAAGCATCGCACACTTAGCTGTACCTGCTCTAAATAAATAATAGTATTTAAATAAAAATACAAAATCGAAATAAATAAATTATATAAAACAAAATCAAATCAAAGAAAATAAATCTTATTAAAGTTATGCAGGCACACATTTAACAATAATTTTCAAGTGACAAATAAAATCAATCAAAATTCCTTACACATGGAGTTAATCCTGACGATTCCTGAGGCGCCTTTCCTCATGACACTCGCTTTTTTTTTCGAAGATATATTTTCTTTGGTTTGATTTTGTTTTTGTAATAATTTATTTTATTTAGTTCGATTTTGTATTTTTATTGAATTACTCTTTTTTATTTAGAGCAGGTACAGCTAGTGTGTGATGCTTTTGCTATTTCAGAGGAAAACAATAATTTTATTTAATTAATAATTTTTGTTTCAGTCCACCATATAATTATGTTGTGTTTGATCTATGGAAAAAAGTTAGTTGTGAAATGGTTGAATATTAACAAAAGTTAATAGTTTTTTACAAGTTAGAATAATACGATATATATATATATATAAACAAGCCGGTGGCACCGCCACCCCGGTGCCTTTACGGTTACTGTGCATGACGGGCAATATCGTAACTCCGCTTTGACCTTTGAGAAGATGTGTGCTATAGAGCTTGCATTGGTGTGGGCTCTGCAAAAGTGTGTGTGTGTGTGTGAGGCGTGATTGAACAATGTAGACATATATATATATATATATATAAAGGCACCGGGGTGGCGGTGCCACCGGCTTGTTTATATATATATATATATATATATATATATATATATATATATGAATATAGCTGCGAGCAGCGATGAAGGGCCAAAGCCGGCGGCACCGCCACTCCGGTGCCTTTAGGTAACTAAAGGCACCGGGGTTGCGGTGCCACCGGCTTGGGCCCGTAATCGCTGCTCGCAGCTATATTTATTTATTATTATTATTATTTTACTACCTTTTGGGCACTTTTGGGGGCCTTAACGTGCTCGAAAACTCTTGAAACTTTGCACACATCTCAGAACCCGCGGCCATCAGGGCCGGGCTGAAGCTGGTACCCGGGCGTGGCAGGGGGGCTCGACAGCGCCCCCTGGAACGGGGTTTGAACACTTGGTCCATAAATCAAACACGCTTGCATGTAATAATATGAAACTCAGTACACATATAGATCTCATCGGTTCATATATACTTCATGCTCTTACTTTTTACCCCAGCCCAACAGGAAGTCGGCTATTAAGGGTTGTTTGGAAAACACATGCAATGGAATGTGAAATACTCCTCCTAGAGAATTCAAACACACGGCACGAAACTCGGTCAGCATGAAGTCAAGACACTGAGGATGAAAAATTGCCAGGGGATTTTTGATATCTCGAACGGTTTGGCCGTGGCGAGTAAACGAAATTATGGCGAGAAACGTGAAACAGGAAGTGTGTTATAACTACTGCATACATTAACTAATCTTGATGAAACTTCAGCAGTGTGTTCGTTGTAAGAGCCCGATCACATGGATGTGACTATTGTGAGTCAAAGTTATAGCGCCACCAACTGGAAGCAGGAAGTGTGTCACTTTCAAAATGCTTTTAAATCACCCTCTTATTTTTACCCGATTTGCTTCAAACTTCATGTGCATAATGTAGACACACGCCAGATGTAGACCTGTGAAAGGATTATTGATATCTTAGATACTGTTGCCATGGCAATGCATCAAACATTAATATTCCTTTTTTTAAGCTTTTTCATGCTTTTTTATGCTTTCGGGCACTTTTGGGGTTCTTAACGTGCTCGAAAACTCTTGAAACTTTGCACACGGGACAAAACCCGCGGCCATCAGGGCCAGGCTGAAGCTGGTACCCGGGCGTGGCAGGGGGGCTCGACAGCGCCCCCTTGAACGGGTCAGACAATTTGGTCCATATATCCAACACGCTTTACCCTATTTGCTTCAAACTTGATGTGTATAATGTAGACACAAGCCAGATGTAGACCTGTGAAAGGATTGTTGATATCTTAGATGCTGTTGCCGTGACAACGCATCAAACTTTAATATTCTTTTTGGATACTTTTGAGATTCTTAGCGCACTTTTGGGGCCCTTAACGTGCTCAAAAACTCTTGAAACTTTGCACACGGGTCAGAAACCGCGGCCATCAGGGCCGGGCTGAAGCTGGTACCCGGGCGTGGCAGGGGGGCTCGACAGCGCCCCCTGGAATGGGGTCCGAAAACTTGGTCCATAAATCAAACAGGCTTTACCCGATTTGCTTCAAACTTGATGTGTATAATGTAGACACACGCCAGATTTAGACCTGTGAAAGGATTGTTGATATCTTAGATGCTGTTGCCGTGACAACGCATCAAACTTTAATACTCTTTTTGGATACTTTTGAGACTCTCAGCGCACTTTGGGGGCCCTTAACGTGCTCAAAAACTCTTGAAACTTTGCACACGGGTCAGAACCCGTGGCCATCAGGGCCGGGCTGAAGCTGGTACCCGGGCGTGGCAGGGGGGCTCGACAGTGCCCCCTGGAACGGGGTCCGAAAACTTGGTCCATAAATCAAACACGCTTGAATGTAATAATATGAAACTCGGTACACATATAGATCTCATCGATTCATATATCCTTTGTACTTTTACTTTTTACCCCAGCCCAACAGGAAGTCGGCTATTATGGTTTGTTTGGAAGCGTATGCCCCTGGAATTCGATATACTCCTCCTAGAGAATTCAACCAATCGCCACGAAACTCGGTCAGCATGAAGTCAAGACATTGAGGATGAAAAGTTGCCAGGGGATTTTTGATATCTCGAACGGTTTGGCTGTGGCGAGGAAACGAATTTATGGCGAATAAAGGAAACAGGAAGTGTGTTATAACTTCTGCATACATTAACTGATCTTGATGAAACTTCAGCAGTGTGTTCGCTGTAAGAGTCCGATCACATGGATGTGACTATTGTGAGTCAAAGTTATAGCGCCACCAACTGGCAGCAGGAAGTGTGTCACTTCCTAAAGGCTTTGAAATCACCCTCTTATTTTTACCCAATTTGCTTCAAACTTTATGTGTATAATGTAGACACACGGCAGATGTAGACCTGAGAAAGGATTATTGATATCTTAGATACTGTTGCCGTGGCAACGCATCAAACTTTATTATTCTTTGTTGATGCTTTTGAGACTCTTAACATACTTGAAATTGCATGAAACCCGACAGACACATCACATTTATTAGACAGTAGACATGTGCAGAGTTTCAGAAACGGGCATGGTGAGAGCAATTAGAGAATAATGTTTAAGTTTAAAAACAGCCAGAATGGTTGTTTAGTCAAAAAAAATTTTTTTCCAAATCATACATAGTGTTATACTGCCCTCTTGTGTTCAAAATCAGGTAAAAAGCGAAAGTAAAATAAGGACGTCTGCACAATTCATTAATAATGGTGCAGAGTAGAGTGAGCTTTTTCAATTAATTCCTATGGAAGTAGGAATGAACTAAACAACGTTCGCTCTGTTCTGCTCGTCCCTCACCGTGGGCGCGCAGAGTTATGAATGCCCGTGCAGCCGTGAGCATTTTAGTTTCATTTTAAAATTAGCGCCATTTCGGGGGACGTATTACTTTAATTTATTTAACAAAAACACAATGTTGTGTTTAATTGCGAGTGTACACAAATATAAGTAAACACTTTGACGTTTGAATGATGTCCTGTATGAAGAAAATGACGGAGTATGTTTCACTGTTCAATCGCGCTGAGCCACCCAGACCCCCACACACACACTGACACACACACACACACACACACACACACACACAAACACACACACACACACACACACACACAATAATAAAACATTCAACCTAACATATACAAATTACACTGCTATGTTGAAATAGTCAGTAGTACAATTTGTATCATTCACAGTAAGCACCGCTCCACTGTGATTTTTCCAAGCACATTTTTGCACAAGTGAAGAGGATGATTTTTTCCGTCGATATTGGAACGTGAGTGAAGTACAAAGCCTGTAATAAAGAATAGTTTAGCATCCAAATACATCGCAAATGTTGCAACATTTAGATTCTAAAGAGAGATTTACGTGAGCCTAACACCACTTACTTTTACTTTTGTTTTAAATTATTTCGTTTTGGCTTTATTATAGTTATTTTTTTATTTGTGTTCTGTTCTGAATATCATTAAATTTAAAGGATTTGTTGTGGAATATTTTGAGTGTATAATCAAATAACACTAAACCGTCACTAGGTGTCGCCAGGCGACCGTCTTAATGAGCGGGTCATTGATTCATTCGTTCAAACGATTCGTTTGAACGACTGAGTCATTCATGAATGAGACAGATGTTTATGGATTGGTCATTGAATCTTTGAGTCAACCAATTTGTTCAAAATGCTGAATCATTCAGTAATGAGAAAACACGTTGCTGTGAGATGCAATGGTTCTGCTGTGATCTTTGTTTAACTATTTTCGCTGCTGAAACAGAAGAACAGTCAATATTGCATCTAAAATGTAAGTGACTTGACACGTGTGTGTGTGTGTGTGTGTGTGTGTGCGTGTGAGTGCGTGCGTGCGTGTGTGTGTGTGTGTGTGTGTGTGTGTGCAATCAATCCCAGGTAAGAGGCATGAATAATGAGAATTGGACTTCTAGGAGTGAGGTTAATATTCCGGAGATGGTTCCCTCGGATTGTGAAAAGGAGGCGGCGCGGGAGTGGCCAGGCATTGCGCTACTTCTGTTTCAAAGTTTAAAACAATGCTAATATCATTTTTTTGAACGATTTCATTACAAATGTTTATTTTATATATTTATAAAATATTATAAAATATAATAACTATGTTTTGTCCTATTAACAAAAGACAGGCAATGTACTATTAACAAATGTTAATAGTTTTTTAAAAGTTAAAATGATACTTTATGCATTTGTTTTGTGTCAGATGATTAACAATATAAATTAAACAAAGCTTAAAACAAACAAAATAATAAAACGAAAACAAAGCTTGAACATTTTATTTAATTGAAAAGCCTTTTTGAAATAAAATGTGTTTTTTTCCCTCTGAAATAGCAAAAGCATCGCACACTTAGCTGTACCTGCTCTAAATAAATAATAGTATTTAAATAAAAATACAAAATCGAAATAAATAAATTATATAAAACAAAATCAAATCAAAGAAAATAAATCTTATTAAAGTTATGCAGGCACACATTTAACAATAATTTTCAAGTGACAAATAAAATCAATCAAAATTCCTTACACATGGAGTTAATCCTGACGATTCCTGAGGCGCCTTTCCTCATGACACTCGCTTTTTTTTTCGAAGATATATTTTCTTTGGTTTGATTTTGTTTTTGTAATAATTTATTTTATTTAGTTCGATTTTGTATTTTTATTGAATTACTCTTTTTTATTTAGAGCAGGTACAGCTAGTGTGTGATGCTTTTGCTATTTCAGAGGAAAACAATAATTTTATTTAATTAATAATTTTTGTTTCAGTCCACCATATAATTATGTTGTGTTTGATCTATGGAAAAAAGTTAGTTGTGAAATGGTTGAATATTAACAAAAGTTAATAGTTTTTTACAAGTTAGAATAATACGATATATATATATATATAAACAAGCCGGTGGCACCGCCACCCCGGTGCCTTTACGGTTACTGTGCATGACGGGCAATATCGTAACTCCGCTTTGACCTTTGAGAAGATGTGTGCTATAGAGCTTGCATTGGTGTGGGCTCTGCAAAAGTGTGTGTGTGTGTGTGAGGCGTGATTGAACAATGTAGACATATATATATATATATATATATATAAAGGCACCGGGGTGGCGGTGCCACCGGCTTGTTTATATATATATATATATATATATATATATATATATATATATATATATATATATATATATATATATATATATATGAATATAGCTGCGAGCAGCGATGAAGGGCCAAAGCCGGCGGCACCGCCACTCCGGTGCCTTTAGGTAACTAAAGGCACCGGGGTTGCGGTGCCACCGGCTTGGGCCCGTAATCGCTGCTCGCAGCTATATTCATATATATATATATATATATATATTTTATTATTATTATTATTATTTTACTACCTTTTGGGCACTTTTGGGGGCCTTAACGTGCTCGAAAACTCTTGAAACTTTGCACACATCTCAGAACCCGCGGCCATCAGGGCCGGGCTGAAGCTGGTACCCGGGCGTGGCAGGGGGGCTCGACAGCGCCCCCTGGAACGGGGTTTGAACACTTGGTCCATAAATCAAACACGCTTGCATGTAATAATATGAAACTCAGTACACATATAGATCTCATCGGTTCATATATACTTCATGCTCTTACTTTTTACCCCAGCCCAACAGGAAGTCGGCTATTAAGGGTTGTTTGGAAAACACATGCAATGGAATGTGAAATACTCCTCCTAGAGAATTCAAACACACGGCACGAAACTCGGTCAGCATGAAGTCAAGACACTGAGGATGAAAAATTGCCAGGGGATTTTTGATATCTCGAACGGTTTGGCCGTGGCGAGTAAACGAAATTATGGCGAGAAACGTGAAACAGGAAGTGTGTTATAACTACTGCATACATTAACTAATCTTGATGAAACTTCAGCAGTGTGTTCGTTGTAAGAGCCCGATCACATGGATGTGACTATTGTGAGTCAAAGTTATAGCGCCACCAACTGGAAGCAGGAAGTGTGTCACTTTCAAAATGCTTTTAAATCACCCTCTTATTTTTACCCGATTTGCTTCAAACTTCATGTGCATAATGTAGACACACGCCAGATGTAGACCTGTGAAAGGATTATTGATATCTTAGATACTGTTGCCATGGCAATGCATCAAACATTAATATTCCTTTTTTTAAGCTTTTTCATGCTTTTTTATGCTTTCGGGCACTTTTGGGGTTCTTAACGTGCTCGAAAACTCTTGAAACTTTGCACACGGGACAAAACCCGCGGCCATCAGGGCCAGGCTGAAGCTGGTACCCGGGCGTGGCAGGGGGGCTCGACAGCGCCCCCTTGAACGGGTCAGACAATTTGGTCCATATATCCAACACGCTTTACCCTATTTGCTTCAAACTTGATGTGTATAATGTAGACACAAGCCAGATGTAGACCTGTGAAAGGATTGTTGATATCTTAGATGCTGTTGCCGTGACAACGCATCAAACTTTAATATTCTTTTTGGATACTTTTGAGATTCTTAGCGCACTTTTGGGGCCCTTAACGTGCTCAAAAACTCTTGAAACTTTGCACACGGGTCAGAAACCGCGGCCATCAGGGCCGGGCTGAAGCTGGTACCCGGGCGTGGCAGGGGGGCTCGACAGCGCCCCCTGGAATGGGGTCCGAAAACTTGGTCCATAAATCAAACAGGCTTTACCCGATTTGCTTCAAACTTGATGTGTATAATGTAGACACACGCCAGATTTAGACCTGTGAAAGGATTGTTGATATCTTAGATGCTGTTGCCGTGACAACGCATCAAACTTTAATATTCTTTTTGGATACTTTTGAGACTCTCAGCGCACTTTGGGGGCCCTTAACGTGCTCAAAAACTCTTGAAACTTTGCACACGGGTCAGAACCCGTGGCCATCAGGGCCGGGCTGAAGCTGGTACCCGGGCGTGGCAGGGGGGCTCGACAGTGCCCCCTGGAACGGGGTCCGAAAACTTGGTCCATAAATCAAACACGCTTGAATGTAATAATATGAAACTCGGTACACATATAGATCTCATCGATTCATATATCCTTTGTACTTTTACTTTTTACCCCAGCCCAACAGGAAGTCGGCTATTATGGTTTGTTTGGAAGCGTATGCCCCTGGAATTCGATATACTCCTCCTAGAGAATTCAACCAATCGCCACGAAACTCGGTCAGCATGAAGTCAAGACATTGAGGATGAAAAGTTGCCAGGGGATTTTTGATATCTCGAACGGTTTGGCTGTGGCGAGGAAACGAATTTATGGCGAATAAAGGAAACAGGAAGTGTGTTATAACTTCTGCATACATTAACTGATCTTGATGAAACTTCAGCAGTGTGTTCGCTGTAAGAGTCCGATCACATGGATGTGACTATTGTGAGTCAAAGTTATAGCGCCACCAACTGGCAGCAGGAAGTGTGTCACTTCCTAAAGGCTTTGAAATCACCCTCTTATTTTTACCCAATTTGCTTCAAACTTTATGTGTATAATGTAGACACACGGCAGATGTAGACCTGTGAAAGGATTATTGAAATCTTAGATACTGTTGCCATGGCAACGCATCAAACTTTAATATTCTTTTTGGATGCTTTTGAGACTCTTAGCATGCCTGAAATTGCTTAAAATTGCATGAAACTTGACAGACAGATCACATTTATTAGCCAGTAGACATGTGCAAAGTTTCAGAAACGGGCGTGGTGCAGGGGCTCAGTAGCGCCACCTTTTGTGACAAAAGTGTGTGTGGGGGGGGGGGGGTTAGTTTCATCTACAGTTACAAAACTTTTTCAACTTGATGAAAATACATTAAAGATGCTAAATTGTGAACGGATATTGAATATCTCAAACGGTTTTGCTATGGCGAGGGATTATGTCAAAAAAAGAATCAGGAAATGTCTCATATCTTTCTAAAATGTAATTATACACCATTTATTTTTCTATAAAATTATACTAATATTAGAAGTAAACCCATTGTATTCCTTTTTTTCAATTTAAGATTTATGTTTAAGTTTAAAAACAGCCAGAATGGTTGTTTAGCCAAAAAAAAAAAAAAAAATCATTCATAGTGCTTTACTGCCCTCTTGTGTTCAAAATCAGGTAGGCCAATTGATGCTACTATGGGAATATTTTCCCACCGTGACTCCGCTGGGGGCTTTAAAATCGCTAACTTGAAAGCGAAAGTAACGGACGTCTCCACAAGACGTGCAGCTGTGAGCATTTTTGTTTCATTTTAAAAGAAGCCCCATTTCGGGGGCGGATTTCTTGAATGTATTTTACAAAATCACAATGTTGTGTTTGATTGCGAGTATCCAAAAATAAGTAAACACTTTGCAGTTTGAATGATCTTCTTGAATAAAATGACGGAGTAGCCAATGTTTCCACTGTTCGATCGCGGACGTCCACACGGACATTGATAATGGTGGCGCGTGCAGAGCGCGTGCTTGAATTGTGAGTTCAATAGTCTATTATTTTTCACGGAAAACACAACAACAAAAGAGTATAATGATAGATTCGCTTAAATAGGCGCTTTTACATAAAATAGCCTATTCCGTCATCATCTTTTCAGTCAGCTCTTCACTCTCGTGATTAATGAAATTTGACTCCTGTTGCTGATATTTGCTGCAACTTTCGTTCAGCTCACAATTTAGTAAGCAAACACGCTTCAAATGTGTTTATTTTGTTTTTGTGTATATATATATGTGTGTATATATATATATATATATATATATATATATATATATATATATATATATATATATATAGCTTATGTTTCAAATATGAGTTAATTAACAATCGTTGGAAAGAATGATACTTTTAAACATATCACTAAACCGTCATTAGGTGTCGCCAGGCGACCGTCTTAATGAGCGAGTCATTGATTCATTCGTTCAAACGATTCGTTCGAACGGCTGAGTCATTCATGAATGAGACAGATTATGGATTGGTCGTTGAATCTTTGAGTCAACCGATTTGTTCAAAATGCTGAATCATTCAGTAATGAGAACGCGTTGCTGTGAGATGCTCGATGGTTCTGCTGTGATCTTTGTTGAACTATTTTCGCTGCTGAAAAAGAAAAAAAGTCAATATTGCATCTAAAATGTAAGTGATTTGACGTGTGTGTGTGTGTGTGTGTGTGTGTGTGATTGTGTCTGTTACAGTGATTGTTTAACCCTTGTTAAAGTTTAGGCTTTGTATTTTTGGATATATATCTTTTTATATATAAAAAAATTGCATACAACCCATATATTTTAAATGTATTGTTTGCTTTAAATTACATTGAGATTTGTATGTTTGGTAATTGAACCTGAATGAATTTTAAATGAATGTGCGATATTTCAGATCATATTTTTGTTTTCCTTAAAATTTGAACTAACACTAACTTTACTCTCATCTGAATGATAGATTATTTATTTATGTATAAAATAAAAACACATTTGATTTTTCTTTTTTAATCAATGTAGAATGTGTAACTGAAAAAATAAACAGATTAGGGCTCTGTTCGAGAACAAGAAATGAAAACCAATGCAATATGATGAATGTCCAAAAGATTTTTTTGCTTTTAAACTATGTGTGTGTGTGTGTGTGTGTGTGTGTGTAAGAGATTTTGGTTGGGTGACAGTTGTAGTTTACAGTTTGACAAAAGCACAATGTTGTGTTTTATTGCGATTGTACACAAATATAAGTAAACACTTTGTAGTTTGAATAATGTCCTGTATGAACAAAAGGACGGAGTATGTTTTTATGTCTACATTGTTCAATCACGCCTCACACACACACACACACACAAAAACTATTTTTCTAATCAGATCAGGCAAATATTCTGTCTTGGCACACTTCATATAACTTTCAAACTTGTGTACTTATTTCATGTGTCCATTAAGTCCATGAGACCGTAGGGTGTCTCATTTTTCATTTTAGGTTTCAGAAGCTTGCTCACGCATACTTTGTGGTTGATATGTGCCCTCAATGCACACTTTTGCAGAGCCCACACTGATGCAAGCTCTACAGCACACATCTTCTCAAAGGTCAAAGCGGGGTTACGTTATTGCCCGTCACGCACAGTAACCCTAAAGGCACCGGGGTGGCGGTGCCACCGGCTTGTTTATATATATATATATATATATATATATATATATATATATAAATAAATATAGCTGCGAGCAGCGATGAAGGGCCAAAGCCGGCGGCACCGCCACTCCGGTGCCTTTAGGTAATTAAAGGCACCGGGGTTGCGGTGCCACCGGCTTGGGCCCGTAATCGCTGCTCGCAGCTATATTTATTTATTATTATTATTATTTTACTACCTTTTGGGCACTTTTGGGGGCCTTAACGTGCTCGAAAACTCTTGAAACTTTGCACACATCTCAGAACCCGCGGCCATCAGGGCCGGGCTGAAGCTGGTACCCGGGCGTGGCAGGGGGGCTCGACAGCGCCCCCCTGGAACGGGGTTTGAACACTTGGTCCATAAATCAAACACGCTTGCATGTAATAATATGAAACTCAGTACACATATAGATCTCATCGGTTCATATATACTTCATGCTCTTACTTTTTACCCCAGCCCAACAGGAAGTCGGCTATTAAGGGTTGTTTGGAAAACACATGCAATGGAATGTGAAATACTCCTCCTAGAGAATTCAAACACACGGCACGAAACTCGGTCAGCATGAAGTCAAGACACTGAGGATGAAAAATTGCCAGGGGATTTTTGATATCTCGAACGGTTTGGCCGTGGCGAGTAAACGAAATTATGGCGAGAAACGTGAAACAGGAAGTGTGTTATAACTACTGCATACATTAACTAATCTTGATGAAACTTCAGCAGTGTGTTCGTTGTAAGAGCCCGATCACATGGATGTGACTATTGTGAGTCAAAGTTATAGCGCCACCAACTGGAAGCAGGAAGTGTGTCACTTTCAAAATGCTTTTAAATCACCCTCTTATTTTTACCCGATTTGCTTCAAACTTCATGTGCATAATGTAGACACACGCCAGATGTAGACCTGTGAAAGGATTATTGATATCTTAGATACTGTTGCCATGGCAATGCATCAAACATTAATATTCCTTTTTTTAAGCTTTTTCATGCTTTTTTATGCTTTCGGGCACTTTTGGGGTTCTTAACGTGCTCGAAAACTCTTGAAACTTTGCACACGGGACAAAACCCGCGGCCATCAGGGCCAGGCTGAAGCTGGTACCCGGGCGTGGCAGGGGGGCTCGACAGCGCCCCCTTGAACGGGTCAGACAATTTGGTCCATATATCCAACACGCTTTACCCTATTTGCTTCAAACTTGATGTGTATAATGTAGACACAAGCCAGATGTAGACCTGTGAAAGGATTGTTGATATCTTAGATGCTGTTGCCGTGACAACGCATCAAACTTTAATATTCTTTTTGGATACTTTTGAGATTCTTAGCGCACTTTTGGGGCCCTTAACGTGCTCAAAAACTCTTGAAACTTTGCACACGGGTCAGAAACCGCGGCCATCAGGGCCGGGCTGAAGCTGGTACCCGGGCGTGGCAGGGGGGCTCGACAGCGCCCCCTGGAATGGGGTCCGAAAACTTGGTCCATAAATCAAACAGGCTTTACCCGATTTGCTTCAAACTTGATGTGTATAATGTAGACACACGCCAGATTTAGACCTGTGAAAGGATTGTTGATATCTTAGATGCTGTTGCCGTGACAACGCATCAAACTTTAATATTCTTTTTGGATACTTTTGAGACTCTCAGCGCACTTTGGGGGCCCTTAACGTGCTCAAAAACTCTTGAAACTTTGCACACGGGTCAGAACCCGTGGCCATCAGGGCCGGGCTGAAGCTGGTACCCGGGCGTGGCAGGGGGGCTCGACAGTGCCCCCTGGAACGGGGTCCGAAAACTTGGTCCATAAATCAAACACGCTTGAATGTAATAATATGAAACTCGGTACACATATAGATCTCATCGATTCATATATCCTTTGTACTTTTACTTTTTACCCCAGCCCAACAGGAAGTCGGCTATTATGGTTTGTTTGGAAGCGTATGCCCCTGGAATTCGATATACTCCTCCTAGAGAATTCAACCAATCGCCACGAAACTCGGTCAGCATGAAGTCAAGACATTGAGGATGAAAAGTTGCCAGGGGATTTTTGATATCTCGAACGGTTTGGCTGTGGCGAGGAAACGAATTTATGGCGAATAAAGGAAACAGGAAGTGTGTTATAACTTCTGCATACATTAACTGATCTTGATGAAACTTCAGCAGTGTGTTCGCTGTAAGAGTCCGATCACATGGATGTGACTATTGTGAGTCAAAGTTATAGCGCCACCAACTGGCAGCAGGAAGTGTGTCACTTCCTAAAGGCTTTGAAATCACCCTCTTATTTTTACCCAATTTGCTTCAAACTTTATGTGTATAATGTAGACACACGGCAGATGTAGACCTGAGAAAGGATTATTGATATCTTAGATACTGTTGCCGTGGCAACGCATCAAACTTTATTATTCTTTGTTGATGCTTTTGAGACTCTTAACATACTTGAAATTGCATGAAACCCGACAGACACATCACATTTATTAGACAGTAGACATGTGCAGAGTTTCAGAAACGGGCATGGTGAGAGCAATTAGAGAATAATGTTTAAGTTTAAAAACAGCCAGAATGGTTGTTTAGTCAAAAAAAATTTTTTTCCAAATCATACATAGTGTTATACTGCCCTCTTGTGTTCAAAATCAGGTAAAAATCGAAAGTAAAATAAGGACGTCTGCACAATTCATTAATAATGGTGCAGAGTAGAGTGAGCTTTTTCAATTAATTCCTATGGAAGTAGGAATGAACTAAACAACGTTCGCTCTGTTCTGCTCGTCCCTCACCGTGGGCGCGCAGAGTTATGAATGCCCGTGCAGCCGTGAGCATTTTAGTTTCATTTTAAAATTAGCGCCATTTCGGGGGACGTATTACTTTAATTTATTTAACAAAAACACAATGTTGTGTTTAATTGCGAGTGTACACAAATATAAGTAAACACTTTGACGTTTGAATGATGTCCTGTATGAAGAAAATGACGGAGTATGTTTCACTGTTCAATCGCGCTGAGCCACCCAGACCCCCACACACACACTGACACACACACACACACACACACACACACACACACACACACACACACACACACACACACACACAAACACACACAAACACACACACACAATAATAAAACATTCAACCTAACATATACAAATTACACTGCTATGTTGAAATAGTCAGTAGTACAATTTGTATCATTCACAGTAAGCACCGCTCCACTGTGATTTTTCCAAGCACATTTTTGCACAAGTGAAGAGGATGATTTTTTCCGTCGATATTGGAACGTGAGTGAAGTACAAAGCCTGTAATAAAGAATAGTTTAGCATCCAAATACATCGCAAATGTTGCAACATTTAGATTCTAAAGAGAGATTTACGTGAGCCTAACACCACTTACTTTTACTTTTGTTTTAAATTATTTCGTTTTGGCTTTATTATAGTTATTTTTTTATTTGTGTTCTGTTCTGAATATCATTAAATTTAAAGGATTTGTTGTGGAATATTTTGAGTGTATAATCAAATAACACTAAACCGTCACTAGGTGTCGCCAGGCGACCGTCTTAATGAGCGGGTCATTGATTCATTCGTTCAAACGATTCGTTTGAACGACTGAGTCATTCATGAATGAGACAGATGTTTATGGATTGGTCATTGAATCTTTGAGTCAACCAATTTGTTCAAAATGCTGAATCATTCAGTAATGAGAAAACACGTTGCTGTGAGATGCAATGGTTCTGCTGTGATCTTTGTTTAACTATTTTCGCTGCTGAAACAGAAGAACAGTCAATATTGCATCTAAAATGTAAGTGACTTGACACGTGTGTGTGTGTGTGTGTGTGTGTGTGTGTGCGTGTGAGTGCGTGCGTGCGTGTGTGTGTGTGTGTGTGTGTGTGTGTGTGTGTGCAATCAATCCCAGGTAAGAGGCATGAATAATGAGAATTGGACTTCTAGGAGTGAGGTTAATATTCCGGAGATGGTTCCCTCGGATTGTGAAAAGGAGGCGGCGCGGGAGTGGCCAGGCATTGCGCTACTTCTGTTTCAAAGTTTAAAACAATGCTAATATCATTTTTTTGAACGATTTCATTACAAATGTTTATTTTATATATTTATAAAATATTATAAAATATAATAACTATGTTTTGTCCTATTAACAAAAGACAGGCAATGTACTATTAACAAATGTTAATAGTTTTTTAAAAGTTAAAATGATACTTTATGCATTTGTTTTGTGTCAGATGATTAACAATATAAATTAAACAAAGCTTAAAACAAACAAAATAATAAAACGAAAACAAAGCTTGAACATTTTATTTAATTGAAAAGCCTTTTTGAAATAAAATGTGTTTTTTTCCCTCTGAAATAGCAAAAGCATCGCACACTTAGCTGTACCTGCTCTAAATAAATAATAGTATTTAAATAAAAATACAAAATCGAAATAAATAAATTATATAAAACAAAATCAAATCAAAGAAAATAAATCTTATTAAAGTTATGCAGGCACACATTTAACAATAATTTTCAAGTGACAAATAAAATCAATCAAAATTCCTTACACATGGAGTTAATCCTGACGATTCCTGAGGCGCCTTTCCTCATGACACTCGCTTTTTTTTTCGAAGATATATTTTCTTTGGTTTGATTTTGTTTTTGTAATAATTTATTTTATTTAGTTCGATTTTGTATTTTTATTGAATTACTCTTTTTTATTTAGAGCAGGTACAGCTAGTGTGTGATGCTTTTGCTATTTCAGAGGAAAACAATAATTTTATTTAATTAATAATTTTTGTTTCAGTCCACCATATAATTATGTTGTGTTTGATCTATGGAAAAAAGTTAGTTGTGAAATGGTTGAATATTAACAAAAGTTAATAGTTTTTTACAAGTTAGAATAATACGATATATATATATATATAAACAAGCCGGTGGCACCGCCACCCCGGTGCCTTTACGGTTACTGTGCATGACGGGCAATATCGTAACTCCGCTTTGACCTTTGAGAAGATGTGTGCTATAGAGCTTGCATTGGTGTGGGCTCTGCAAAAGTGTGTGTGTGTGTGTGTGTGAGGCGTGATTGAACAATGTAGACATATATATATATATATATATATATATAAAGGCACCGGGGTGGCGGTGCCACCGGCTTGTTTATATATATATATATAGCTATATATAAAATATAGCTGCGAGCAGCGATGAAGGGCCAAAGCCGGCGGCACCGCCACTCCGGTGCCTTTAGGTAACTAAAGGCACCGGGGTTGCGGTGCCACCGGCTTGGGCCCGTAATCGCTGCTCGCAGCTATATTTATTTATTATTATTAGGGCCCAAGCCTTGAAAAGGCGAAGGCCCTATTGTTTTCCTAAGGATTATTATTTATTATTATTATTATTATTAGGGCCCAAGCCTTGAAAAGGCGAAGGCCCTATTGTTTTCCTTAGGATTATTAGGGCCCAAGCCTTGAAAAGGCGAAGGCCCTATTGTTTTCCTAAGGATTATTATTTATTATTATTATTATTATTATTATTTTACTACCTTTTGGGCACTTTTGGGGGCCTTAACGTGCTCGAAAACTCTTGAAACTTTGCACACATCTCAGAACCCGCGGCCATCAGGGCCGGGCTGAAGCTGGTACCCGGGCGTGGCAGGGGGGCTCGACAGCGCCCCCTGGAACGGGGTTTGAACACTTGGTCCATAAATCAAACACGCTTGCATGTAATAATATGAAACTCAGTACACATATAGATCTCATCGGTTCATATATACTTCATGCTCTTACTTTTTACCCCAGCCCAACAGGAAGTCGGCTATTAAGGGTTGTTTGGAAAACACATGCAATGGAATGTGAAATACTCCTCCTAGAGAATTCAAACACACGGCACGAAACTCGGTCAGCATGAAGTCAAGACATTGAGGATGAAAAATTGCCAGGGGATTTTTGATATCTCGAACGGTTTGGCCGTGGCGAGTAAACGAAATTATGGCGAGAAACGTGAAACAGGAAGTGTGTTATAACTACTGCATACATTAACTAATCTCGATGAAACTTCAGCAGTGTGTTCGTTGTAAGAGCCCGATCACATGGATGTGACTATTGTGAGTCAAAGTTATAGCGCCACCAACTGGAAGCAGGAAGTGTGTCACTTTCAAAATGCTTTTAAATCACCCTCTTATTTTTACCCGATTTGCTTCAAACTTCATGTGCATAATGTAGACACACGCCAGATGTAGACCTGTGAAAGGATTATTGATATCTTAGATACTGTTGCCATGGCAATGCATCAAACATTAATATTCCTTTTTTTAAGCTTTTTCATGCTTTTTTATGCTTTCGGGCACTTTTGGGGTTCTTAACGTGCTCAAAAACTCTTGAAACTTTGCACACGGGACAAAACCCGCGGCCATCAGGGCCAGGCTGAAGCTGGTACCCGGGCGTGGCAGGGGGGCTCGACAGCGCCCCCTTGAACGGGTCAGACAATTTGGTCCATATATCCAACACACTTTACCCTATTTGCTTCAAACTTGATGTGTATAATGTAGACACAAGCCAGATGTAGACCTGTGAAAGGATTGTTGATATCTTAGATGCTGTTGCCGTGACAACGCATCAAACTTTAATATTCTTTTTGGATACTTTTGAGATTCTTAGCGCACTTTTGGGGCCCTTAACATGCTCAAAAACTCTTGAAACTTTGCACACGGGTCAGAAACCGCGGCCATCAGGGCCGGGCTGAAGCTGGTACCCGGGCGTGGCAGGGGGGCTCGACAGCGCCCCCTGGAATGGGGTCCGAAAACTTGGTCCATAAATCAAACAGGCTTTACCCGATTTGCTTCAAACTTGATGTGTATAATGTAGACACACGCCAGATTTAGACCTGTGAAAGGATTGTTGATATCTTAGATGCTGTTGCCGTGACAACGCATCAAACTTTAATATTCTTTTTGGATACTTTTGAGACTCTCAGCGCACTTTGGGGGCCCTTAACGTGCTCAAAAACTCTTGAAACTTTGCACACGGGTCAGAACCCGTGGCCATCAGGGCCGGGCTGAAGCTGGTACCCGGGCGTGGCAGGGGGGCTCGACAGTGCCCCCTGGAACGGGGTCCGAAAACTTGGTCCATAAATCAAACACGCTTGAATGTAATAATATGAAACTCGGTACACATATAGATCTCATCGATTCATATATCCTTTGTACTTTTACTTTTTACCCCAGCCCAACAGGAAGTCGGCTATTATGGTTTGTTTGGAAGCGTATGCCCCTGGAATTCGATATACTCCTCCTAGAGAATTCAACCAATCGCAACGAAACTCGGTCAGCATGAAGTCAAGACATTGAGGATGAAAAGTTGCCAGGGGATTTCTGATATCTCGAACGGTTTGGCCGTGACGAGGAAACGAATTTATGGCGAATAATGGAAACAGGAAGTGTGTTATAACTTCTGCATACATTAACTGATCTTGATGAAACTTCAACAGTGTGTTCGCTGTGAGAGGCCGATCACATGGATGTGACTATTGTGAGTCAAAGTTATAGCGCCACCAACTGGCAGCATGAAGTGTGTCACTTTCAAAATACTTTGAAATCACCCTCTTATTTTTACCCGATTTGCTTCAAACTTGATGTGTATAATGTAAATACACGGCAGATGTAGACCTGTGAAAGGATTATTGATATCTTAGATACTGTTGCCATGGCAACGCATCAAACTTTAATATTCTTTTTGGATGCTTTTGAGACTCTTAGCATGCCTGAAATTGCTTAAAATTGCATGAAACTTGACAGACAGATCACATTTATTAGCCAGTAGACATGTGCAAAGTTTCAGAAACGGGCGTGGTGCAGGGGCTCAGTAGCGCCACCTTTTGTGGCAAAAGTGTGTGTGGGGGGGGGGTTAGTTTCATCTACAGTTACAAAACTTTTTCAACTTGATGAAAATACATTAAAGATGCTAAATTGTGAACGGATATTGAATATCTCAAACGGTTTTGCTATGGCGAGGGATTATGTCAAAAAAAGAATCAGGAAATGTCTCATATCTTTCTAAAATGTAATTATACACCATTTATTTTTCTATAAAATTATACTAATATTAGAAGTAAACCCATTGTATTCCTTTTTTTCAATTTAAGATTTATGTTTAAGTTTAAAAACAGCCAGAATGGTTGTTTAGCCAAAAAAATAAAAAAAAATAAAAATCATTCATAGTGCTTTACTGCCCTCTTGTGTTCAAAATCAGGTAGGCCAATTGATGCTACTATGGGAATATTTTCCCACCGTGACTCCGCTGGGGGCTTTAAAATCGCTAACTTGAAAGCGAAAGTAACGGACGTCTCCACAAGACGTGCAGCTGTGAGCATTTTTGTTTCATTTTAAAAGAAGCCCCATTTCGGGGGCGGATTTCTTGAATGTATTTTACAAAATCACAATGTTGTGTTTGATTGCGAGTATCCAAAAATAAGTAAACACTTTGCAGTTTGAATGATCTTCTTGAATAAAATGACGGAGTAGCCAATGTTTCCACTGTTCGATCGCGGACGTCCACACGGACATTGATAATGGTGGCGCGTGCAGAGCGCGTGCTTGAATTGTGAGTTCAATAGTCTATTATTTTTCACGGAAAACACAACAACAAAAGAGTATAATGATAGATTCGCTTAAATAGGCGCTTTTACATAAAATGCCTATTCCGTCATCATCTTTTCAGTCAGCTCTTCACTCTCGTGATTAATGAAATTTGACTCCTGTTGCTGATATTTGCTGCAACTTTCGTTCAGCTCACAATTTAGTAAGCAAACACGCTTCAAATGTGTTTATTTTATTTTTGTGTATATATGTGTATATATATATATATATATATATATATATATATATATATATATATATATATATATATATATATAGCTTATGTTTCAAATATGAGTTAATTAACAATCGTTGGAAAGAATGATACTTTTAAACATATCACTAAACCGTCATTAGGTGTCGCCAGGCGACCGTCTTAATGAGCGAGTCATTGATTCATTCGTTCAAACGATTCGTTCGAACGGCTGAGTCATTCATGAATGAGACAGATTATGGATTGGTCGTTGAATCTTTGAGTCAACCGATTTGTTCAAAATGCTGAATCATTCAGTAATGAGAACGCGTTGCTGTGAGATGCTCGATGGTTCTGCTGTGATCTTTGTTGAACTATTTTCGCTGCTGAAACAGAAAAAAAGTCAATATTGCATCTAAAATGTAAGTGATTTGACGTGTGTGTGTGTGTGTGTGTGTGTGTGTGTGATTGTGTCTGTTACAGTGATTGTTTAACCCTTGTTAAAGTTTAGGCTTTGTATTTTTGGATATATATCTTTTTATATATAAAAAAATTGCATACAACCCATATATTTTAAATGTATTGTTTGCTTTAAATTACATTGAGATTTGTATGTTTGGTAATTGAACCTGAATGAATTTTAAATGAATGTGCGATATTTCAGATCATATTTTTGTTTTCCTTAAAATTTTAACTAACACTAACTTTACTCTCATCTGAATGATAGATTATTTATTTATGTCTAAAATAAAAGCACATTTGATTTTTCTTTTTTAATCAATGTAGAATGTGTAACTGAAAAAATAAACAGATTAGGGCTCTGTTCGAGAACAAGAAATGAAAACCAATGCAATATGATGAATGTCCAAAAGATTTTTTTGCTTTTAAACTATGTGTGTGTGTGTGTGTGTGTGTGTAAGAGATTTTGGTTGGGTGACAGTTGTAGTTTACAGTTTGACAAAAGCACAATGTTGTGTTTTATTGCGATTGTACACAAATATAAGTAAACACTTTGTAGTTTGAATAATGTCCTGTATGAACAAAAGGACGGAGTATGTTTTTATGTCTACATTGTTCAATCACGCCTCACACACACACACACACACAAAAACTATTTTTCTAATCAGATCAGGCAAATATTCTGTCTTGGCACACTTCATATAACTTTCAAACTTGTGTACTTATTTCATGTGTCCATTAAGTCCATGAGACCGTAGGGTGTCTCATTTTTCATTTTAGGTTTCAGAAGGTTGCTCACGCATACTTTGTGGTTGATATGTGCCCTCAATGCACACTTTTGCAGAGCCCACACTGATGCAAGCTCTACAGCACACATCTTCTCAAAGGTCAAAGCGGGGTTACGTTATTGCCCGTCACGCACAGTAACCCTAAAGGCACCGGGGTGGCGGTGCCACCGGCTTGTTTATATATATATATATATATATATATATATATATATATATATATATATAAATATAGCTGCGAGCAGCGATGAAGGGCCAAAGCCGGCGGCACCGCCACTCCGGTGCCTTTAGGTAATTAAAGGCACCGGGGTTGCGGTGCCACCGGCTTGGGCCCGTAATCGCTGCTCGCAGCTATATTTATTTATTATTATTATTATTATTATTATTTTACTACCTTTTGGGCACTTTTGGGGGCCTTAACGTGCTCGAAAACTCTTGAAACTTTGCACACATCTCAGAACCCGCGGCCATCAGGGCCGGGCTGAAGCTGGTACCCGGGCGTGGCAGGGGGGCTCGACAGCGCCCCCTGGAACGGGGTTTGAACACTTGGTCCATAAATCAAACACGCTTGCATGTAATAATATGAAACTCAGTACACATATAGATCTCATCGGTTCATATATACTTCATGCTCTTACTTTTTACCCCAGCCCAACAGGAAGTCGGCTATTAAGGGTTGTTTGGAAAACACATGCAATGGAATGTGAAATACTCCTCCTAGAGAATTCAAACACACGGCACGAAACTCGGTCAGCATGAAGTCAAGACACTGAGGATGAAAAATTGCCAGGGGATTTTTGATATCTCGAACGGTTTGGCCGTGGCGAGTAAACGAAATTATGGCGAGAAACGTGAAACAGGAAGTGTGTTATAACTACTGCATACATTAACTGATCTTGATGAAACTTCAGCAGTGTGTTCGTTGTAAGAGCCCGATCACATGGATGTGACTATTGTGAGTCAAAGTTATAGCGCCACCAACTGGAAGCAGGAAGTGTGTCACTTTCAAAATGCTTTTAAATCACCCTCTTATTTTTACCCGATTTGCTTCAAACTTCATGTGCATAATGTAGACACACGCCAGATGTAGACCTGTGAAAGGATTATTGATATCTTAGATACTGTTGCCATGGCAATGCATCAAACATTAATATTCCTTTTTTTAAGCTTTTTCATGCTTTTTTATGCTTTCGGGCACTTTTGGGGTTCTTAACGTGCTCGAAAACTCTTGAAACTTTGCACACGGGACAAAACCCGCGGCCATCAGGGCCAGGCTGAAGCTGGTACCCGGGCGTGGCAGGGGGGCTCGACAGCGCCCCCTTGAACGGGTCAGACAATTTGGTCCATATATCCAACACGCTTTACCCTATTTGCTTCAAACTTGATGTGTATAATGTAGACACAAGCCAGATGTAGACCTGTGAAAGGATTGTTGATATCTTAGATGCTGTTGCCGTGACAACGCATCAAACTTTAATATTCTTTTTGGATACTTTTGAGATTCTTAGCGCACTTTTGGGGCCCTTAACGTGCTCAAAAACTCTTGAAACTTTGCACACGGGTCAGAAACCGCGGCCATCAGGGCCGGGCTGAAGCTGGTACCCGGGCGTGGCAGGGGGGCTCGACAGCGCCCCCTGGAATGGGGTCCGAAAACTTGGTCCATAAATCAAACAGGCTTTACCCGATTTGCTTCAAACTTGATGTGTATAATGTAGACACACGCCAGATTTAGACCTGTGAAAGGATTGTTGATATCTTAGATGCTGTTGCCGTGACAACGCATCAAACTTTAATATTCTTTTTGGATACTTTTGAGACTCTCAGCGCACTTTGGGGGCCCTTAACGTGCTCAAAAACTCTTGAAACTTTGCACACGGGTCAGAACCCGTGGCCATCAGGGCCGGGCTGAAGCTGGTACCCGGGCGTGGCAGGGGGGCTCGACAGTGCCCCCTGGAACGGGGTCCGAAAACTTGGTCCATAAATCAAACACGCTTGAATGTAATAATATGAAACTCGGTACACATATAGATCTCATCGATTCATATATCCTTTGTACTTTTACTTTTTACCCCAGCCCAACAGGAAGTCGGCTATTATGGTTTGTTTGGAAGCGTATGCCCCTGGAATTCGATATACTCCTCCTAGAGAATTCAACCAATCGCCACGAAACTCGGTCAGCATGAAGTCAAGACATTGAGGATGAAAAGTTGCCAGGGGATTTTTGATATCTCGAACGGTTTGGCTGTGGCGAGGAAACGAATTTATGGCGAATAAAGGAAACAGGAAGTGTGTTATAACTTCTGCATACATTAACTGATCTTGATGAAACTTCAGCAGTGTGTTCGCTGTAAGAGTCCGATCACATGGATGTGACTATTGTGAGTCAAAGTTATAGCGCCACCAACTGGCAGCAGGAAGTGTGTCACTTCCTAAAGGCTTTGAAATCACCCTCTTATTTTTACCCAATTTGCTTCAAACTTTATGTGTATAATGTAGACACACGGCAGATGTAGACCTGAGAAAGGATTATTGATATCTTAGATACTGTTGCCGTGGCAACGCATCAAACTTTATTATTCTTTGTTGATGCTTTTGAGACTCTTAACATACTTGAAATTGCATGAAACCCGACAGACACATCACATTTATTAGACAGTAGACATGTGCAGAGTTTCAGAAACGGGCATGGTGAGAGCAATTAGAGAATAATGTTTAAGTTTAAAAACAGCCAGAATGGTTGTTTAGTCAAAAAATTTTTTTTTCCAAATCATACATAGTGTTATACTGCCCTCTTGTGTTCAAAATCAGGTAAAAAGCGAAAGTAAAATAAGGACGTCTGCACAATTCATTAATAATGGTGCAGAGTAGAGTGAGCTTTTTCAATTAATTCCTATGGAAGTAGGAATGAACTAAACAACGTTCGCTCTGTTCTGCTCGTCCCTCACCGTGGGCGCGCAGAGTTATGAATGCCCGTGCAGCCGTGAGCATTTTAGTTTCATTTTAAAATTAGCGCCATTTCGGGGGACGTATTACTTTAATTTATTTAACAAAAACACAATGTTGTGTTTAATTGCGAGTGTACACAAATATAAGTAAACACTTTGACGTTTGAATGATGTCCTGTATGAAGAAAATGACGGAGTATGTTTCACTGTTCAATCGCGCTGAGCCACCCAGACCCCCACACACACACTGACACACACACACACACACACACACACACACACACACACACACACACACACACACACACACACACACACACACACACACACACAAACACACACACACACACACACACAATAATAAAACATTCAACCTAACATATACAAATTACACTGCTATGTTGAAATAGTCAGTAGTACAATTTGTATCATTCACAGTAAGCACCGCTCCACTGTGATTTTTCCAAGCACATTTTTGCACAAGTGAAGAGGATGATTTTTTCCGTCGATATTGGAACGTGAGTGAAGTACAAAGCCTGTAATAAAGAATAGTTTAGCATCCAAATACATCGCAAATGTTGCAACATTTAGATTCTAAAGAGAGATTTACGTGAGCCTAACACCACTTACTTTTACTTTTGTTTTAAATTATTTCGTTTTGGCTTTATTATAGTTATTTTTTTATTTGTGTTCTGTTCTGAATATCATTAAATTTAAAGGATTTGTTGTGGAATATTTTGAGTGTATAATCAAATAACACTAAACCGTCACTAGGTGTCGCCAGGCGACCGTCTTAATGAGCGGGTCATTGATTCATTCGTTCAAACGATTCGTTTGAACGACTGAGTCATTCATGAATGAGACAGATGTTTATGGATTGGTCATTGAATCTTTGAGTCAACCAATTTGTTCAAAATGCTGAATCATTCAGTAATGAGAAAACACGTTGCTGTGAGATGCAATGGTTCTGCTGTGATCTTTGTTTAACTATTTTCGCTGCTGAAACAGAAGAACAGTCAATATTGCATCTAAAATGTAAGTGACTTGACACGTGTGTGTGTGTGTGTGTGTGCGTGTGCGTGTGCGTGCGTGCGTGCGTGTGTGTGTGTGTGTGTGTGTGTGTGTGCAATCAATCCCAGGTAAGAGGCATGAATAATGAGAATTGGACTTCTAGGAGTGAGGTTAATATTCCGGAGATGGTTCCCTCGGATTGTGAAAAGGAGGCGGCGCGGGAGTGGCCAGGCATTGCGCTACTTCTGTTTCAAAGTTTAAAACAATGCTAATATCATTTTTTTGAACGATTTCATTACAAATGTTTATTTTATATATTTATAAAATATTATAAAATATAATAACTATGTTTTGTCCTATTAACAAAAGACAGGCAATGTACTATTAACAAATGTTAATAGTTTTTTAAAAGTTAAAATGATACTTTATGCATTTGTTTTGTGTCAGATGATTAACAATATAAATTAAACAAAGCTTAAAACAAACAAAATAATAAAACGAAAACAAAGCTTGAACATTTTATTTAATTGAAAAGCCTTTTTGAAATAAAATGTGTTTTTTTCCCTCTGAAATAGCAAAAGCATCGCACACTTAGCTGTACCTGCTCTAAATAAATAATAGTATTTAAATAAAAATACAAAATCGAAATAAATAAATTATATAAAACAAAATCAAATCAAAGAAAATAAATCTTATTAAAGTTATGCAGGCACACATTTAACAATAATTTTCAAGTGACAAATAAAATCAATCAAAATTCCTTACACATGGAGTTAATCCTGACGATTCCTGAGGCGCCTTTCCTCATGACACTCGCTTTTTTTTTCGAAGATATATTTTCTTTGGTTTGATTTTGTTTTTGTAATAATTTATTTTATTTAGTTCGATTTTGTATTTTTATTGAATTACTCTTTTTTATTTAGAGCAGGTACAGCTAGTGTGTGATGCTTTTGCTATTTCAGAGGAAAACAATAATTTTATTTAATTAATAATTTTTGTTTCAGTCCACCATATAATTATGTTGTGTTTGATCTATGGAAAAAAGTTAGTTGTGAAATGGTTGAATATTAACAAAAGTTAATAGTTTTTTACAAGTTAGAATAATACGATATATATATATATATAAACAAGCCGGTGGCACCGCCACCCCGGTGCCTTTACGGTTACTGTGCATGACGGGCAATATCGTAACTCCGCTTTGACCTTTGAGAAGATGTGTGCTATAGAGCTTGCATTGGTGTGGGCTCTGCAAAAGTGTGTGTGTGTGTGTGAGGCGTGATTGAACAATGTAGACATATATATATATATATATATAAAGGCACCGGGGTGGCGGTGCCACCGGCTTGTTTATATATATATATATATATATATATATATATATATATATATATATATATGAATATAGCTGCGAGCAGCGATGAAGGGCCAAAGCCGGCGGCACCGCCACTCCGGTGCCTTTAGGTAACTAAAGGCACCGGGGTTGCGGTGCCACCGGCTTGGGCCCGTAATCGCTGCTCGCAGCTATATTTATTATTATTATTATTATTATTATTATTATTTTACTACCTTTTGGGCACTTTTGGGGGCCTTAACGTGCTCGAAAACTCTTGAAACTTTGCACACATCTCAGAACCCGCGGCCATCAGGGCCGGGCTGAAGCTGGTACCCGGGCGTGGCAGGGGGGCTCGACAGCGCCCCCTGGAACGGGGTTTGAACACTTGGTCCATAAATCAAACACGCTTGCATGTAATAATATGAAACTCAGTACACATATAGATCTCATCGGTTCATATATACTTCATGCTCTTACTTTTTACCCCAGCCCAACAGGAAGTCGGCTATTAAGGGTTGTTTGGAAAACACATGCAATGGAATGTGAAATACTCCTCCTAGAGAATTCAAACACACGGCACGAAACTCGGTCAGCATGAAGTCAAGACACTGAGGATGAAAAATTGCCAGGGGATTTTTGATATCTCGAACGGTTTGGCCGTGGCGAGTAAACGAAATTATGGCGAGAAACGTGAAACAGGAAGTGTGTTATAACTACTGCATACATTAACTAATCTTGATGAAACTTCAGCAGTGTGTTCGTTGTAAGAGCCCGATCACATGGATGTGACTATTGTGAGTCAAAGTTATAGCGCCACCAACTGGAAGCAGGAAGTGTGTCACTTTCAAAATGCTTTTAAATCACCCTCTTATTTTTACCCGATTTGCTTCAAACTTCATGTGCATAATGTAGACACACGCCAGATGTAGACCTGTGAAAGGATTATTGATATCTTAGATACTGTTGCCATGGCAATGCATCAAACATTAATATTCCTTTTTTTAAGCTTTTTCATGCTTTTTTATGCTTTCGGGCACTTTTGGGGTTCTTAACGTGCTCGAAAACTCTTGAAACTTTGCACACGGGACAAAACCCGCGGCCATCAGGGCCAGGCTGAAGCTGGTACCCGGGCGTGGCAGGGGGGCTCGACAGCGCCCCCTTGAACGGGTCAGACAATTTGGTCCATATATCCAACACGCTTTACCCTATTTGCTTCAAACTTGATGTGTATAATGTAGACACAAGCCAGATGTAGACCTGTGAAAGGATTGTTGATATCTTAGATGCTGTTGCCGTGACAACGCATCAAACTTTAATATTCTTTTTGGATACTTTTGAGATTCTTAGCGCACTTTTGGGGCCCTTAACGTGCTCAAAAACTCTTGAAACTTTGCACACGGGTCAGAAACCGCGGCCATCAGGGCCGGGCTGAAGCTGGTACCCGGGCGTGGCAGGGGGGCTCGACAGCGCCCCCTGGAATGGGGTCCGAAAACTTGGTCCATAAATCAAACAGGCTTTACCCGATTTGCTTCAAACTTGATGTGTATAATGTAGACACACGCCAGATGTAGACCTGTGAAAGGATTGTTGATATCTTAGATGCTGTTGCCGTGACAACGCATCAAACTTTAATATTCTTTTTGGATACTTTTGAGACTCTCAGCGCACTTTGGGGGCCCTTAACGTGCACGAAAACTCTTGAAACTTTGCACACAGGTCAGAACCCGCGGCCATCAGGGCCGGGCTGAAGATGGTACCCGGGCGTGGCAGGGGGGCTCGACAGTGCCCCCTGGAACGGGGTGCGAAAACTTGGTCCATAAATCAAACACGCTTGCATGTAATAATATGAAACTCGGTAGACATATAGATCTCATCGGTTCATATATCCTTTGTACTTTTACTTTTTACCCCAGCCCAACAGGAAGTCGGCTATTATGGTTTGTTTGGAAGCGTATGCCCCTGGAATTCGATATACTCCTCCTAGAGAATTCAACCAATCGCAACGAAACTCGGTCAGCATGAAGTCAAGACATTGAGGATGAAAAATTGCCAGGGGATTTTTGATATCTCGAACGATTTGGCCGTGGCGAGGAAACGAATTTATGGCGAATAATGGAAACAGGAAGTGTGTTATAACTTCTGCATACATTAACTGATCTTGATGAAACTTCAACAGTGTGTTCGCTGTAAGAGGCCGATCACATGGATGTGACTATTATGAGTCAAAGTTATAGCGCCACCAACTGGCAGCAGGAAGTGTGTCACTTTCAAAATGCTTTGAAATCACCCTCTTATTTTTACCCGATTTGCTTCAAACTTGATGTGTATAATGTAGACACTCGCCAGATGTAGACCTGTGAAAGGATTATTGATGTCTTAGATACTGTTGCCATGGCAACGCATCAAACTTTAATATTGTTTTTGGATGCTTTTGAGACTCTTAGCATGCCTGAAATTGCTTAAAATTGCATGAAACTCGACAGACAGATCACATTTATTAGCCAGTAGACATGTGCAAAGTTTCAGAAACGGGCGTGGTGCAGGGGCTCAGTAGCGCCACCTTTTGTGACAAAAGTGTGTGTGGGGGGGGGGGGGGGGGGGGGTTAGTTTCATCTACAGTTACAAAACTTTTTCAACTTGATGAAAATACATTAAAGATGCTAAATTGTGAACGGATATTGAATATCTCAAACGGTTTTGCTATGGCGAGGGATTATGTCAAAAAAAGAATCAGGAAATGTCTCATATCTTTCTAAAATGTAATTATACACCATTTATTTTTCTATAAAATTATACTAATATTAGAAGTAAACCCATTGTATTCCTTTTTTTCAATTTAAGATTTATGTTTAAGTTTAAAAACAGCCAGAATGGTTGTTTAGCCAAAAAAAAAAAAAAAAAAAAAATCATTCATAGTGCTTTACTGCCCTCTTGTGTTCAAAATCAGGTAGGCCAATTGATGCTACTATGGGAATATTTTCCCACCGTGACTCCGCTGGGGGCTTTAAAATCGCTAACTTGAAAGCGAAAGTAACGGACGTCTCCACAAGACGTGCAGCTGTGAGCATTTTTGTTTCATTTTAAAAGAAGCCCCATTTCGGGGGCGGATTTCTTGAATGTATTTTACAAAATCACAATGTTGTGTTTGATTGCGAGTATCCAAAAATAAGTAAACACTTTGCAGTTTGAATGATCTTCTTGAATAAAATGACGGAGTAGCCAATGTTTCCACTGTTCGATCGCGGACGTCCACACGGACATTGATAATGGTGGCGCGTGCAGAGCGCGTGCTTGAATTGTGAGTTCAATAGTCTATTATTTTTCACGGAAAACACAACAACAAAAGAGTATAATGATAGATTCGCTTAAATAGGCGCTTTTACATAAAATAGCCTATTCCGTCATCATCTTTTCAGTCAGCTCTTCACTCTCGTGATTAATGAAATTTGACTCCTGTTGCTGATATTTGCTGCAACTTTCGTTCAGCTCACAATTTAGTAAGCAAACACGCTTCAAATGTGTTTATTTTATTTTTGTGTATATATATGTGTGTATATATATATATATATATATATATATATATATATATATATATATATATATATATATATATATATAGCTTATGTTTCAAATATGAGTTAATTAACAATCGTTGGAAAGAATGATACTTTTAAACATATCACTAAACCGTCATTAGGTGTCGCCAGGCGACCGTCTTAATGAGCGAGTCATTGATTCATTCGTTCAAACGATTCGTTCGAACGGCTGAGTCGTTCATGAATGAGACAGATTATGGATTGGTCGTTGAATCTTTGAGTCAACCGATTTGTTCAAAATGCTGAATCATTCAGTAATGAGAACGCGTTGCTGTGAGATGCTCGATGGTTCTGCTGTGATCTTTGTTGAACTATTTTCGCTGCTGAAACAGAAAAAAAGTCAATATTGCATCTAAAATGTAAGTGACTTGACACGTGTGTGTGTGTGTGTGTGTGTGCGTGTGAGTGCGTGCGTGCGTGTGTGTGTGTGTGTGTGTGTGTGTGTGCAATCAATCTCAGGTAAGAGGCATGAATAATGAGAATTGGACTTCTAGGAGTGAGGTTAATATTCCGGAGATGGTTCCCTCGGATTGTGAAAAGGAGGCGGCGCGGGAGTGGCCAGGCATTGCGCTACTTTAGTTTCAAAGTTTAAAACAATGCTAATATCATTTTTTTGAACGATTTCATTACAAATGTTTATTTTATATATTTATAAAATATTATAAAATATAATAACTATGTTTTGTCCTATTAACAAAAGACAGGCAATGTACTATTAACAAATGTTAATAGTTTTTTAAAAGTTAAAATGATACTTTATGCATTTGTTTTGTGTCAGATGATTAACAATATAAATTAAACAAAGCTTAAAACAAACAAAATAATAAAACGAAAACAAAGCTTGAACATTTTATTTAATTGAAAAGCCTTTTTGAAATAAAATGTGTTTTTTTCCCTCTGAAATAGCAAAAGCATCGCACACTTAGCTGTACCTGCTCTAAATAAATAATAGTATTTAAATAAAAATACAAAATCGAAATAAATAAATTATATAAAACAAAATCAAATCAAAGAAAATAAATCTTATTAAAGTTATGCAGGCACACATTTAACAATAATTTTCAAGTGACAAATAAAATCAATCAAAATTCCTTACACATGGAGTTAATCCTGACGATTCCTGAGGCGCCTTTCCTCATGACACTCGCTTTTTTTTTCGAAGATATATTTTCTTTGGTTTGATTTTGTTTTTGTAATAATTTATTTTATTTAGTTCGATTTTGTATTTTTATTGAATTACTCTTTTTTATTTAGAGCAGGTACAGCTAGTGTGTGATGCTTTTGCTATTTCAGAGGAAAACAATAATTTTATTTAATTAATAATTTTTGTTTCAGTCCACCATATAATTATGTTGTGTTTGATCTATGGAAAAAAGTTAGTTGTGAAATGGTTGAATATTAACAAAAGTTAATAGTTTTTTACAAGTTAGAATAATACGATATATATATATATATAAACAAGCCGGTGGCACCGCCACCCCGGTGCCTTTACGGTTACTGTGCATGACGGGCAATATCGTAACTCCGCTTTGACCTTTGAGAAGATGTGTGCTATAGAGCTTGCATTGGTGTGGGCTCTGCAAAAGTGTGTGTGTGTGTGTGAGGCGTGATTGAACAATGTAGACATATATATATATATATATATAAAGGCACCGGGGGTGGCGGTGCCACCGGCTTGTTTATATATATATATATATATATATATATATATATATATATATATATATATATGAATATAGCTGCGAGCAGCGATGAAGGGCCAAAGCCGGCGGCACCGCCACTCCGGTGCCTTTAGGTAACTAAAGGCACCGGGGTTGCGGTGCCACCGGCTTGGGCCCGTAATCGCTGCTCGCAGCTATATTTATTATTATTATTATTATTATTATTATTTTACTACCTTTTGGGCACTTTTGGGGGCCTTAACGTGCTCGAAAACTCTTGAAACTTTGCACACATCTCAGAACCCGCGGCCATCAGGGCCGGGCTGAAGCTGGTACCCGGGCGTGGCAGGGGGGCTCGACAGCGCCCCCTGGAACGGGGTTTGAACACTTGGTCCATAAATCAAACACGCTTGCATGTAATAATATGAAACTCAGTACACATATAGATCTCATCGGTTCATATATACTTCATGCTCTTACTTTTTACCCCAGCCCAACAGGAAGTCGGCTATTAAGGGTTGTTTGGAAAACACATGCAATGGAATGTGAAATACTCCTCCTAGAGAATTCAAACACACGGCACGAAACTCAGTCAGCATGAAGTCAAGACACTGAGGATGAAAAATTGCCAGGGGATTTTTGATATCTCGAACGGTTTGGCCGTGGCGAGTAAACGAAATTATGGCGAGAAACGTGAAACAGGAAGTGTGTTATAACTACTGCATACATTAACTAATCTTGATGAAACTTCAGCAGTGTGTTCGTTGTAAGAGCCCGATCACATGGATGTGACTATTGTGAGTCAAAGTTATAGCGCCACCAACTGGAAGCAGGAAGTGTGTCACTTTCAAAATGCTTTTAAATCACCCTCTTATTTTTACCCGATTTGCTTCAAACTTCATGTGCATAATGTAGACACACGCCAGATGTAGACCTGTGAAAGGATTATTGATATCTTAGATACTGTTGCCATGGCAATGCATCAAACATTAATATTCCTTTTTTTAAGCTTTTTCATGCTTTTTTATGCTTTCGGGCACTTTTGGGGTTCTTAACGTGCTCGAAAACTCTTGAAACTTTGCACACGGGACAAAACCCGCGGCCATCAGGGCCAGGCTGAAGCTGGTACCCGGGCGTGGCAGGGGGGCTCGACAGCGCCCCCTTGAACGGGTCAGACAATTTGGTCCATATATCCAACACGCTTTACCCTATTTGCTTCAAACTTGATGTGTATAATGTAGACACAAGCCAGATGTAGACCTGTGAAAGGATTGTTGATATCTTAGATGCTGTTGCCGTGACAACGCATCAAACTTTAATATTCTTTTTGGATACTTTTGAGATTCTTAGCGCACTTTTGGGGCCCTTAACGTGCTCAAAAACTCTTGAAACTTTGCACACGGGTCAGAAACCGCGGCCATCAGGGCCGGGCTGAAGCTGGTACCCGGGCGTGGCAGGGGGGCTCGACAGCGCCCCCTGGAATGGGGTCCGAAAACTTGGTCCATAAATCAAACAGGCTTTACCCGATTTGCTTCAAACTTGATGTGTATAATGTAGACACACGCCAGATTTAGACCTGTGAAAGGATTGTTGATATCTTAGATGCTGTTGCCGTGACAACGCATCAAACTTTAATATTCTTTTTGGATACTTTTGAGACTCTCAGCGCACTTTGGGGGCCCTTAACGTGCACGAAAACTCTTGAAACTTTGCACACAGGTCAGAACCCGCGGCCATCAGGGCCGGGCTGAAGATGGTACCCGGGCGTGGCAGGGGGGCTCGACAGCGCCCCCTGGAACGGGGTGCGAAAACTTGGTCCATAAATCAAACACGCTTGCATGTAATAATATGAAACTCGGTAGACATATAGATCTCATCGGTTCATATATCCTTTGTACTTTTACTTTTTACCCCAGCCCAACAGGAAGTCGGCTATAATGGTTTGTTTGGAAGCGTATGCCCCTGGAATTCGATATACTCCTCCTAGAGAATTCAACCAATCGCAACGAAACTCGGTCAGCATGAAGTCAAGACATTGAGGATGAAAAATTGCCAGGGGATTTTTGATATCTCGAACGATTTGGCCGTGGCGAGGAAACGAATTTATGGCGAATAATGGAAACAGGAAGTGTGTTATAACTTCTGCATACATTAACTGATCTTGATGAAACTTCAACAGTGTGTTCGCTGTAAGAGGCCGATCACATGGATGTGACTATTATGAGTCAAAGTTATAGCGCCACCAACTGGCAGCAGGAAGTGTGTCACTTTCAAAATGCTTTGAAATCACCCTCTTATTTTTACCCGATTTGCTTCAAACTTGATGTGTATAATGTAGACACTCGCCAGATGTAGACCTGTGAAAGGATTATTGATGTCTTAGATACTGTTGCCATGGCAACGCATCAAACTTTAATATTGTTTTTGGATGCTTTTGAGACTCTTAGCATGCCTGAAATTGCTTAAAATTGCATGAAACTCGACAGACAGATCACATTTATTAGCCAGTAGACATGTGCAAAGTTTCAGAAACGGGCGTGGTGCAGGGGCTCAGTAGCGCCACCTTTTGTGACAAAAGTGTGTGTGGGGGGGGGGGGGGGGGGGGGGGTTAGTTTCATCTACAGTTACAAAACTTTTTCAACTTGATGAAAATACATTAAAGATGCTAAATTGTGAACGGATATTGAATATCTCAAACGGTTTTGCTATGGCGAGGGATTATGTCAAAAAAAGAATCAGGAAATGTCTCATATCTTTCTAAAATGTAATTATACACCATTTATTTTTCTATAAAATTATACTAATATTAGAAGTAAACCCATTGTATTCCTTTTTTTCAATTTAAGATTTATGTTTAAGTTTAAAAACAGCCAGAATGGTTGTTTAGCCAAAAAAAAAAAAAAAAAAAAAATCATTCATAGTGCTTTACTGCCCTCTTGTGTTCAAAATCAGGTAGGCCAATTGATGCTACTATGGGAATATTTTCCCACCGTGACTCCGCTGGGGGCTTTAAAATCGCTAACTTGAAAGCGAAAGTAACGGACGTCTCCACAAGACGTGCAGCTGTGAGCATTTTTGTTTCATTTTAAAAGAAGCCCCATTTCGGGGGCGGATTTCTTGAATGTATTTTACAAAATCACAATGTTGTGTTTGATTGCGAGTATCCAAAAATAAGTAAACACTTTGCAGTTTGAATGATCTTCTTGAATAAAATGACGGAGTAGCCAATGTTTCCACTGTTCGATCGCGGACGTCCACACGGACATTGATAATGGTGGCGCGTGCAGAGCGCGTGCTTGAATTGTGAGTTCAATAGTCTATTATTTTTCACGGAAAACACAACAACAAAAGAGTATAATGATAGATTCGCTTAAATAGGCGCTTTTACATAAAATAGCCTATTCCGTCATCATCTTTTCAGTCAGCTCTTCACTCTCGTGATTAATGAAATTTGACTCCTGTTGCTGATATTTGCTGCAACTTTCGTTCAGCTCACAATTTAGTAAGCAAACACGCTTCAAATGTGTTTATTTTATTTTTGTGTATATATATGTGTGTGTATATATATATATATATATATATATATATATATATATATATATATATATATATATATATATATATATATATATATAGCTTATGTTTCAAATATGAGTTAATTAACAATCGTTGGAAAGAATGATACTTTTAAACATATCACTAAACCGTCATTAGGTGTCGCCAGGCGACCGTCTTAATGAGCGAGTCATTGATTCATTCGTTCAAACGATTCGTTCGAACGGCTGAGTCGTTCATGAATGAGACAGATTATGGATTGGTCGTTGAATCTTTGAGTCAACCGATTTGTTCAAAATGCTGAATCATTCAGTAATGAGAACGCGTTGCTGTGAGATGCTCGATGGTTCTGCTGTGATCTTTGTTGAACTATTTTCGCTGCTGAAACAGAAAAAAAGTCAATATTGCATCTAAAATGTAAGTGACTTGACACGTGTGTGTGTGTGTGTGTGTGCGTGTGAGTGCGTGCGTGCGTGTGTGTGTGTGTGTGTGTGTGTGTGTGCAATCAATCTCAGGTAAGAGGCATGAATAATGAGAATTGGACTTCTAGGAGTGAGGTTAATATTCCGGAGATGGTTCCCTCGGATTGTGAAAAGGAGGCGGCGCGGGAGTGGCCAGGCATTGCGCTACTTTAGTTTCAAAGTTTAAAACAATGCTAATATCATTTTTTTGAACGATTTCATTACAAATGTTTATTTTATATATTTATAAAATATTATAAAATATAATAACTATGTTTTGTCCTATTAACAAAAGACAGGCAATGTACTATTAACAAATGTTAATAGTTTTTTAAAAGTTAAAATGATACTTTATGCATTTGTTTTGTGTCAGATGATTAACAATATAAATTAAACAAAGCTTAAAACAAACAAAATAATAAAACGAAAACAAAGCTTGAACATTTTATTTAATTGAAAAGCCTTTTTGAAATAAAATGTGTTTTTTTCCCTCTGAAATAGCAAAAGCATCGCACACTTAGCTGTACCTGCTCTAAATAAATAATAGTATTTAAATAAAAATACAAAATCGAAATAAATAAATTATATAAAACAAAATCAAATCAAAGAAAATAAATCTTATTAAAGTTATGCAGGCACACATTTAACAATAATTTTCAAGTGACAAATAAAATCAATCAAAATTCCTTACACATGGAGTTAATCCTGACGATTCCTGAGGCGCCTTTCCTCATGACACTCGCTTTTTTTTTCGAAGATATATTTTCTTTGGTTTGATTTTGTTTTTGTAATAATTTATTTTATTTAGTTCGATTTTGTATTTTTATTGAATTACTCTTTTTTATTTAGAGCAGGTACAGCTAGTGTGTGATGCTTTTGCTATTTCAGAGGAAAACAATAATTTTATTTAATTAATAATTTTTGTTTCAGTCCACCATATAATTATGTTGTGTTTGATCTATGGAAAAAAGTTAGTTGTGAAATGGTTGAATATTAACAAAAGTTAATAGTTTTTTACAAGTTAGAATAATACGATATATATATATATATAAACAAGCCGGTGGCACCGCCACCCCGGTGCCTTTACGGTTACTGTGCATGACGGGCAATATCGTAACTCCGCTTTGACCTTTGAGAAGATGTGTGCTATAGAGCTTGCATTGGTGTGGGCTCTGCAAAAGTGTGTGTGTGTGTGTGAGGCGTGATTGAACAATGTAGACATATATATATATATATATATAAAGGCACCGGGGGTGGCGGTGCCACCGGCTTGTTTATATATATATATATATATATATATATATATATATATATATATATATATATATATATGAATATAGCTGCGAGCAGCGATGAAGGGCCAAAGCCGGCGGCACCGCCACTCCGGTGCCTTTAGGTAACTAAAGGCACCGGGGTTGCGGTGCCACCGGCTTGGGCCCGTAATCGCTGCTCGCAGCTATATTTATTATTATTTTACTACCTTTTGGGCACTTTTGGGGGCCTTAACGTGCTCGAAAACTCTTGAAACTTTGCACACATCTCAGAACCCGCGGCCATCAGGGCCGGGCTGAAGCTGGTACCCGGGCGTGGCAGGGGGGCTCGACAGCGCCCCCTGGAACGGGGTTTGAACACTTGGTCCATAAATCAAACACGCTTGCATGTAATAATATGAAACTCAGTACACATATAGATCTCATCGGTTCATATATACTTCATGCTCTTACTTTTTACCCCAGCCCAACAGGAAGTCGGCTATTAAGGGTTGTTTGGAAAACACATGCAATGGAATGTGAAATACTCCTCCTAGAGAATTCAAACACACGGCACGAAACTCGGTCAGCATGAAGTCAAGACACTGAGGATGAAAAATTGCCAGGGGATTTTTGATATCTCGAACGGTTTGGCCGTGGCGAGTAAACGAAATTATGGCGAGAAACGTGAAACAGGAAGTGTGTTATAACTACTGCATACATTAACTAATCTTGATGAAACTTCAGCAGTGTGTTCGTTGTAAGAGCCCGATCACATGGATGTGACTATTGTGAGTCAAAGTTATAGCGCCACCAACTGGAAGCAGGAAGTGTGTCACTTTCAAAATGCTTTTAAATCACCCTCTTATTTTTACCCGATTTGCTTCAAACTTCATGTGCATAATGTAGACACACGCCAGATGTAGACCTGTGAAAGGATTATTGATATCTTAGATACTGTTGCCATGGCAATGCATCAAACATTAATATTCCTTTTTTTAAGCTTTTTCATGCTTTTTTATGCTTTCGGGCACTTTTGGGGTTCTTAACGTGCTCGAAAACTCTTGAAACTTTGCACACGGGACAAAACCCGCGGCCATCAGGGCCAGGCTGAAGCTGGTACCCGGGCGTGGCAGGGGGGCTCGACAGCGCCCCCTTGAACGGGTCAGACAATTTGGTCCATATATCCAACACGCTTTACCCTATTTGCTTCAAACTTGATGTGTATAATGTAGACACAAGCCAGATGTAGACCTGTGAAAGGATTGTTGATATCTTAGATGCTGTTGCCGTGACAACGCATCAAACTTTAATATTCTTTTTGGATACTTTTGAGATTCTTAGCGCACTTTTGGGGCCCTTAACGTGCTCAAAAACTCTTGAAACTTTGCACACGGGTCAGAAACCGCGGCCATCAGGGCCGGGCTGAAGCTGGTACCCGGGCGTGGCAGGGGGGCTCAACAGCGCCCCCTGGAATGGGGTCCGAAAACTTGGTCCATAAATCAAACAGGCTTTACCCGATTTGCTTCAAACTTGATGTGTATAATGTAGACACACGCCAGATTTAGACCTGTGAAAGGATTGTTGATATCTTAGATGCTGTTGCCGTGACAACGCATCAAACTTTAATATTCTTTTTGGATACTTTTGAGACTCTCAGCGCACTTTGGGGGCCCTTAACGTGCTCAAAAACTCTTGAAACTTTGCACACGGGTCAGAACCCGTGGCCATCAGGGCCGGGCTGAAGCTGGTACCCGGGCGTGGCAGGGGGGCTCGACAGTGCCCCCTGGAACGGGGTCCGAAAACTTGGTCCATAAATCAAACACGCTTGAATGTAATAATATGAAACTCGGTACACATATAGATCTCATCGATTCATATATCCTTTGTACTTTTACTTTTTACCCCAGCCCAACAGGAAGTCGGCTATTATGGTTTGTTTGGAAGCGTATGCCCCTGGAATTCGATATACTCCTCCTAGAGAATTCAACCAATCGCCACGAAACTCGGTCAGCATGAAGTCAAGACATTGAGGATGAAAAGTTGCCAGGGGATTTTTGATATCTCGAACGGTTTGGCTGTGGCGAGGAAACGAATTTATGGCGAATAAAGGAAACAGGAAGTGTGTTATAACTTCTGCATACATTAACTGATCTTGATGAAACTTCAGCAGTGTGTTCGCTGTAAGAGTCCGATCACATGGATGTGACTATTGTGAGTCAAAGTTATAGCGCCACCAACTGGCAGCAGGAAGTGTGTCACTTCCTAAAGGCTTTGAAATCACCCTCTTATTTTTACCCAATTTGCTTCAAACTTTATGTGTATAATGTAGACACACGGCAGATGTAGACCTGAGAAAGGATTATTGATATCTTAGATACTGTTGCCGTGGCAACGCATCAAACTTTATTATTCTTTGTTGATGCTTTTGAGACTCTTAACATACTTGAAATTGCATGAAACCCGACAGACACATCACATTTATTAGACAGTAGACATGTGCAGAGTTTCAGAAACGGGCATGGTGAGAGCAATTAGAGAATAATGTTTAAGTTTAAAAACAGCCAGAATGGTTGTTTAGTCAAAAAAAATTTTTTTCCAAATCATACATAGTGTTATACTGCCCTCTTGTGTTCAAAATCAGGTAAAAAGCGAAAGTAAAATAAGGACGTCTGCACAATTCATTAATAATGGTGCAGAGTAGAGTGAGCTTTTTCAATTAATTCCTATGGAAGTAGGAATGAACTAAACAACGTTCGCTCTGTTCTGCTCGTCCCTCACCGTGGGCGCGCAGAGTTATGAATGCCCGTGCAGCCGTGAGCATTTTAGTTTCATTTTAAAATTAGCGCCATTTCGGGGGACGTATTACTTTAATTTATTTAACAAAAACACAATGTTGTGTTTAATTGCGAGTGTACACAAATATAAGTAAACACTTTGACGTTTGAATGATGTCCTGTATGAAGAAAATGACGGAGTATGTTTCACTGTTCAATCGCGCTGAGCCACCCAGACCCCCACACACACACTGACACACACACACACACACACACACACACACACACACACACACACACACACACACACACACACACACACACACACACACACACACACACACACACACACAAACACACACACACACACACACACAATAATAAAACATTCAACCTAACATATACAAATTACACTGCTATGTTGAAATAGTCAGTAGTACAATTTGTATCATTCACAGTAAGCACCGCTCCACTGTGATTTTTCCAAGCACATTTTTGCACAAGTGAAGAGGATGATTTTTTCCGTCGATATTGGAACGTGAGTGAAGTACAAAGCCTGTAATAAAGAATAGTTTAGCATCCAAATACATCGCAAATGTTGCAACATTTAGATTCTAAAGAGAGATTTACGTGAGCCTAACACCACTTACTTTTACTTTTGTTTTAAATTATTTCGTTTTGGCTTTATTATAGTTATTTTTTTATTTGTGTTCTGTTCTGAATATCATTAAATTTAAAGGATTTGTTGTGGAATATTTTGAGTGTATAATCAAATAACACTAAACCGTCACTAGGTGTCGCCAGGCGACCGTCTTAATGAGCGAGTCATTGATTCATTCGTTCAAACGATTCGTTCGAACGGCTGAGTCGTTCATGAATGAGACAGATTATGGATTGGTCGTTGAATCTTTGAGTCAACCGATTTGTTCAAAATGCTGAATCATTCAGTAATGAGAACGCGTTGCTGTGAGATGCTCGATGGTTCTGCTGTGATCTTTGTTGAACTATTTTCGCTGCTGAAACAGAAAAAAAGTCAATATTGCATCTAAAATGTAAGTGACTTGACACGTGTGTGTGTGTGTGTGTGTGTGCGTGTGAGTGCGTGCGTGCGTGTGTGTGTGTGTGTGTGTGTGTGTGTGTGCAATCAATCTCAGGTAAGAGGCATGAATAATGAGAATTGGACTTCTAGGAGTGAGGTTAATATTCCGGAGATGGTTCCCTCGGATTGTGAAAAGGAGGCGGCGCGGGAGTGGCCAGGCATTGCGCTACTTTAGTTTCAAAGTTTAAAACAATGCTAATATCATTTTTTTGAACGATTTCATTACAAATGTTTATTTTATATATTTATAAAATATTATAAAATATAATAACTATGTTTTGTCCTATTAACAAAAGACAGGCAATGTACTATTAACAAATGTTAATAGTTTTTTAAAAGTTAAAATGATACTTTATGCATTTGTTTTGTGTCAGATGATTAACAATATAAATTAAACAAAGCTTAAAACAAACAAAATAATAAAACGAAAACAAAGCTTGAACATTTTATTTAATTGAAAAGCCTTTTTGAAATAAAATGTGTTTTTTTCCCTCTGAAATAGCAAAAGCATCGCACACTTAGCTGTACCTGCTCTAAATAAATAATAGTATTTAAATAAAAATACAAAATCGAAATAAATAAATTATATAAAACAAAATCAAATCAAAGAAAATAAATCTTATTAAAGTTATGCAGGCACACATTTAACAATAATTTTCAAGTGACAAATAAAATCAATCAAAATTCCTTACACATGGAGTTAATCCTGACGATTCCTGAGGCGCCTTTCCTCATGACACTCGCTTTTTTTTTCGAAGATATATTTTCTTTGGTTTGATTTTGTTTTTGTAATAATTTATTTTATTTAGTTCGATTTTGTATTTTTATTGAATTACTCTTTTTTATTTAGAGCAGGTACAGCTAGTGTGTGATGCTTTTGCTATTTCAGAGGAAAACAATAATTTTATTTAATTAATAATTTTTGTTTCAGTCCACCATATAATTATGTTGTGTTTGATCTATGGAAAAAAGTTAGTTGTGAAATGGTTGAATATTAACAAAAGTTAATAGTTTTTTACAAGTTAGAATAATACGATATATATATATATATAAACAAGCCGGTGGCACCGCCACCCCGGTGCCTTTACGGTTACTGTGCATGACGGGCAATATCGTAACTCCGCTTTGACCTTTGAGAAGATGTGTGCTATAGAGCTTGCATTGGTGTGGGCTCTGCAAAAGTGTGTGTGTGTGTGTGAGGCGTGATTGAACAATGTAGACATATATATATATATATATATAAAGGCACCGGGGGTGGCGGTGCCACCGGCTTGTTTATATATATATATATATATATATATATATATATATATATATATATATATATATATATATGAATATAGCTGCGAGCAGCGATGAAGGGCCAAAGCCGGCGGCACCGCCACTCCGGTGCCTTTAGGTAACTAAAGGCACCGGGGTTGCGGTGCCACCGGCTTGGGCCCGTAATCGCTGCTCGCAGCTATATTTATTATTATTTTACTACCTTTTGGGCACTTTTGGGGGCCTTAACGTGCTCGAAAACTCTTGAAACTTTGCACACATCTCAGAACCCGCGGCCATCAGGGCCGGGCTGAAGCTGGTACCCGGGCGTGGCAGGGGGGCTCGACAGCGCCCCCTGGAACGGGGTTTGAACACTTGGTCCATAAATCAAACACGCTTGCATGTAATAATATGAAACTCAGTACACATATAGATCTCATCGGTTCATATATACTTCATGCTCTTACTTTTTACCCCAGCCCAACAGGAAGTCGGCTATTAAGGGTTGTTTGGAAAACACATGCAATGGAATGTGAAATACTCCTCCTAGAGAATTCAAACACACGGCACGAAACTCGGTCAGCATGAAGTCAAGACACTGAGGATGAAAAATTGCCAGGGGATTTTTGATATCTCGAACGGTTTGGCCGTGGCGAGTAAACGAAATTATGGCGAGAAACGTGAAACAGGAAGTGTGTTATAACTACTGCATACATTAACTAATCTTGATGAAACTTCAGCAGTGTGTTCGTTGTAAGAGCCCGATCACATGGATGTGACTATTGTGAGTCAAAGTTATAGCGCCACCAACTGGAAGCAGGAAGTGTGTCACTTTCAAAATGCTTTTAAATCACCCTCTTATTTTTACCCGATTTGCTTCAAACTTCATGTGCATAATGTAGACACACGCCAGATGTAGACCTGTGAAAGGATTATTGATATCTTAGATACTGTTGCCATGGCAATGCATCAAACATTAATATTCCTTTTTTTAAGCTTTTTCATGCTTTTTTATGCTTTCGGGCACTTTTGGGGTTCTTAACGTGCTCGAAAACTCTTGAAACTTTGCACACGGGACAAAACCCGCGGCCATCAGGGCCAGGCTGAAGCTGGTACCCGGGCGTGGCAGGGGGGCTCGACAGCGCCCCCTTGAACGGGTCAGACAATTTGGTCCATATATCCAACACGCTTTACCCTATTTGCTTCAAACTTGATGTGTATAATGTAGACACAAGCCAGATGTAGACCTGTGAAAGGATTGTTGATATCTTAGATGCTGTTGCCGTGACAACGCATCAAACTTTAATATTCTTTTTGGATACTTTTGAGATTCTTAGCGCACTTTTGGGGCCCTTAACGTGCTCAAAAACTCTTGAAACTTTGCACACGGGTCAGAAACCGCGGCCATCAGGGCCGGGCTGAAGCTGGTACCCGGGCGTGGCAGGGGGGCTCAACAGCGCCCCCTGGAATGGGGTCCGAAAACTTGGTCCATAAATCAAACAGGCTTTACCCGATTTGCTTCAAACTTGATGTGTATAATGTAGACACACGCCAGATTTAGACCTGTGAAAGGATTGTTGATATCTTAGATGCTGTTGCCGTGACAACGCATCAAACTTTAATATTCTTTTTGGATACTTTTGAGACTCTCAGCGCACTTTGGGGGCCCTTAACGTGCTCAAAAACTCTTGAAACTTTGCACACGGGTCAGAACCCGTGGCCATCAGGGCCGGGCTGAAGCTGGTACCCGGGCGTGGCAGGGGGGCTCGACAGTGCCCCCTGGAACGGGGTCCGAAAACTTGGTCCATAAATCAAACACGCTTGAATGTAATAATATGAAACTCGGTACACATATAGATCTCATCGATTCATATATCCTTTGTACTTTTACTTTTTACCCCAGCCCAACAGGAAGTCGGCTATTATGGTTTGTTTGGAAGCGTATGCCCCTGGAATTCGATATACTCCTCCTAGAGAATTCAACCAATCGCCACGAAACTCGGTCAGCATGAAGTCAAGACATTGAGGATGAAAAGTTGCCAGGGGATTTTTGATATCTCGAACGGTTTGGCTGTGGCGAGGAAACGAATTTATGGCGAATAAAGGAAACAGGAAGTGTGTTATAACTTCTGCATACATTAACTGATCTTGATGAAACTTCAGCAGTGTGTTCGCTGTAAGAGTCCGATCACATGGATGTGACTATTGTGAGTCAAAGTTATAGCGCCACCAACTGGCAGCAGGAAGTGTGTCACTTCCTAAAGGCTTTGAAATCACCCTCTTATTTTTACCCAATTTGCTTCAAACTTTATGTGTATAATGTAGACACACGGCAGATGTAGACCTGAGAAAGGATTATTGATATCTTAGATACTGTTGCCGTGGCAACGCATCAAACTTTATTATTCTTTGTTGATGCTTTTGAGACTCTTAACATACTTGAAATTGCATGAAACCCGACAGACACATCACATTTATTAGACAGTAGACATGTGCAGAGTTTCAGAAACGGGCATGGTGAGAGCAATTAGAGAATAATGTTTAAGTTTAAAAACAGCCAGAATGGTTGTTTAGTCAAAAAAAATTTTTTTCCAAATCATACATAGTGTTATACTGCCCTCTTGTGTTCAAAATCAGGTAAAAAGCGAAAGTAAAATAAGGACGTCTGCACAATTCATTAATAATGGTGCAGAGTAGAGTGAGCTTTTTCAATTAATTCCTATGGAAGTAGGAATGAACTAAACAACGTTCGCTCTGTTCTGCTCGTCCCTCACCGTGGGCGCGCAGAGTTATGAATGCCCGTGCAGCCGTGAGCATTTTAGTTTCATTTTAAAATTAGCGCCATTTCGGGGGACGTATTACTTTAATTTATTTAACAAAAACACAATGTTGTGTTTAATTGCGAGTGTACACAAATATAAGTAAACACTTTGACGTTTGAATGATGTCCTGTATGAAGAAAATGACGGAGTATGTTTCACTGTTCAATCGCGCTGAGCCACCCAGACCCCCACACACACACTGACACACACACACACACACACACACACACACACACACACACACACACACACACACACACACACACACACACACACACACACACACACACACACACACACACACAAACACACACACACACACACACACAATAATAAAACATTCAACCTAACATATACAAATTACACTGCTATGTTGAAATAGTCAGTAGTACAATTTGTATCATTCACAGTAAGCACCGCTCCACTGTGATTTTTCCAAGCACATTTTTGCACAAGTGAAGAGGATGATTTTTTCCGTCGATATTGGAACGTGAGTGAAGTACAAAGCCTGTAATAAAGAATAGTTTAGCATCCAAATACATCGCAAATGTTGCAACATTTAGATTCTAAAGAGAGATTTACGTGAGCCTAACACCACTTACTTTTACTTTTGTTTTAAATTATTTCGTTTTGGCTTTATTATAGTTATTTTTTTATTTGTGTTCTGTTCTGAATATCATTAAATTTAAAGGATTTGTTGTGGAATATTTTGAGTGTATAATCAAATAACACTAAACCGTCACTAGGTGTCGCCAGGCGACCGTCTTAATGAGCGGGTCATTGATTCATTCGTTCAAACGATTCGTTTGAACGACTGAGTCATTCATGAATGAGACAGATGTTTATGGATTGGTCATTGAATCTTTGAGTCAACCAATTTGTTCAAAATGCTGAATCATTCAGTAATGAGAAAACACGTTGCTGTGAGATGCAATGGTTCTGCTGTGATCTTTGTTTAACTATTTTCGCTGCTGAAACAGAAGAACAGTCAATATTGCATCTAAAATGTAAGTGACTTGACACGTGTGTGTGTGTGTGTGTGTGTGTGTGTGTGTGCGTGTGAGTGCGTGCGTGCGTGTGTGTGTGTGTGTGTGTGTGTGTGTGTGTGTGTGTGTGTGCAATCAATCCCAGGTAAGAGGCATGAATAATGAGAATTGGACTTCTAGGAGTGAGGTTAATATTCCGGAGATGGTTCCCTCGGATTGTGAAAAGGAGGCGGCGCGGGAGTGGCCAGGCATTGCGCTACTTCTGTTTCAAAGTTTAAAACAATGCTAATATCATTTTTTTGAACGATTTCATTACAAATGTTTATTTTATATATTTATAAAATATTATAAAATATAATAACTATGTTTTGTCCTATTAACAAAAGACAGGCAATGTACTATTAACAAATGTTAATAGTTTTTTAAAAGTTAAAATGATACTTTATGCATTTGTTTTGTGTCAGATGATTAACAATATAAATTAAACAAAGCTTAAAACAAACAAAATAATAAAACGAAAACAAAGCTTGAACATTTTATTTAATTGAAAAGCCTTTTTGAAATAAAATGTGTTTTTTTCCCTCTGAAATAGCAAAAGCATCGCACACTTAGCTGTACCTGCTCTAAATAAATAATAGTATTTAAATAAAAATACAAAATCGAAATAAATAAATTATATAAAACAAAATCAAATCAAAGAAAATAAATCTTATTAAAGTTATGCAGGCACACATTTAACAATAATTTTCAAGTGACAAATAAAATCAATCAAAATTCCTTACACATGGAGTTAATCCTGACGATTCCTGAGGCGCCTTTCCTCATGACACTCGCTTTTTTTTTCGAAGATATATTTTCTTTGGTTTGATTTTGTTTTTGTAATAATTTATTTTATTTAGTTCGATTTTGTATTTTTATTGAATTACTCTTTTTTATTTAGAGCAGGTACAGCTAGTGTGTGATGCTTTTGCTATTTCAGAGGAAAACAATAATTTTATTTAATTAATAATTTTTGTTTCAGTCCACCATATAATTATGTTGTGTTTGATCTATGGAAAAAAGTTAGTTGTGAAATGGTTGAATATTAACAAAAGTTAATAGTTTTTTACAAGTTAGAATAATACGATATATATATATATATAAACAAGCCGGTGGCACCGCCACCCCGGTGCCTTTACGGTTACTGTGCATGACGGGCAATATCGTAACTCCGCTTTGACCTTTGAGAAGATGTGTGCTATAGAGCTTGCATTGGTGTGGGCTCTGCAAAAGTGTGTGTGTGTGTGTGAGGCGTGATTGAACAATGTAGACATATATATATATATATATATAAAGGCACCGGGGGTGGCGGTGCCACCGGCTTGTTTATATATATATATATATATATATATATATGAATATAGCTGCGAGCAGCGATGAAGGGCCAAAGCCGGCGGCACCGCCACTCCGGTGCCTTTAGGTAACTAAAGGCACCGGGGTTGCGGTGCCACCGGCTTGGGCCCGTAATCGCTGCTCGCAGCTATATTTATTATTATTATTATTATTATTATTATTATTATTATTTTACTACCTTTTGGGCACTTTTGGGGGCCTTAACGTGCTCGAAAACTCTTGAAACTTTGCACACATCTCAGAACCCGCGGCCATCAGGGCCGGGCTGAAGCTGGTACCCGGGCGTGGCAGGGGGGCTCGACAGCGCCCCCTGGAACGGGGTTTGAACACTTGGTCCATAAATCAAACACGCTTGCATGTAATAATATGAAACTCAGTACACATATAGATCTCATCGGTTCATATATACTTCATGCTCTTACTTTTTACCCCAGCCCAACAGGAAGTCGGCTATTAAGGGTTGTTTGGAAAACACATGCAATGGAATGTGAAATACTCCTCCTAGAGAATTCAAACACACGGCACGAAACTCGGTCAGCATGAAGTCAAGACACTGAGGATGAAAAATTGCCAGGGGATTTTTGATATCTCGAACGGTTTGGCCGTGGCGAGTAAACGAAATTATGGCGAGAAACGTGAAACAGGAAGTGTGTTATAACTACTGCATACATTAACTAATCTTGATGAAACTTCAGCAGTGTGTTCGTTGTAAGAGCCCGATCACATGGATGTGACTATTGTGAGTCAAAGTTATAGCGCCACCAACTGGAAGCAGGAAGTGTGTCACTTTCAAAATGCTTTTAAATCACCCTCTTATTTTTACCCGATTTGCTTCAAACTTCATGTGCATAATGTAGACACACGCCAGATGTAGACCTGTGAAAGGATTATTGATATCTTAGATACTGTTGCCATGGCAATGCATCAAACATTAATATTCCTTTTTTTAAGCTTTTTCATGCTTTTTTATGCTTTCGGGCACTTTTGGGGTTCTTAACGTGCTCGAAAACTCTTGAAACTTTGCACACGGGACAAAACCCGCGGCCATCAGGGCCAGGCTGAAGCTGGTACCCGGGCGTGGCAGGGGGGCTCGACAGCGCCCCCTTGAACGGGTCAGACAATTTGGTCCATATATCCAACACGCTTTACCCTATTTGCTTCAAACTTGATGTGTATAATGTAGACACAAGCCAGATGTAGACCTGTGAAAGGATTGTTGATATCTTAGATGCTGTTGCCGTGACAACGCATCAAACTTTAATATTCTTTTTGGATACTTTTGAGATTCTTAGCGCACTTTTGGGGCCCTTAACGTGCTCAAAAACTCTTGAAACTTTGCACACGGGTCAGAAACCGCGGCCATCAGGGCCGGGCTGAAGCTGGTACCCGGGCGTGGCAGGGGGGCTCGACAGCGCCCCCTGGAATGGGGTCCGAAAACTTGGTCCATAAATCAAACAGGCTTTACCCGATTTGCTTCAAACTTGATGTGTATAATGTAGACACACGCCAGATTTAGACCTGTGAAAGGATTGTTGATATCTTAGATGCTGTTGCCGTGACAACGCATCAAACTTTAATATTCTTTTTGGATACTTTTGAGACTCTCAGCGCACTTTGGGGGCCCTTAACGTGCACGAAAACTCTTGAAACTTTGCACACAGGTCAGAACCCGCGGCCATCAGGGCCGGGCTGAAGATGGTACCCGGGCGTGGCAGGGGGGCTCGACAGCGCCCCCTGGAACGGGGTGCGAAAACTTGGTCCATAAATCAAACACGCTTGCATGTAATAATATGAAACTCGGTAGACATATAGATCTCATCGGTTCATATATCCTTTGTACTTTTACTTTTTACCCCAGCCCAACAGGAAGTCGGCTATAATGGTTTGTTTGGAAGCGTATGCCCCTGGAATTCGATATACTCCTCCTAGAGAATTCAACCAATCGCAACGAAACTCGGTCAGCATGAAGTCAAGACATTGAGGATGAAAAATTGCCAGGGGATTTTTGATATCTCGAACGATTTGGCCGTGGCGAGGAAACGAATTTATGGCGAATAATGGAAACAGGAAGTGTGTTATAACTTCTGCATACATTAACTGATCTTGATGAAACTTCAACAGTGTGTTCGCTGTAAGAGGCCGATCACATGGATGTGACTATTATGAGTCAAAGTTATAGCGCCACCAACTGGCAGCAGGAAGTGTGTCACTTTCAAAATGCTTTGAAATCACCCTCTTATTTTTACCCGATTTGCTTCAAACTTGATGTGTATAATGTAGACACTCGCCAGATGTAGACCTGTGAAAGGATTATTGATGTCTTAGATACTGTTGCCATGGCAACGCATCAAACTTTAATATTGTTTTTGGATGCTTTTGAGACTCTTAGCATGCCTGAAATTGCTTAAAATTGCATGAAACTCGACAGACAGATCACATTTATTAGCCAGTAGACATGTGCAAAGTTTCAGAAACGGGCGTGGTGCAGGGGCTCAGTAGCGCCACCTTTTGTGACAAAAGTGTGTGTGGGGGGGGGGGGGGGGGGGTTAGTTTCATCTACAGTTACAAAACTTTTTCAACTTGATGAAAATACATTAAAGATGCTAAATTGTGAACGGATATTGAATATCTCAAACGGTTTTGCTATGGCGAGGGATTATGTCAAAAAAAGAATCAGGAAATGTCTCATATCTTTCTAAAATGTAATTATACACCATTTATTTTTCTATAAAATTATACTAATATTAGAAGTAAACCCATTGTATTCCTTTTTTTCAATTTAAGATTTATGTTTAAGTTTAAAAACAGCCAGAATGGTTGTTTAGCCAAAAAAAAAAAAAAAAAAAAAATCATTCATAGTGCTTTACTGCCCTCTTGTGTTCAAAATCAGGTAGGCCAATTGATGCTACTATGGGGATATTTTCCCACCGTGACTCCGCTGGGGGCTTTAAAATCGCTAACTTGAAAGCGAAAGTAACGGACGTCTCCACAAGACGTGCAGCTGTGAGCATTTTTGTTTCATTTTAAAAGAAGCCCCATTTCGGGGGCGGATTTCTTGAATGTATTTTACAAAATCACAATGTTGTGTTTGATTGCGAGTATCCAAAAATAAGTAAACACTTTGCAGTTTGAATGATCTTCTTGAATAAAATGACGGAGTAGCCAATGTTTCCACTGTTCGATCGCGGACGTCCACACGGACATTGATAATGGTGGCGCGTGCAGAGCGCGTGCTTGAATTGTGAGTTCAATAGTCTATTATTTTTCACGGAAAACACAACAACAAAAGAGTATAATGATAGATTCGCTTAAATAGGCGCTTTTACATAAAATAGCCTATTCCGTCATCATCTTTTCAGTCAGCTCTTCACTCTCGTGATTAATGAAATTTGACTCCTGTTGCTGATATTTGCTGCAACTTTCGTTCAGCTCACAATTTAGTAAGCAAACACGCTTCAAATGTGTTTATTTTATTTTTGTGTATATATATGTGTGTATATATATATATATATATATATATATATATATATATATATAGCTTATGTTTCAAATATGAGTTAATTAACAATCGTTGGAAAGAATGATACTTTTAAACATATCACTAAACCGTCATTAGGTGTCGCCAGGCGACCGTCTTAATGAGCGAGTCATTGATTCATTCGTTCAAACGATTCGTTCGAACGGCTGAGTCGTTCATGAATGAGACAGATTATGGATTGGTCGTTGAATCTTTGAGTCAACCGATTTGTTCAAAATGCTGAATCATTCAGTAATGAGAACGCGTTGCTGTGAGATGCTCGATGGTTCTGCTGTGATCTTTGTTGAACTATTTTCGCTGCTGAAACAGAAAAAAAGTCAATATTGCATCTAAAATGTAAGTGACTTGACACGTGTGTGTGTGTGTGTGTGTGCGTGTGAGTGCGTGCGTGCGTGTGTGTGTGTGTGTGTGTGTGTGTGTGCAATCAATCTCAGGTAAGAGGCATGAATAATGAGAATTGGACTTCTAGGAGTGAGGTTAATATTCCGGAGATGGTTCCCTCGGATTGTGAAAAGGAGGCGGCGCGGGAGTGGCCAGGCATTGCGCTACTTTAGTTTCAAAGTTTAAAACAATGCTAATATCATTTTTTTGAACGATTTCATTACAAATGTTTATTTTATATATTTATAAAATATTATAAAATATAATAACTATGTTTTGTCCTATTAACAAAAGACAGGCAATGTACTATTAACAAATGTTAATAGTTTTTTAAAAGTTAAAATGATACTTTATGCATTTGTTTTGTGTCAGATGATTAACAATATAAATTAAACAAAGCTTAAAACAAACCAAATAATAAAACGAAAACAAAGCTTGAACATTTTATTTAATTGAAAAGCCTTTTTGAAATAAAATGTGTTTTTTTCCCTCTGAAATAGCAAAAGCATCGCACACTTAGCTGTACCTGCTCTAAATAAATAATAGTATTTAAATAAAAATACAAAATCGAAATAAATAAATTATATAAAACAAAATCAAATCAAAGAAAATAAATCTTATTAAAGTTATGCAGGCACACATTTAACAATAATTTTCAAGTGACAAATAAAATCAATCAAAATTCCTTACACATGGAGTTAATCCTGACGATTCCTGAGGCGCCTTTCCTCATGACACTCGCTTTTTTTTTCGAAGATATATTTTCTTTGGTTTGATTTTGTTTTTGTAATAATTTATTTTATTTAGTTCGATTTTGTATTTTTATTGAATTACTCTTTTTTATTTAGAGCAGGTACAGCTAGTGTGTGATGCTTTTGCTATTTCAGAGGAAAACAATAATTTTATTTAATTAATAATTTTTGTTTCAGTCCACCATATAATTATGTTGTGTTTGATCTATGGAAAAAAGTTAGTTGTGAAATGGTTGAATATTAACAAAAGTTAATAGTTTTTTACAAGTTAGAATAATACGATATATATATATATATAAACAAGCCGGTGGCACCGCCACCCCGGTGCCTTTACGGTTACTGTGCATGACGGGCAATATCGTAACTCCGCTTTGACCTTTGAGAAGATGTGTGCTATAGAGCTTGCATTGGTGTGGGCTCTGCAAAAGTGTGTGTGTGTGTGTGAGGCGTGATTGAACAATGTAGACATATATATATATATATATATAAAGGCACCGGGGGTGGCGGTGCCACCGGCTTGTTTATATATATATATATATATATATATATATATATATATATATATATATATATATATATGAATATAGCTGCGAGCAGCGATGAAGGGCCAAAGCCGGCGGCACCGCCACTCCGGTGCCTTTAGGTAACTAAAGGCACCGGGGTTGCGGTGCCACCGGCTTGGGCCCGTAATCGCTGCTCGCAGCTATATTTTTGTTTGTTTTTTACTGTTACTCAGATAAAAAGCTATACTTTATATCAGAAATGATCCAGTAAACTGATGAAATTGTTTAAAAGTTGTTTCAACAGAAAATTTATTTTCTTAAACAATACATTACATATTTGTAATCTCACGGTGACAATTGATACATGTTCTTTTTAGAAATCTCACAATTACAAATGTTATATTCACAATATCATATATTACACGCATTTACATTGATTAAGCACAGTTAATCAAGAACTATTAGAGGTTAATTATGCAATGATAATGCTAAAATTCAGTGAGCATCACTCAAAAGCCACAGTTACACGCGTTACAATTCCTAGCAAAGAAAAAACACTTGTGCTCCACCCACGCTGTGATGAAGAGCAGCTGTTTGACAGTCTAGACTTGTTTTGTTATGATTCACAGCTTGGATTTGGTCATTTTCATGATTTCTATCAGTGTATCTGTATTTTCTCCATCTGGGGCTGGAGGCCAGGCACTGTGGTCTGATCAGAGAGACACAAACAGAAACAGAAAGCATTTGCATACTCATAGTAAGTCAACATCCGTCCTTGATTTCTAAACAAATACAGCATGTGTTATGGTCTCATCCGGCTCAAATATGGGTACCTGGGATTTCCCACACAGAGTGGTATAGGCTCTGTCCTGCATCAACCTTCAGGGTTGCTCCAGTAATGTAGCTGGCAGCCGGAGACAGCAAGAAACATACAGCTGGTGATATCTGATAGAAATATATAAATATTTTATATATTATTACCCATATTAAATATTAAGGATCTGAGCAGAACAGGTTGTTGATTGAAGCAACTTCACACACCCATTGAAGAGGAGTGGACCAACATTCCACAGGCCACAATTAACAACCTTTATTTATTTTTTTGTCGGGTACAGTAAAACTGCACATTTTAGAGTGGCCTTTTATTGTGGCCAGCCCAAGGCACACCTGTGCAATAATCACACTGTCTAATCAGCATCTTGATATGCCACACCTGTGAGGTGGATGGATTATCTCGGCAAAGGAGAAGTGCTCACTAACACAGATTTAGACAGATTTGTGAACAATATTTGAGAGAAATAGGCCTTTTGTGTACATAGAAAAAGTCTTAGATCTTTGAGTTCAGCTCACGAAAAACGGGGGCAAAAACAAAAGTGTTGTGTTTATAATTTTGTTCAGTGTATACTGTATATACATACACTCACCTAAAGGATTATTAGGAACACCATACTAATACTGTTTTTGACCCCCTTCCGCCTTCAGAACTGTCTTAATTCTACGTGGCATTGATTCAACAAGGTGCTGAAAGCATTCTTTAGAAATGTTAGCCCATATTGATAGGATAGCATCTTGCAGTTGATGGAGATTTGTTGGATGCACATCATGGGCACGAAGCTCCCGTTCCACCACATCCCAAATATGCTCTATTGGGTTGAGATCTGGTGACTGTGGGGGCTATTTTAGTACAGTGAACTCATTGTCATGTTCAGGAAACCAATTTTAAATGATTCGAGCTTTGTGACATGGTGCATTATCCTGCTGGAAGTAGCCATCAGAGGATGGGTACATGGTGGCCATAAAGGGATGGACATGGTCAGAAACAATGCTCAGGTAGGCCGTGGCATTTAAACGATGCCCAATTGGCACTAAGGGGCCTAAAGTGTGCCAAGAAAACATCCCCCACACCATTACACCACCACCACCAGCCTGCACAGTGGTAACAAGGCATGATGGATCCATGTTCTCATTCGGTTTACGCCAAATTCTACCATCTGAATGTCTCAACAGAAATCGAGACTCATCAGACCAGGCAACATTTTTCCAGTCTTCAACTGTCCAATTTTGGTGAGCTCTTGCAAATTGTAGGCTCTTTTTCCTTTTTGTAGTGGAGATGAGTGGTACCCGGTGGGGTCTTCTGCTGTTGTAGCCCATCCGCCTCAAGGTTGTGCGTGTTGTGGCTTCACAAATGCTTTGCTGCATACCTCGGTTGTAACAAGTGGTTATTTCAGTCAAAGTTGCTCTTCTATCAGCTTGAATCAGTCAGCCCATTCTCCTCTGACATCTAGCATCAACAAGGCATTTTCGCCCACAGGACTGCCGCATACTAGATGTTTTTCCCTTTTCACACCATTCTTTGTAAACCCTAGTTTAAAATGGTTGTGCGTGAAAATCCCAGTAACTGAGCAGATTGTGAAATACTCAGACCGGCCCGTCTGGCACCAACAACCATGCCACGCTCAAAACTGCTTAAATCACCTTTCTTTCCCATTCTGACATTCAGTTTGGAGTTCAGGAGATTGTGTTGACCAGGACCACACCCCTAAATGCATTGAAGCAACTGCCATGTGATTGGTTGATTAGATAATTGCATTAATGAGAAATTGAACAGGTGTTCCTAATAATCCTTTAGGTGAGTGTACATATACATACATAGACACACACACACACACACACACACACAGATTTATCTAGTAATTATGTTTTGATCTTTGAATATTTTCTGCTATTTCAAAATGTCAACATCATGATAGGTTATAAGATACCTCCTCAGGAACACCAAGTCTTTTAGCGGGACTGAATGGCACCGACATCTTAAACAAAGTAGGACCATATTCTTTGTAGTTTTCCATTGCAGTTTTTGATATGATAGTTCCCTACAGTCAAGAAACACAAAGACAAAAACATTAAAAAAAAATGCGCACACACACTGTCTCTGTGATAAAAGACAGTTCAATTAGGAGTGTATATTGCAGTTGAATTGGAATTGCATTACATATAATAAAAACATGTTATTTAGTAAAAACTTATAAGGCCATAATACTATGGAAACTTTTTCAGGCAAGACAAAATACGTTCATTTTGTGGTAGGCCTGTGTCAGTCATGTATTTTGTGTTTTTTATTTACGTTTTGTTCATGTCAATTACAGTGTAAACCTAATACGTTATTCTTTAACATAAATTGTAAATAATATAATACAAATTATAATAAAATAGGCACATTTGATTTTCTTTAATGCTTTGAAAATGTATAATATAATATAGTATAATGCAGCCTGCTGTAACCCACAAACCTTAATTTCATATAAAGGAAGACCTTTAACTATCTATATGTACGTTACAACAGTGTTTTTTATATTCTTTGGCCAAGTGTGATTGAAATCTAAACAATTATTGCGGTTATCTATCTCAAATAATTGCGATTACATCGAATAACCACGATTAGCCGATAAATCAATAATCGCGAATATCATTCAAACAATTTAACATTATTTTGGACAACACTATGCAAATACAGTATGCTTTCCAATTGTTTCCAAACTGGCACTAACCGGCGCCACAGAGTTGACCCGGATGCCACTGTCAGCCCACTCAATGGCCAGGCTCTTGGTCAGGTTGTCCACTGCAGCTCGGGCCGCTCCTGTGTGCCTGTCATAAAAAAGACTGGCAGTTTAAACATAGCTTTGAAAGGAGACAAAATGCATTACCATGAGAGGATGAATTTTTAACCAGCCATTAAAAGTAGAGTAATACACAATATTTTTCTTAACCAAAATTTTTACCAACTCACGCCATTCCAGGAAAACCCTTCCACATGTCCGCAATGATGTTCACAATCACACCTCCATTATCTTTCATCCATGCATTGTATGCTATGAATCAAAAGCAAAAGTTGTATGAGAGTAGCTCTTGAGTTGGAAAATTGTCAACATGTCAATTCATTATTTAGTTAGAAATAAGGCTTACAATTTACACATACAATCACCCTTAAAAATATTGAAAAATAAATGTTCCCTTTCGAGAGGTCTCTCCTATTGCGTAAGTAGCTTACGCTATGGGAAAACTCCTTTTCTCGAGAATATTGAAGACTTTATGTAAAACGCATTGCAGCTGCACAGCAGACAGCAATGAGCGAGGCAGCTCGGTCATTGGCTGTGCTGCGGCAACTTGCTCGAACCAATGGCGGGGCGACTCTGAATGCGCGACCAATGAGCGCACTTAGGGCCCGCCAAGATGGGCGTGGCCAAGGGCTATATATTGGGAGCCCCGTCATGAGAGTTCTTTAATCTCCTTCAGCGAACACCTTCTTCGCTGGATCCTCCGGATTATTGAAAGCCTTCGCCGCCGTAGAAAAGCACACCAGCGGGATTGCTACGAGGACGCCGGCACCTTCAGCCGCGTTCGAACATCATCCTACTGAGCCATCCGGCGCGCTAGACACGTAAGTATCTTTTCAACCGGTCGCCCGGTGACGTTGTAAAAGAGCAAATTTCAAGGAGGCCTTGTTTCAAATGCCTTCCTGCGCTTCGTGCAGAGACATTCTCCCGGACGGGGATCGTCACATCATCTGCGCTCGCTGCCTGGGCCGGGACCATGCAGAAGCCGCCTTGACCAAGGGCGGATGCCTTGAGTGTGACGACCTGGGTCTCTCCACACTACGAGCTCGCCTCGCCGCCTTTGCCGTGAGCGAGCCCAGCGCCACCCCTCTGTTTGAGCCGCGTATTAAAAAGCGCCGCTCACAGAGGCTTCCTGAACCCGACCTCAGTGATGTGACGCCGAGCCAGTCTCCGCGTGCTTCACCGCCGCTCGTGACTTCCCCACCGCCGGTTCAGTTCACCCAGCCGGACCCACACCCCTCCAGCGGAGCGGCGGGCCTTGTGACTTTCGGCGCGTCCGAGGACGACGGGGAAGTAGATGACAGCTTATCCATCGACGCTGCATCTGACGACTGGCCGGGCTCCTTCGACCCCGCCCCGTCGACGCTAGCGAGCACGAGTGGGGGCTCCACTATGGACGCGGAGATTGTTCGCATCCTCTCCAAGGCCGTGAAGGACCTCGGGCTCGACTGGTCTTCTCCCGAGGAACCAACCCGAAGCCGGCTGGACGAATGGTTTCTGCAGGGGCGCCAGCAGGCCCCTCGGCAAAGGCCTTCTCCCTTCTTCCCGGAAGTTCATGACGAACTCACGGAGTCATGGAAAGCCCCTCACTCTGCACGTTTGAAGCCTTCTTTTTCTTCGTCGCTCTCCTCCGTGGACGGCGCGAAGGAAAGAGGCTACGAGGGAAAGCCGCCCCTCGAGGAGGCCGTGGCCAATCATCTCTGCCCGCCCTCCACCACCGGATGGAAAGCCAAGGCTTCCCACCCCTCGAAGCCCTGCCGCACTACTTCTGCTCTCGCAGGTCGCGCCTACGCCGCCGCCGGCCAAGCTGCATCAGCGCTTCACTCGATGGCAGTACTTCAAGTGTTCCAAGCCAAACTTCTCCGTTCCCTGGACGAGTCTGGCTCCGGACCCGAAGCCTTCAAGGACTTACGCAGCGCAACTGACATAGCCCTGCGAGCCACAAAGGCCACCGCCCAGTCTATCGGCCGTGTCATGGCTAATTTGACTGTTCTCGAGCGACATCTGTGGCTGACTCTAACTGAGATGAAGGACGCAGATAAGGCCCCGTTTCTCGATGCGCCGATATCCACCAGCGGGCTGTTTGGACCAGCAGCTAAAGCCTTCGCCGAACGCTTCACTGAGGCTCAAAATGCTTCACAAGCTATGCGTCATTTTCTGCCCAAGCGCTCCAGCTCATCACAGAGCAGGCAGAGACCGCCTCAGCCGCAGCGGGCTAGAACCGCCCCCACCGCCTCTCAGCCCGCACCTCAGACTGACGCTCGACGCCGCTCGCGCTCACACAACCGCAAGCCGCCTCCTGAGCGACGGGGTCCTCGGCCCAAGATAGCGCTGAACCCTGAGCCTCGAAAGGCTTCCTAGCCACAGGAATGAAAAGAGAGAGTGCGTGTCTCGCAAAAGCCGGACCACTCTCTCTGCAAAATCCCGAACATTACCCAGTCCCCTCACAGGCGGCTGGAAATGTCTATACAGCAGTCAATGGGCCAGTCACAGAGCTCGCCTACCTGCAAACAAACGCCGTTTTTTACGGCGACACACAGAAAACACAAAAAGAGCCTTTTTCTGCCTGTGTCACTAAGGGTTCACATGCCCACAAAGTGTGCATCCCCAGATACCGTCAAAACAGTGCCAAACTCATTCCCAGCTCAGGCTGGACGCCCCATAAATGTAGATCACGTGCCTACGGCCATGTATACACCACTACACACAAGCACTGTTCACACAGTTACAAATTCATCCCCAGTAAAAGCGGGAAACATTATAAAGGTGACGCGTGTGCCTACCACTGTTTATGCACCCCCACTTATAAACACTGTCCCTGCAGTGTCAGATCTTACCCCAGCTCAGGCTGCGAGTGTCACAGACACAGCGCGCGCTGTTACAGTCACACACGCGCCCATACACTCAGCTGCTCAGCGCGCGCCCGCGCCTCTGAGAGCTGCGAGCTCAGGCAATTCGCTGGCCGGGTCCCTGCGTCACAACGGCCCGCCCCTAGCCTGTATTCAGCCCATATCTGTGTATGCAGCGGCATGGGAAAACATTCCAGATATGCCGAAATGGGTGTTGAATATAATAAAACACGGATACTCGCTCCAGTTCGCTCGCAGACCACCACGTTTTACGACTGTGGTCGAGACGAAAGTGAGAAAAGAGTGTTCACATGTTCTGCGCACCGAGGTGCGCAAACTAATAGAAAAAGGCGCTGTGGAAACGGTTCTCCCCTCTTTGAGCGAGGCAGGTTTTTACAGCCGCTATTTTCTCGTCCCGAAAAAGGATGGCGGTCTCCGCCCCATCCTGGATCTCAGACACCTGAACAAAGCACTAATGACTCGCTCGTTCAGAATGTTAACAACCAAACTGAATTATCTCGACGATTGGCTGGTCCTAGCACAATCAGAGAGTCAGTTAACAACACACAGATCTTGGATTATCAGCCATCTAGAATGCCTGGGTCTAAGAATCAATTTTGTAAAGAGCATGCTATCCCCCAGCCAGAGGATTTCTTTCCTGGGAATAGTTTTAGACTCGATGCGAATGACAGCGCGCCTCTCATCGGAGCGCGCGCTCACCATCCGGCGCCTTGCAACATCATTCAGAGCGGGCGCGCGCGCCCCTGTCAAGCGGTTTCAGAGGATGCTCGGTCTAATGGCCTCAGCATCGGCCGTACTCCAGCTAGGATTGTTGCATATGCAGAATTAATGCAGATGCAATCGGCACCACGGCCGATCCCACTGAGGCCAGACCTCCTCAGTCAGGCCAGCGGGATGATATTTCACCCCCGCCCCGATCTGTGGGCCCTTCATGCATGCCCCCTCAACGGGTTCCCGGGAACCTCACGGGCGGAGCGCTAAAAACCATCGCTGAGGCGCGGGCGCCCTCTACGAGACGCTTGTATGCCCAGAAATGGAAGGTGTTCAGTGATTGGTGTAACACCAAGGGCCTGAACCCTGAAACATGCGAGATTACGAACGTACTCGTTTTTCTACAAGAGCTTCTGGAGGCGGGTCGCACCCCCTCCACGCTCAAAGTATATGTGGCAGCCATCACAGCGTCACACGACCCTGTAATGGAACGTCCATTGGGAAGAAACGACCTAATTATTCGTTTCCTAAGGGGCGCTAGGAGGATGAACCCTTCACGCCCCCCCTCAGTGCCGATCTGGGACCTGGCTACTGTCCTAGACGCTCTTAAAGGGGCCCCGTTCGAACCACTCTGAACCGTGCACCTTAACCAGCTCTCGCTCAAAACTGCGCTCTTGCTGGCACTCGCCTCGGTCAAGAGAGTGGGCGACCTGCACGCGCTCTCGACGAGCGCTGCATGCCTAGAATTCAGACCTAACGACTGCAGAGTTGTCCTTAGGCCAAAACATGGGTATGTTCCTAAAGTGCTCACCACTCCCTTCAGAGCACAGGTTATCTCCCTAACCGCGTTATCGTCCCCAGCAGACGAACACGACGCTAATCTACTCTGCCCCGTCAGGGCTCTCAGAGTATATTTGGAGCGTTCTGCCCTATTCAGACAGACAGAACAACTGTTTGTATGCTTCGGCGGCCGTACGAAAGGTTCCGCCGTCTCAAAGCAGAGAATCTCTCACTGGATAGTTGAGGCTATAGCGCTGGCTTATGAAGCCAAAGGACTCCAATACCCCTGGGGAGTCAAAGCTCACTCCACTCGGAGTATGGCTTCTTCCTGGGCATGGTCGAGCGGGATACCGATCGAGGATATTTGTGCGGCGGCAGGCTGGGCCTCACCGTCCACATTTATCAGGTTTTACAACCTACAGATACCGACGTTGCATTCCAACGTACTGTCAGCATGATACTAGTAGAACCATGAGTTCGTATCTAGATTATGTATGTGCTTGTGTCACTCTGAGCGCCTTCTAGCCACTCTGCATTTTTTCCACATATAAAGCTGTTGGATGATAACTTTGCTTTTCAGCTTAGGCACCTGCCTCTGGCTGTCATAGGGCGAAGTTCAGCACGCACGGTGTTTTGCATGGTGTTCCCATAGCGTAAGCTACTTACGCAATAGGAGAGACCTCTCGAAAGGGAACGACTCGGTTACTAACATAACCTCGGTTCCCTGAGAGGAGGGAACGAGTATTGCGTAAGCTGCCGTGCTGGTGCTTGGTTAGTTCGCTTCAGTCGTTTTAACCTAAAGAACTCTCATGACGGGGCGCCCAATATATAGCCCTTGGCCACGCCCATCTTGGCGGGCTCTGACGCGCGCGGGCGCGAAGCGCGCTCATTGGTCGCGCATTCAGAGTCGCCCCGCCATTGGTTCGAGCAAGTTGCCGCAGCACAGCCAATGACGAGCTGCCTCGCTCATTGCTGTCTGCTGTGCAGCTGCAATGCGTTTTACATAAAGACTTCAATATTCTCGAGAAAAGGAGTTTTCCCATAGCGTAAGCTACTTACGCAATACTCGTTCCCTCCTCTCAGGGAACCGAGGTTACGTTAGTAACCGAGTCGTTTTTTATTGGCCTCTGCTGTATGGTTCCATTAAGAACCTTCAACATCCATGGAACCTTTTTAGTGCACAAAAGGTTGTTTATAGTGGAAAGGGGTTTCTTAGAATAGATTATTAAAATGTTCTTCACACACATACAAATGGGTCTTTTAAGAACAGTTCGCTGAAAGGTTCTATGGGTCTTTTAAGAACAGTTCGCTGAAAGGTTCTTTTTCTTACTTTTTTCCAGTCTATTGGATCTTTAGCTAAACCATGTCTCGCGTTTCACATCACATCGCATTCCGAACCTTCTTTGCAGCATAAGAACGTTCCGTTGAGGTTGGTGTCAATCACAGCATTCCAGCCTTTTGCACTCATCATGTTCACAGGGCTGGAAAACTGTCCACCTCCATTATTCACTAAAAAGTCGATCCTCCCATGGAGCTTCAGGGTGGACGCCATCAGGTTCTTCACCTGTCAAAAATGAGAGATAGGCTACATAATAGCCTACATTTTCTTTGTAGAGTCACACCACTTTATAATCCAAACCTATAGGCCAGGGTCATTCCGTGCAGAGCTGCACGATTAATCAAACACTCATGCGACAACGATTCGCCTGTGCCACCCAAATAAACCTTTGACAAAATCACATTTCAAATCCAAGTGTCTGTGTCCAACTGCTTCCCGCAGTACTACAAACCACGCCCCTATTACATCAAGCCACGCCCCCTACAATCAATTCATAATCCATTCCAAACAGCCATTCTTCTCTTCAAATCTGCGCTGAGCCAGAGAGAGCAGTTGTCAGCTTCAATCACACAACAAGCAGTCTTTTTTCAAACCACACAGTATTGATATTTCTGTGTTCCAGAAATATTCAAATTATCACAGAATACTGAGATAAAAGTTATAGCGATCAAAATAGACCAAATCAACACATTGAAAGTAACTTGACGCCTCAAATAACGATAGTCTCGATTCATTGGTTTGTCACTGGTTGGTGACAAGTGACTGCTAAATTTTTCATTGAATCATTCAAAAACGCTGATTCATGCAGTAATGAAACAAGTTAAGTATTTAAGTATTTTAAGTCACTGAATAATTCATTCAAATAAAATTTTTTAAGTAATTAATTCAACTTGTCTGTTCAGAATCGTAATATCTATTTGAAAAAAAAGAAAAAAAAAACTAATTCTCAACTCAACCAGAAGTCCCCAGCTATTTTTTTTTTTTAATTTTGTATTTCTTTTCTGGTAAAAGACATACATAAATGAAGAAAAAAAGCCAAAATATTAAATGCCTTGGACGAATATTTAATAATCCACTATTTTTTTAGAAAGTAATTAATATATCTTGGTTCAATCTTTCTAAAGTCATTTCCTGCCCCCTGTAAGTTGTCTCCAAATTTTTGGTTTTCATCACTATTTATGTTTGTCTTTCTACAGGAAAAAGTATGAACAAAATCTAAAATTTGAGCTGGGAAAGTTTATGAAATTTGGTTGATTTGATACAGAATGACCCTACTATTATCTATAAACAGGAATTGCCAGATGGAGAAACCAGAATTTGTCCTATAGCCTACCTTCCTAAATTAACGTGCTGAAAACAAAGACATTTTACACATGCTTCTCTGGCATGAAGGCAATGAATAAAACTGGTTCATGAGACTGTCACCTCTTCTTCATTCCGGATGTTGCACTGTACAGGGGTCACTTTAGCAGGACTGGATGGGGGGATCTTCTGTGCCAGCTCTTCAGCTGCTGACTCCAGACGCTCAAGCTTTCTGGATGATATGACCACATTGCATCCTACAACATGGGTGATATTTGAGACTGTATAGCTAGACCGTATTCATCTTTGATTTTTAACTGAAATAAAAGCGAGGCAGTGAGAGATAGGCATACATCTCTTCAGTGGGTCGTACTTTATTTAATGTGCTTTTGAATTGTTCTGCTGGTGAAACATTGCAAAAATATTTTCCCAAGAAATTACAGTAGATAATTTTTTTTAAACTCCAGAAAATATTAGCTGTGGAAAATTATGACTGATCTAGGAGCTTTATATAGCTTTTTACAGTGGACGCCATTGAAAACACGGCAAATCGCAACCTCGCTTTCATACCTGTCATGGCGCTGCTCTGAATAAGGTCTATATAGCCTATAGCCAGCATGCCTATAGCCTATATATCTTTTTATTTTTTAGTGCAAGATATTTAATAGTTAAGGCAAAACACTACAGGCAAAACCAAAGTTTTATTAACGTTTTACAGATGGTTTGTTCCTACAGTATATTAACATTCTATTACTAAAAACATTTAAAACATTATTTTCTAAATTTATATTCCAAAATATGTTACCAAATTCACCTGTCTTGAATGGAAATTATGATCTAATACATCTATACATTGCATTGGTAATAGTTAAATTGGTGATTGATGACCAGGAATTTTTTTTTTTATTGGCCGATTGCTGTGTTGCTCAATATCTGGACTAAAGTTAACTGTTAGTATTTACGTTATCGTATGCAGTCCTGATCTAAATACAAAGATAAATCCATCAGTAAAACCAGTAAATGCATACCTAACTGTAAGAGCTCAGAAGTAATAGATTTTCCTATCCCAGTCCCGCCTCCCGTCACGATTGCAACTTTGTGACTGAAAAGACCTGCTTTAAAAACACTGGACACAGCCATGATGTCAGTGACGCCACGAGACGGACTGTGAAGCAAAATAAAAGTCTCTTCCGTGTGTCTTCCATAGATAGGCTTTATGCCGAGCGTCACGTGACCAAGCCGGAAAACAGATCACATCGCTTCCGATTCAGGTCTTTTGTATGTGCTTCATGAAATTTTTTGCGGTTTTACTCAAGATAACTTAAAAGGAGCAAGCAAAAATGAGCATAACCAATGCCCCTCGCATGTGCAGATTGATATTTAAAAGTTTTTTATTTTTCTTCTTCACACTAACGTTTAGATATTTAAATAGCATAAAACACCAATAACAAAGTGAACTCAGTAGGTTAGCTGATTACCTTAAAAATCCATAGATATCGTAGTTAGTTCTTACGGCCGTTAACACTTTCTCTGACAAGCGGATGCAATGAGACCCGTTTTCCGGTTTGGTCACGTGACGCTCGCGTACGTCAACGAGCCGCCATATTGCCGAGGGCAACATTCACTCCCATTTCTCTCATAACAGTAGTTGAGAAAAATGCCTGCTTCATGTGCTGCTTGGGGCTGTACAAATCGCCGCACTATTGAAAACAAGTCTCGGGGAATTACTTTTCACAAGTAAGACTGAACATTTTTTCTGGTTGTATTTGGTCGTTATATAATTAGTAATAGTAACGTTAGTTGGCCGTCAGACTAAAATAACATTAGCTTGCTTGCGGTGTCTCTAGTTAACTTTGCTGTGAAGACATGAGTTGACATGATTTATAGTATAGTTTTATTATATTATATTTTATATTATAAAGTAAATTACCTGAAAATCGAAATATTTTCTTAAAACCGACTTTTATGACAAGTACTCGTTTCTTACTGTAGTGAATCACTGCGGTCACGCCATGTGTGCTTCGGAGAAGTGCGGTCACGCCATCTACGCTTAAAAATATATTGCGCGTCTACACGAGGTTGCGTGGTAGACGAAAGGTTTATGCGCTTGGTGTCGGCAGACCTTTAAAAAATAAATAAAATCATATTGTTTTCTGCAAACTCCACCAGATTCTTGTTCTACATCTCACTGACTACCAATGTGGGGATTTTCATGTTGTTATACTGTTTTATTATTTAATAATTGCCTGCCAAAGTCATGAACATTTACATTGCAATACAGTAATATTTTATAAATTCTTAAAAATGTGAAATCAAATTGTTTTCAGCAAACTCCAACAGATTATTGTTCTTCATCTCACTGTCTACCACTGTGGTGATTTTCATGTTGATTTACTGTTTTATTCTTTAATAATTGCCTGCAAAATTTATCAACATTCACATTGCAATACAGTAATATTTGATAAATTCATAAAAAAATCAAATCAAATTGTTTTCTGCAAACTCCAACAGATTATTGTTCTTCATCTCACTGACTACCACTGTGGTGATTTTCATGTTGATTTACTGTTTTATTATTTAATAATTCCTTGCCAAAGTAATGAATATTTACATTGCTATACAGTAATATTTGATAAATTCATAAAAATGTGAAATCAAATTGTTTTCTGCAAATTCCAACACATTATTGTTCTTCATCTCACTGACTACCACTGTGGTGATTTTCATGTTGATTTACTGTTTTATTATTTAATAATTCCCTGCCAAAGTCATGAACATTTACATTGCAATACAGTAATATTTGAAAAATTCATAAAAAAATAAAATAAAATTGTTTTCTGCAAACTCCAACAGATTAATAATCTTTATCTTACTGACTATCAATGTGGTGATTTTCATGTTGATTTACTGTTTTATTATTTAATAATTCCTTGCCAAAGTAATGAATATTTACATTGATATACAGTAATATTTGATAAATTCATAAAAATGTGAAATCAAATTGTTTTCTGCAAATTCCAACACATTATTGTTCTTCATCTCACTGACTACCACTGTGGTGATTTTCATGTTGATTTACTGTTTTATTATTTAATATTTCCCTGCCAAAGTAATGAATATTTACATTGCTATACAGTAATATTTTACAAATTCATAAAAATGTGAAATCTAACTGTTTTCTGCAAACTCCAACACATTATTGTTCTTCATCTCACTGACTACAACTGTGGTGATTTTCATGTTGATTTACTGTTTTATTATTTAATAATTCCCTGCCAAAATAATGAATATTTACATTGCTATACAGTAATATTTTATATATTCATAAAAATTTGAAATCAAATTGTTTTCTGCAAACTCCAACACATTATTGTTCTTCATCTCACTGACTACCACTGTAGTGATTTTCATGTTGATTTACTGTTTTATTATTTAATAATTCCCTGCCAAAGTCATGAACATTTACATTGCAATACAGTAATATTTGAAAAATTCATAAAAAAATAAAATAAAATTGTTTTCTGCAAACTCCAACAGATTAATAATCTTTATCTTACTGACTATCAATGTGGTGATTTTCATGTTGATTTACTGTTTTATTATTTAATAATTCCTTGCCAAAGTAATGAATATTTACATTGCTATACAGTAATATTTGATAAATTCATAAAAATGTGAAATCAAATTGTTTTCTGCAAATTCCAACACATTATTGTTCTTCATCTCACTGACTACCACTGTGGTGATTTTCATGTTGATTTACTGTTTTATTATTTAATAATTCCCTGCCAAAATAATGAATATTTACATTGCTATACAGTAATATTTTATATATTCATAAAAATGTGAAATCAAATTGTTTTCTGCAAACTCCAACAGATTATTGTTCTACATCTCACTGACTACCACTGTGGTGATTTTCATGTTGATCTACTGTTTTATTATTTAATAATTGCCTGCCAAAGTCATGAATATTTACATTGCTATACAGTAATATTTGATAAATTCATAAAAATGTGAAATCAAATTGTTTTCTGCAAACTCCAACACATTATTGTTCTACATCTCACTGACTACCACTGTGGTGATTTTCATGTTGATCTACTGTTTTATTATTTAATAATTAACTGCCAAGATCCTATACTGTATACCTTGTTATACAGCAATATTTCATACATTCATAAAAATGTGAAATCAAATTGTTTTCTGCAAATTCCACCAGATTATTGTTCTTCATCTCACTGTCTACCACTGTGGTGATTTTCATGTTGATTTACTGTTTTATTATTTAATAATTCCCTGCCAAAGTCATGAACATTTACATTGCTATACAGTAATATTTGATAAATTCATAAAAATGTGAAATCAAATTGTTTTCTGCAAACTCCAACACATTATTGTTCTACATCTCACTGACTACCACTGTGGTGATTTTCATGTTGATCTACTGTTTTATTATTTAATAATTAACTGCCAAGATCCTATACTGTATACCTTGTTATACAGCAATATTTCATACATTCATAAAAATGTGAAATCAAATTGTTTTCTGCAAATTCCACCAGATTATTGTTCTTCATCTCACGGTCTACCACTGTGGTGATTTTCATGTTGATTTACTGTTTTATTATTTAATAATTCCCTGCCAAAGTCATGAACATTTACATTGCTATACAGTAATATTTGATAAATTCATAAAAATGTGAAATCAAATTGTTTTCTGCAAACTCCAACACATTATTGTTCTACATCTCACTGTCTACCACTGTGGTGATTTTCATGTTGATTTACTGTTTTATTATTTAATAATTAACTGCCAAGATCCTATACTGTATACCTTGTTATACAGCAATATTTCATAAATTCATAAAAATGTGAAATCAAATTGTTTTCTGCAAACTCCAACACATTATTGTTCTACATCTCACTGACTACCACTGTGGTGATTTTCATGTTGATCTACTGTCTTATTATTTAATAATTAACTGCCAAGATCCTATACTGTATACCTTGTTATACAGCAATATTTCATAAATTCATAAAAATGTGAAATCAAATTGTTTTCTGCAAATTCCACCAGACTATTGTTCTTCATCTCACTGTCTACCACTGTGGTGATTTTCATGTTGATCTACTGTTTTATTATTTAATAATTAACTGCCAAGATCCTATACTGTATACCTTGTTATACAGCAAAATTTCATAAATTCATAAAAATGTGAAATCAAATTGTTTTCTGCAAATTCCACCAGATTATTGTTCTTCATCTCACTGACTACCACTGTGGTGATTTTCATGTTGATTTACTGTTTTATTATTTAATAATTGCCTGCCAAAGTCATGAATATTTACATTGCTATACAGTAATATTTGATAAATTCATAAAAATGTGAAATCAAATTGTTTTCTGCAAACTCCAACACATTATTGTTCTTCATCTCACTGTCTACCACTGTGGTGATTTTCATGTTGATCTACTGTTTTATTATTTAATAATTAACTGCCAAGATCCTATACTGTATACCTTGTTATACAGCAATATTTCATAAATTCATAAAAAAATAAAATCAAATTGTTTTCTGCAAACTCCACCAGATTATTGTCCTACATCTCACTGTCTACCACTGTGGTGATTTTCATGTTGATTGACTGTTTTATTATTTAATAATTTATTAAATATTGATGTATAGCCAGATATACAGTATAGGACTTTGGCAGTTAATTATTAAATAATAAAACAGTCAATCAACATGAAAATCACCACAGTGGTAGACAGTGAGATGTAGGACAATAATCTGGTGGAGTTTGCAGAAAACAATTTGATTTTATTTTTTTATGAATTTATGAAATATTGCTGTATAACAAGGTATACAGTATAGGATCTTGGCAGTTAATTATTAAATAATAAAACAGTAGATCAACATGAAAATCACCACAGTGGTAGTCAGTGAGATGTAGAACAATAATGTGTTGGAGTTTGCAGAAAACAATTTGATTTTATTTTTTTTATGAATTTATCAAATATGCCTATATACCCAGGTATACAGTATAGGACTTTGGCAGTTAATTATTAAATAATAAAACAGTAAATCAACATGAAAATCACCACAGTGGTAGTCAGTGAGATGAAGAACAATAATCTTTTGTAGTTTGCAGAAAACAGTTAGATTTCACATTTTTATGAATTTATCAAATATTACTGTATAGCAATGTAAATATTCATTACTTTGGCAGGGAAATATTAAATAATAAAACAGTAAATCAACATGAAAATCACTACAGTAGTAGACAGTGAGATGAAGAACAATAATCTGTTGGAGATTGCAGAAAACAATTTGATTTCACATTTTTATGAATTTATCAAATATTACTGTATTGCAATGTAAATATTCATGACTTTGGCAGGCAATTATTAAATAATAAAACAGTAAATCAACATGAAAATCACCACAGTGGTAGACAGTGAGATGAAGAACAATAATCTGGTGGAATTTGCAGAAAACAATTTGATTTCACATTTTTATGAATTTATGAAATATTGCTGTATAACAAGGTATACAGTATAGGATCTTGGCAGTTAATTATTAAATAATAAAACAGTAGATCAACATGAAAATCACCACAGTGGTAGACAGTGAGATGAAGAACAATAATGTGTTGGAGTTTGCAGAAAACAATTTGATTTCACATTTTTATGAATTTATCAAATATTACTGTATAGCAATGTAAATATTCATGACTTTGGCAGTTAATTATTAAATAATAAAACAGTAAATCAACATGAAAATCACCACAGTGGTAGACAGTGAGATGAAGAACAATAATCTGTTGGAGTTTGCAGAAAACAATTTGATTTCACATTTTTATGAATTTATGAAATATTGCTGTATAACAAGGTATACAGTATAGGATCTTGGCAGTTAATTATTAAATAATAAAACAGTAGATCAACATGAAAATCACCACAGTGGTAGACAGTGAGATGAAGAACAATAATCTGGTGGAATTTGCAGAAAACAATTTGATTTCACATTTTTATGAATTTATGAAATATTGCTGTATAACAAGGTATACAGTATAGGATCTTGGCAGTTAATTATTAAATAATAAAACAGTAGATCAACATGAAAATCACCACAGTGGTAGTCAGTGAGATGTAGAACAATAATGTGTTGGAGTTTGCAGAAAACAATTTGATTTCACATTTTTATAAATGTATCAAATATTACTGTATAGCAATGTAAATATTCATGACTTTGGCAGGCAATTATTAAATAATAAAACAGTAAATCAACATGAAAATCACCACAGTGGTAGACAGTGAGATGAAGAACAATAATCTGGTGGAGTTTGCAGAAAACAATTTGATTTCACATTTTTATGAATTTATGAAATATTGCTGTATAACAAGGTATACAGTATAGGATCTTGGCAGTTAATTATTAAATAATAAAACAGTAAATCAACATGAAAATCACCACAGTGGTAGTCAGTGAGATGAAGAACAATAATCTTTTGTAGTTTGCAGAAAACAGTTAGATTTCACATTTTTATGAATTTATCAAATATTACTGTATAGCAATGTAAATATTCATTACTTTGGCAGGGAAATATTAAATAATAAAACAGTAAATCAACATGAAAATCACTACAGTAGTAGACAGTGAGATGAAGAACAATAATCTGTTGGAGATTGCAGAAAACAATTTGATTTCACATTTTTATGAATTTATCAAATATTACTGTATTGCAATGTAAATATTCATGACTTTGGCAGGCAATTATTAAATAATAAAACAGTAAATCAACATGAAAATCACCACAGTGGTAGACAGTGAGATGAAGAACAATAATCTGGTGGAATTTGCAGAAAACAATTTGATTTCACATTTTTATGAATTTATGAAATATTGCTGTATAACAAGGTATACAGTATAGGATCTTGGCAGTTAATTATTAAATAATAAAACAGTAGATCAACATGAAAATCACCACAGTGGTAGACAGTGAGATGTAGAACAATAATCTGTTGGAGTTTGCAGAAAACAATTTGATTTCACATTTTTATGAATTTATCAAATATTACTGTATAGCAATGTAAATATTCATGACTTTGGCAGTTAATTATTAAATAATAAAACAGTAGATCAACATGAAAATCACCACAGTGGTAGTCAGTGAGATGTAGAACAATAATGTGTTGGAGTTTGCAGAAAACAATTTGATTTCACATTTTTATAAATTTATCAAATATTACTGTATAGCAATGTAAATATTCATGACTTTGGCAGGCAATTATTAAATAATAAAACAGTAAATCAACATGAAAATCACCACAGTGGTAGACAGTGAGATGAAGAAAAATAATCTGTTGGAGTTTGCAGAAAACAATTTGATTTCACATTTTTATGAATTTATGAAATATTGCTGTATAACAAGGTATACAGTATAGGATCTTGGCAGTTAATTATTAAATAATAAGACAGTAGATCAACATGAAAATCACCACAGTGGTAGTCAGTGAGATGTAGAACAATAATGTGTTGGAGTTTGCAGAAAACAATTTGATTTCACATTTTTATGAATTTATCAAATATTACTGTATAGCAATGTAAATATTCATGACTTTGGCAGTTAATTATTAAATAATAAAACAGTAAATCAACATGAAAATCACCACAGTGGTAGACAGTGAGATGAAGAACAATAATCTGTTGGAGTTTGCAGAAAACAATTTGATTTCACATTTTTATGAATTTATGAAATATTGCTGTATAACAAGGTATACAGTATAGGATCTTGGCAGTTAATTATTAAATAATAAAACAGTAGATCAACATGAAAATCACCACAGTGGTAGACAGTGAGATGAAGAACAATAATCTGGTGGAATTTGCAGAAAACAATTTGATTTCACATTTTTATGAATTTATGAAATATTGCTGTATAACAAGGTATACAGTATAGGATCTTGGCAGTTAATTATTAAATAATAAGACAGTAGATCAACATGAAAATCACCACAGTGGTAGACAGTGAGATGAAGAACAATAATGTGTTGGAGTTTGCAGAAAACAATTTGATTTCACATTTTTATGAATTTATCAAATATTACTGTATAGCAATGTAAATATTCATGACTTTGGCAGGCAATTATTAAATAATAAAACAGTAAATCAACATGAAAATCACCACAGTGGTAGACAGTGAGATGAAGAACAATAATCTGTTGGAGTTTGCAGAAAACAATTTGATTTCACATTTTTATGAATGTATCAAATATTACTGTATAGCAATGTAAATATTCATTATTTTGGCAGGGAATTATTAAATAATAAAACAGTAAATCAACATGAAAATCACCACAGTGGTAGACAGTGAGATGAAGAACAATAATCTGGTGGAATTTGCAGAAAACAATTTGATTTCACATTTTTATGAATTTATGAAATATTGCTGTATAACAAGGTATACAGTATAGGATCTTGGCAGTTAATTATTAAATAATAAAACAGTAGATCAACATGAAAATCACCACAGTGGTAGTCAATGAGATGTAGAACAATAATGTGTTGGAGTTTGCAGAAAACAATTTGATTTCACATTTTTATGAATTTATAAAATATTACTGTATAGCAATGTAAATGTTCATGACTTTGGCAGGGAATTATTAAATAATAAAACAGTAAATCAATATGAAAATCACCACAGTGGTAGTCAGTGAGATGTAGAACAAGAATCTGGTGGAGTTTGCAGAAAACAATTTGATATTATTTATTTTTTTATATATTTTTTAAAGGTCTGCCGACACCAAGCGCATAAACCTTTCGTCTACCACGCAACCTCGTGTAGACGCGCAATATATTTTTAAGCGTAGATGGCGTGACCGCAGTTGTGAATCTTACTGTAACGTTCGTTCGTTAGATAGATAGCTAGTTGGCTAGCTCACTTTTCTCACACATTGAAGGTTTCCCAAAGACAAAGAGTTGAGGAGACAGTGGGAAGTAGCTATACGAAGGCAAGGTTTTTCCGCAAGCGATTTCTCTGTGCTATGCAGTGAGCACTTCAAGACGGATCACCTTGACAGGACAGGTCAGACTGTCAGGATTAGGGATGGAGCTAAACCATCAGTCTTCAGTTTCCCGACTCATCTACCAAGAGTAGGTTTTTCATCACTAGATTATAATGATTTAATAGCTTGCCATTAAATGGTTATTTGTTTATATTTTTATTTCCTTTTTAGCCCGTTGCAACCAGGACTACACAAGCCTCAAAGAAAGTTGAGGAAAGCCTGTTAGTGGACTGTTCTCAGCATTTCCAAGAGACTGATCCTCCTCTGCCTAATGCTGTGAGTTCTATTTAAACCCAGAAGAGCTGTGAGCATTATGGCCCTGTTCATATTCAAACCACTCTGTCTCTCACCGAAAATGACATTGATAAACGAATAACAATTTTGTCACAATTTACTGCCATCACATCAATTAAAGAGGAAAGCACTCACATTTTCAATCAGACAGTCACATCAGGTATATAACAAAATAACAAGTTTGGATGAATTATAAAACTATACATGCATACAACAGTACACTTTGTATACCTGTTATGTATGTATGTCTGTGTTTGTGTGTGTCAGTCAGGTAAGCGTATTCAACACAGCATGTTTAAGAATGCAAGCCAGCAAGTATAACATTGTACTAGCTATTCACCAACCAACTGATAATGTGTGTCAGGTGATATAAACATTACTCAAAACATTTTCATCCTTCTTTCTAGGACCACACCTATGCATTGCCTGCATCTCCCACTGGTTTAAAGGCCAGACTCTGTGAAGCCTTGGCTAGAGTGGAGAGTCTGGAGCGAGAGAAGAGGAATGTGAAGGATCGAGAACGGAGGGCAAAGAGCACTGTGCATGATCTTCTGGAGGATCTGAAGGGGAAGAACCTCATAAAGGAAGACTTGAAAGAGGCTCAATTTCTACTCTGGTAAAAAAAAAAAAAAGTTATGCATATCTTATGTGTACACTTTCCCGTTGTTATTATTATTATTATTTCCATTATTATTGCAAGAACACATTAGTTAGTCTGTTATAACTGAATTTCAAATCTTCCGATAGACCTCTTGTCAAAACAGTGCCACGAGTACACAAAGGAGCAGAGGGAGTTTGCCCTCACTCTTCACTTACATGGCCCAAAAGCCTATAACTATTTGAGAAAGTCTCTCCATCTCCATCTCTCACATCCACATACATTACAGAGGTATTCTTATTTGATTGCACAATTGATTTTGTGCACCAAGATTGCACATTGAATTTGATTACACAAAATGGTTTAATACATTAATTAACTACTTTTCATTTTACAAAGGTGGATGAGTAGTGTAGATTCCAAACCTGGCCTCAACGTGATGATGTTGGACATGTTGAAAAGACGTCAAGAGGAAGACCCAGCTAAATATGGATGTGTGACTCTCATGTTGGATGCCATGGCTATCAAAAAACATGTTCAGTACAATCCTAATACACAGAAAATGTCTGGATTTGTGGATATGGGGGATGGATGAATGAAACTGATGTTGCCACCGAAGCTCTTGTTTTTATGGTGGTTGGCCTTTAAGGCCATTGGAAGGCTCCAATTGCCTACTACCTGACCAACTCTCTGTCACCAGATACACAGAAGTTCTTAATTGTGCATGCCTTGGAGGAACTGCATGAGCGTGGAATAAGAGTGGTGTGTGTCACAATGGATGGACATGCTTCTAATATTGCATGTGCACCCAACTTGGGTGCCAGTTAAAGGCAAACTCTCTTGTGCCCTTAAAAACCTTTTCCCCACATCCAGTGACTGGTGAGAAAGTGTTTGTGATGATGGATGCTTGCCACATGTTGAAGCTGGCTCGAAATATGTTGCAGGCTTACAGTCCAATAACCAGCAGCACTGGTCAGATCAACTGGACATTCATTGTTCATCTAAATGCAGTTCAAGTCAAAGATGGACTGCATGCAGCCAACAAGGTAACAGGCAAGCACGTGCATTTTGATTCCCAGAAGATGAAGGTGTCTTTGGCTGCACAGACACTAAGTCGCTCAGTCGCTGTAGCTCTGCGGACATTAAGAGACCTTGGCTATTCACAGTTTATACACTGTGAAGCAACGGCTGAATTCATTGAGGTAATACTATGCAAAATGGTGATGAATCAAATGCTTTCTTTTGGTAAGTATGTATTTTTAAGCCTTTCCAGTTCTGTTCTGAAATTGTTCCTAGTTGGCTTAATGCCTTCGAGGTAAATCATTTACTTAAAGGTTCCTAACCCTGGCACTAATTTACAGTATACTCTTAAGGGGCATGCAGTAATTTTGCGATACGCACCGTCTTTTATGTTCTAGGAAAGTATAATTACCAACCAGAGACATTGCAATGCTGTGGCTTCTTGGGAATCGTCCCTGAATGTTTTCTCAAAAGCCCCAAAGTTTTTGGATTTTACAAATAACTTTGTATCATTTGCCCTCAGTCTCTCTAACTAATCTGCTCTACAAGTCAAAGGAGCGAATGTTTTATCATTAGAGCTATCTATTGGTCACCACAATGGCATGTCACTGTGTTGTTCCACCACATCAATACCATTTACAACTTTCAGTGAACAAAATTACATTGTGCTCTCATAAGAGTATCTTGATTTTGCCATGATCATACTGACAAAACATTTTATTTTTAAGGTACCTGTCTGTCATGGGGTTCATCATCAATATTGACACCCTAATGTTGCTGATTCCTGAACAATTACGATTTCAGCGGTACATCTGCACTTACCGATTCAGCCAGGATCACCTGGAGCTCCTCTTCAATTCAATTCGGGCATCAGGTAGGGATTTCAGAAATTTAGAAATTATAAAAAAATATAATCTAAAAAGAGGCAATATATATGTATTAAAGGAAGAGCAGCATGATTAATCGTAACAAAGAATATTGATTCAAACACCTACACCATCTTATTCCTAAATGACAATTATTCGCCTTTGTCTATTAAACCTTTGACAAGTAGGATTACAGCAAAAAAATCGGGATTCATCCAGAATCACAAATTTATCCAGAATTGTGCAGCTCTAGTTTACCCAAAAATGAAACTTTGCAGGTAGTCACCATCAGGCCAAGATGTATATGATTTTCTTTCTTCATTTTATGAAGATTTTTTTTCATATACATCTTAGATGGCCTTGGGGTGAATACATTATCAGTAAATTTTCATGTTTGTGTTTGGTTTTTAGGGGGATGGAATAACAATCCTACTGCAGGCCAGTTCCAGGGCATTTTCCGGCGTCTCATGGTCCGGTGCGGTGTCTCTCCAAGCACATCAGGGAATGTGGCAGCACAGGATGAGACTGTGTGGCTATCAGCTGTCGAAATATCATCTCTAGCAGTAGATGAATCTGAGGAGCTTCCATCCCCTTTTGTTAACGTTTCTGCACTTGTGTGTGAACACAGCTACCTGCCAACCCGCTTTGGTAGCCTTGTGGACAATGCCCTTGTGTACATTTCAGGTGCGTCAGATTCATTGTGGTGCTTTCAATGAAAAACAATGGAGGGCTGATGATTCCTTCTGAGGGTACAGTGAAGGTGGTCAGATCAGCAGAGCGGTTTATTCGCCAGTCATCCCCTGGGAAACCGGTCAGAGTTTCTTTGATCAATCAGTTTGTCAGAGCTGAGATTGGTTCTGAAGATGTGTTTTTTCTCAAGGAGCACATACAGGAAACACAGTTTGGAATTGATAACCATCATTTTTCTCTCTTGTCATTAGTTGTGTCTTTCTTTCACAAACTGAGGATGCACCACATTGCCAAACTTAACACTCTGACACTACAGAGTGGCAACTCAAGAAAAAAGCTCAGTTCTTTTCAAAGGGTTTTAGCTCTAACCCCCTGTGACCTTACAAAGGATGAGTGATTATAGATGATTGATGGATAGAAGTGAAATTAATCATTTTCTATTTTTATTATTGTCTATATTATTCTGCAATTAAAATTACAATGTATTTGCTATTATTATTATACCACTTGCGATTATCAATCTATTATAGTTATGGTGTTAAATTATTGTACTAGTCACTATTTAATTTTTAATTGTCTATATTCTGTAATTAAGATTTTATATTCTATTGATTTATTTTAGTATTATACATAAAGTATATGCTATTATCTATATATTATTATATTATTGTACCTATGATATTATATAATTATTCATTACTATTTTATTTGCTGTATACTGTTTGTTTATTTGATTGACTATACACTAAACTATTTACTATTACTTCTCACTTTCTTATATTTACTATTTGCATTGCACACTGTAATTGTACAGTCCATATCATATTACCATAAAGGATCCATCAGTTATCTTTTTTTATTGTATATTTGGAGTATCTGTAAATATAACAATTTCCATGCTATAAAAATACAAAAAGCACCTGCATGTGTGATTTGCTGATTTGTTTTATTTTCTCAATGGCTCAATTCTAAGCACAAAAGAAGCTAAAATCGGATTAAAGACAGAAAATGCTTTTTCCACAATAAAAAAAAAAACTTTAATTTAATATGAAAATAAAATTATATCTCAGTATGGGGGTCTTCACAATCTTATCCAAGAATAAAAAGCCAAATCCATGACAAGCCTGAGCTTTGACAATTCCTTATTAAAAAAAAATGTTATGTCTAACTATCGAGATTTTAAATAACTAGAGATGGAACTTTTTGTGCACCATGTACGAACCACTGAAATCGGTTGATAAATGTAAACGTTATTTTTGTTTTTATCCAGAAAAACCGCAGCTCACCCGTTTACTTGCATTTGATTACAGTGCAGTCTTGCCCTCTGCAAAATGGCGGACGCGTTGACGTATCGGCTATGGTGTCATCGTCTTCATCCAGCTTCCTGTGTTCTAAGCACGACAGGAGGACCAGAGCCGTGTTTTTCAGGTTTTTCAACGGCTCTGCTCTGGACCATACACGACCGTTTGCGCTTTGAACTTTTAATAATATTATAATAATAATAATTAGATTTAGTACATTTCACAAAAAATACTAAGCAAAATGTATAAAAGTAAGCAAAATACTTTTATTATTAAAACCCGGAAGATATCTCAGTATGTAAAACCATGTGATTTTATTTTACACTATGTACATTTGACACAAAACGAAAGTGTATTCCATACTCGTATTAACTTGTGAATTACAGACAAGAGAACTCAAGGAATATGTTTTTCTTTTCTTATTGTGGAATTTCATTTACTTTGAATGGCAGTTCTGTAAGAGAAAGTCCATGTTGTAGAAAGTTTACAGACACTCACAAATTCCAACATCATCTTGTAAATAGTGTATACAGCACTCAAATTACATACAAACAACTGGATGCAGACAGTAATGTCATCCACATAAGCTTGAGAACTTTTCAAAATAATGTAAAAACATCCTAATGATTTATTGCTTATTAGGATTATACATACACATTTACAAAAAAATACATGTGTATATGTCTATATATGTTATTATCTGCATGGTTTTAAACATACACTTACATATACACATTAATATTTTAATAATATTGTGCAAATTTGAAGTGAGTGCATACCACAGAGTTAAAACAATTACGAGGGCCACTGAATTAGAAGTTGCTCAATAAAAACACAATTTGGCTTTATATAAAAAAAGATTAGGTTTTACAATAAAAAACAAACAAAAAAAGACATTAAGAAGGCAAGTCTTGGAAAAAGTGGCACTTCAGCTTTGTGATTCTTAAACCATTGCATATAACAAAAATTATCTGGCCCTAGAGGTCACTTTAAGTAGTACCCAACATCTCAAAGTCCTTTACAACGCTAATGCTGCCACAAACCTGTACAACATAAATGTACTGATATCTACATAACCAATGCAAAGAGTACAATTCAACAATACTATGTATGTACATGAATTAAATACGTGTCTTCAAGCACTTGTGTGGTTAGCGTCAAGTGAGAGTAGTGGCTTAAAACAAAAGAAATCTTGCGTACTTTTGAAAAAAAAAAAAAATAGAGTATATGTGTGTGTTTCAGTTAAAAAATAAGTTAAAACTGCTAGAAGCCAAACCAAAAGCAAGGCCTCTAAAACAGTCAAGGGTGAAAGTGCATACTGTAGTACATCATGCGGTTCTCTGTTCTCTGAGATCTTTGAATCCATTCAAGTCTTCCTTTGTGCTCTCAGTTGTCCAACAGCAGCATATCTGCGGTTCTTCCGAGATGTGGCTAGTTGTCATTGGGCCACATTAAATTAAAAGCCTCTTGTAACGCTGCATTCCGGCATGTAGTGTTTTTTTGCACCAAGATGCATTGCGGTCAGTAGCTGTTTTCATGGCCCGCGAGGATGTAGAGATTGCTGTGTGCTGTTGGATTGTCTGTTGGCCGGCTCTCCAAAACCACCACTCTATAAAGAATAATATCAAAACAAATACCTTTGACCTAATGCCCTTTCTGCGAACATATCCCCTACATTATAAAACATGGATTGGCACACCAGTAATCTCACCTGTCTGAACCCAGCAGTCTAAATATCCTTGTGTAGTCAGAAATCTCCTGTGTAATCTGGAATATATACAGAATAATGTGATTGCAAAATATGTATGTCATATAGTTTTTTCTTACACCACTCTCTGAAATACGTTCTGATCCTGATATATATACACTATATGTGTTTAAAATAGCTGAATGAGAAAGAATTAAAAAGAAATTTTAAACATGTTGTTAAATATCAGCTAGACCATATTAAAAAGTAACCTGTATTGCAAATGAATCATATTTAATTATATATAATTATATACTTTTTAATTAGTAACCTGTATTGCATTTAATTGGCATTAAGTATTTATATTAAAATTAAATTGAACTTATTTAATTTAGATATAAATATACATTTATATGATATATTTAATATAATATATAATTTATATATATTGTAATATTTTTGCTGTGTTTGTTTTTTCTGCTTCACGATGGGGTCAGGTTTTTTTCTCTTGATATTATTGACAGGCCGTCTGTACATCTTCTGTACATATAATAAGATGGACTTGCCTCATTGGACTTGAAGCTGCGTCCTTGCATGCCATGCCTCCAGAAGGCCAACACACTGTCTTGAAGGCAAACTAAGAGGGATAGATAGATGCATAGAGAGAGATTTTACTACAATATGTAGATACTACAATAAAAAAATAATTTACCCATAGAAAAGTGTTTAAATACCTAAAGGATAACTGTTAAATTCAGTGAGCTTAGAGAGGATTTATGTAACAATGGAGGAACATTTACTTCAGGCCACCCTTAATGTACCAAAAGTTCCATACCTATTGATTCAATCTGGAAGTTAAAAGTCAGTTCGGCTGAGAGTTTTCGACTGGACTTTAACCGGCCTTGCAAATTCACAATCTTAATGCTCCCTGGAGATGAAGAGAGGCAATTAATCACTGTATCAGTTTTTTGATATGCATGCATCTGTTATTAATCTATTAATGGCATGTTCTGTACTTACGATCTAAGCAGACTAAAATTGTATCTCTCTCCAGCTGGGTCACATGCATCACACAACTCTGTGGGGTATCTGAAACAACATTAACAATTTTCTAGAATTATGCATTATTAAAATTATAAAAGAGTCAAATTAATTCAAAGCTAATTAAATACAAAATTTGCTCTCACACACACACACACACGCACGCACACACACACTCACACACACACATATATTTATATATATATATTCAAATTAATAAATAAACAGCTGCATAAACAGGCAATTTTAAAATATATATATAAAAAATTAAATAATTTAAATTTAAATAAATAAACATAAATAAAAAAATAATACAATAATTTAATTTAAATTATTTATAAATTTTAAATGAATTATTATAATTAAAAAATAATTGCAAATATTATTTAAAAAAAATTAAATATATAATTTAAAAGCAATTCAATTACTTATAAATGTAAAGACTTATCCTAATCGGTGTGATAATGAAGTTTTAAAGTACCCACCAGAATCGAACCAGTTGGTGGTAGAGTTGGGATTGAGGGTCTCAAACCGCACCACCTGGTTAAGCTCGGTCCCTTTGCTCACAGCTATGCAGATGAGAGGATACTGATGCTCTGGAACCACCAGCATCTCAAACACCTCCAGCGGACACGGCAGGGGGAAGTCTATGCTCTGCGGGGAACGAGTCAGTGCTTAATTTGGAACAGCCTGCATGTGAATATGCCAAGTAAAGCAATTTTAACTCTCAAGTCTTAAGTAGAAGATCAGCAATTTTTAAAAGCTTAAAGGCACACTGTGGAACTTTTCAACCTTTATAATATATTACCAAAACCCATTGAGATGGTACATCGACTTACAATAGGTTGAATGACACGTCTGCCGTAGCCTGAAGGTGTCTGTATCGCTTTTACTAGCACTATGTAACTTCGGGTTGCGGGTTGGAACCCTAGCACAAAAAGAACTACAAAATTCGACCGCTTTACGGCGTACGTCACTTCCCCAAATTCTAACGTGAGAGCTCAACTCGCATTTGATTGCCGTCTGTATGTTGTCGTCATGGCTGAACCAACAGCTACTCGGAAGAAGGCAAAGATTTTGTCAGAGGACACAAAAAGAAAAAGAAAAAGAAAAAGGGAGAGTGATAAACTAAAAGCCAGGACGAGGATCAACATTGGTCCAGCGTTCGCTCGCTGGCTAGAGGAGGAGGAGGGGTGCCCGACCGATGCTGACCTGGCCGTCATGCTTTTGGACTAACTTAGTAAGTTAAATATATTGCTTACACAATATCTCTATTTTTTCGAATTTGTTGTCTGTCTGGCCATGTTACGGAATCTATCTTGTCCTCCATTTAACTTCACGTATCAGGGAATGCTGGTAGAGTAGCGAATTATCAATCTGGTAGCTAGTAGGATGCTATAAGTGATCAGTCACAACATACTGCCGTTATTTTTCTGCCTTCAGCTCATATTTGTATGTGTGTAAAAGGACAAACAAACTGAAGCCAACAAATAACGGCAGTATGTTGTGAGTTGTATCAGTTTTGTTACACAATTTCCTGATCAAACACACCTGACTTTAATTTTAAAGAGATCCTGAAGACGTTAATTGTTTGCGTCAGGTGTGTTTGATTAGGTTTGGAGATGAACTGTGCAGGACAGACGATCGGCAGGAGCAGGATTGGGCAACTCTTGTCTATGCGACTTACCTGATCAGACATTGTTTTCTGTGTACTTTTGTTCAATTTATTTTCTTTATATAATTTATATTATTAATCTTATATTTATATCATTATTTTGTTCAATAGTGAATCGATTATCTTTCTTCAACCAACAAGTCAACTACTGTCTGCACACACATAATCTAAAGACACGGGAGGCTGACCGGTTGACTGTTTGTGGACTTTTGCGACAGTGCTGCGGCGCTTGTGGCCTCTAGGGGGAAATTACAGGTCGAGCGCCACTAGTGGCCAAAAGTTCCACAGTGTGCCTTTAAAGGAAACATGATTAGCTAATAGCTTTGAGTTGTCAACCCTTTTTCCATGGATTTTAGTGTGATGCTGATCTGCAGATCACCCTGTAACATTGTTTTGGCGATGGGAACCAGTTACACTGGGCTCACCTTGACCAACATGAATTTCTGCATGGACTCCACCCACTCAAAAAGGACAATACTGGACTGAAAGGCACCGCACAGGTACTTGTGACCGGTATAAGGATTCCTCACTGAGAATAAACAAGACAACATATAGAAACAAAATACTGTAGAATACCTTAAATAAAGTCTATTTCATTATATTTTCCTTAAAGTGCCCCTATTATGCCATTTTAAAGGTTCCTAATTTTGTTTTGGAGGACTCCTACAATAGGTTTTCAAGCATCCAAGGTAAAAAAACAGTTACATTTTCTCATAATATACATACGAATGGTAACAATGGCGTCAGTTTTACTGTATCAATTCAAGCGAGAGTCCTCATTTAAAAAGGCATGCAAAGTGGATTTGCTTTCGCAGACCAGAACACAGCGTCTTCTCGACATGTCGACAACACGATCCAAACTCTTCCAGACCTCAGTTACAAATACAGTGTTTGAGGGCGGGTCGAAGTAGACGCTGTTCGCAGGCAGCCAATGAAGACCAAAGGCTGGCATTATGCAAATCTGTTACAAACCTACGTAGAACTGACGACTTGTTTCAGGCAGTTCAGAATCAGTTCTTTCTTATGGGAGACAATAACTTTATTTGTCGTGCACTTCGATCTTTGCAACCTTCCAGACCATTTACACTCACAAACAGCTATATTACACACTGCATGAAAGGTAATATCTGAATAAGCATAATAGGGGCAATTTAAAGACATCCGAATTATATGCTTGACATCATCCAAAGTATATATATGTTACTGAATTCAGAAATAAAGGAAGGAAGAAAGGTACAGGATCTGCTTACCTACACAGCACTTTTGACACCCTTTTGTTTCAGGGATCTTATTGGACACTGAGAATTTCCTGGGATACAAATAAAAACATAGAATGAAAAATACACATTTTGGTCACATCCTCATACACACACACAGAGAGAGATCTGAACATTTACCTGGGGATCATTTTGTCAGGAAATCTGTATGTTGGTATGGCAACAGGGAGTTTCTGCATATGTCGAGCATGCTCAAACAGGCCACTCAGACTGTGAGAGTACAGGTGACATGCTTTTCCTGCGGAAACACAATTTCATTATTCAAAAACAGGAAAACAGGACAATATCAGGTAACACTTGACATATATGGCATGTTACTATAGTTAAAGGGTTAGTTCACCGAAAAATGAAAATTAAGTCATTAATTTACTCACCCCCATGCTGTACCAACCCCGTAAGACCTTCGTTCATCTTCGGAACACAAATGAAGATATTTATGATTAAATCTGAGAGGTTCATGACTGCTACATAGGCTGCCTAAGGGAATGACACTTGACGGCCCAGAGAGTCATTAAAGAAAATGTTTAAATATTCCATGTCACAACAGTGGCTCAACTATAAGTTTATCAAGCGACGAGAATACTTTTTGTGCGAAAAAACAAACAAAAATAATGACTTTATTCGACTATTCCTTTTCTTCCTTGTAGGCCTGAAACGAGACTTCAAGAGATTTCCCCGACGCATGCGCGAGAATTGCGATCTCCTTCAACTACTTCAGTTAAGTTCTCGCGCGTGCGCGTCGTGGAAATCTCTTGAAGTCTCGTTTCAGGCCTACAAGGAAGAAAAGGAATAGTCGAATAAAGTCATTATTTTTGTTTGTTTTTTCGCACAAAAAGTATTCTCGTCGCTTGATAAACTTATAGTTGAGCCACTGTTGTGACATGGAATATATAAACATTTTCTTTAATGACTCTCTGGGCCGTCAGGATTCATTCCCTTAGGGAGCCTATGTAGCAGTCATAAACCTCTCAGATTTAACCATACATATCTTCATTTGTGTTCCGAAGACGAACGAAGGTCTTACGGGGTTGGTACAGCATGGGGGTGAGTAAATTAATGACTTAATTTTCATTTTTGGGTGAACTAACCCTTTAACTATTCTAGTATTATCACATTACAAGCAGTTCCATCTTATAAAGTAAAGTGTGACCCGAAAAATAAAAATATTCAAGCAATTGTAAAAAAAAAAAAAGAAAGAAAAAAAAGAAACTCATTCAGAATAATTTGAAAAGCTAAACCTGATCTTTTTTAAAGCACAGCTTACCGGATATTGATAGCAGGCTGTTGCTCATGACATACAACCAAGTACATCTCCTGGGGAAAAGCTGAGAGTGACACAAAAATAGCTTTAGCACAAAACAAACACGACTGACTGAAGAAGCACGCCACACTCAGATAACACAAGGATATACATCACACAAATTAGTTTTCCAAAATTTGTTTGCAAATGCCTGAATAGTAGCATCATACCTGCTCCATGGACGTCTCGTGCAGCTCATTAAGGTTTAAGGTGTAGATGCCTTCTTCTGCTCCAAATATCAGATACTGGTCTGAAATGCATAAAGAAAAAAATGACTTTTTCAATGGAGATATTAGAAAATGCTTATGTAGGCAAAATAGATATAATAACCTACCATGAAATATTAATGTTTCTGGTAAGCCAGATTGTAACTGAGACATATTAACTGAGCTCACCTCGTGTGTCTGGATTGATCCATGAGGTAGCGCAATGTATTTTTAATGGACAGCCATTAAAGACTTTAGAGAAACATGCTCCCATCTGGATATGAGAATAAAGCGCAAATGGAGAACTCAGATGCAGCCAAATTAATCACAGTTCAAAAGGTTTATATCCAAGAAAACAAACACATCAAAAAGGTAACATGCATTCATTTAAATAAGAATACATGGCAAGTGCTTGAGTCCCAATACAGTGCCATAGATCTGCAGTCTATGATGTCCACTTACATGAACCTTTGGAGTTGGAGGGAGACCATTGCTGATGGGTTTCTGCGGGGAAAACAAATACAATTGAAGCAAAATAAGACAATGTAAGTACATATATATATATATATATAGTACCTGTCAAGAGTTTTGAAACATAAATTTGTTTTATGTTTTTGAAAGAGGTTATGCTCTTATGCTCACCAAGTCTGCAATTATTTCATCGAAAATACAGTAAACACAGTAATATTGTGAAATATTATTACTATGTAAAATAATTGTTTTCTATTTTAATTAATTTAAAAATGTAATTTAGTCCTGTGATGCATGCTGAATTTTCAGCATCAATACTCCAGTCTTCAGTGTCACATGATCCATCAGAAATCATTCTAATATGCTGACTCGCTGCTCAAGATTTTTTATTATCAGTATCAATGTTGAAAACTATTAAAAAGAGAAAGAGAAATTAATAGTTTTAATATTATTGTTTTGACTGTATTTTTGATCAAATAATTGCAGACTTGGTGAGCATAAGAGACCCCTTTCATAAACATAAAAAAACCTTCCAAACTTTTGACAGGTACTGTGTGTATGTATATATATATATATATATATATATATATATATATATATATATATATATATATATATATATATATATATATATATATATAAACTGTGTATATATTAAAATAACAATATATTTATTTGTAATATTACACACACACACACACACACACATTACAACAACATATGTAAACTTGTCAAAGATTTGTTATTATTAAAGAATTAAATCATTTAATTCCTTTAAAGACCTGATCATTAAAGATCTTAAATATCATTATATCTTGTGACCTATATATATATATATATACACAAACATGTCAAAGACTCATTATCCAGAAACCATTAAGTGTTGCAAGAATCACTAAATGCAATGGAACCGACCCATACTAGAAAATCTTTCTTGTCCTTCGTTCCAGGAACAGCAGGGGGCATTGTGGACTGTATCTCCGTTGAGGGCGAGTGTTCAGATGGGCTAATTCCATTACCTGTGGGTATGCAAGAAAAGATATAGTACACAATTTAGTTTCTGTTTATAAATCCTAAAAGCTATGTTCCTTAAAATAGGTATCCAGCAAGAGATGCACACAGAGCACATTATGTAAAGAAAGTGTGCTTTTGAATGTACATTCCCAAAGAACTTTAGCATTACGATCAAACGTTTCGTAATTACTAAGCTACCGCTGTGATTTGCAGCAACCATACTATAATACAATGCAAAGACCAGTGTAATGAATCAAAAAGCATGACTGCAACAATGACTGACAGGAGAACAATAATTAGACAAGGAAAAGATTACAAGGGTGGAGTGGGTGATTCATGATGTCTTCCAGTGGGTGTGTGACATTTTCACATGCCAACACCATTGACGGCATTTCTCTTAGAGAGGGATGAGAGATGACATGTAATCTCACTACTGGCTCACTAAAGGGACTAACAATGGGACGGTTTAGAGACAGGTTTAGTGACTGGGGTTGAACTACGTTTATAGGGGAGAGTTGAATTCAATACGGGAGGGGCCTGTCTTACTGTCTCCTTCCTCATCGTGATCTTCCTCGTCGTCAAACGAGACCTGCAGACTCTCGTCGAACTGACTACATATCCCAGCATCCCCCTGGGCTTCCCACGGGTCAAGTTCTTCCCGACTGGTCTCATTACCTAAACTGCTGAGCTTGTTTGCTGGCAGTCGTGGCGGCGGAGGTCGAGGGGGTACGTTGGTAGATGATCGAGCCGGGCTTTCGGGCTCCGGGCAGCGCTTTATAGTGCCCTGGTTACCATCATGATCGCCCGAGGAGCTTTGATGAGGTCCGGGACTGGGCTTTGGCTGGAAAACGACAGAACAAAATTAGCAGCATGCTACCGGCTTCTGTGGGATCAATACTGCGATTACTAAAATAAAGTAGATGTAAAAAAAAACTGTAGAAGCCGTTCACTGATTTCCGATAAGCTTGCTTCAAGGAAAAAGAAAGACTTGGTTGCTCAAAATAAAACTGCTAAATCAAAACAACACCTGAACATACACTACCTTTAAATGGTTTGGGGTGGGAAGGATTTTTTAAATGTTTTAAAAATATCTGTCTTATGCTCACCAAGGCTATATTTATTTGATAAAAAAAAACAGAAAAAACAATAATATTGTAAATTATTATTACAATTTAAAATAACTGTTTTCTTTTTTAAAGGGTAATTTATTCCTGTGGTGACAAAGCTGAATTTTCAGCATCATTACTCCAGTCTTCAGTGTCACATGATCCTTCAGAAATCATTCTGAAATATGCTGATTTGCTGCTCAAGAAAAATTTCTAATTATTATCCCAATAAACAGTTGTGCTGCTTCATATTTTTGAGATAGTTTCTTTGATAAATAGAAAGTTCAAAATGTAATAATCTTTTGTCACTTTTGCTCGATTTAATGCTGAACAAAAGTAATGATTTCTTTCGACAAAATAAAGAGAAAAAGAAAAATCCCCAAACCATTGAACAGTAGTGCAAGTTTTCAACACTAAAAAGGTTTACTAAAAACATGTTATACCATATAGCTTGTTTGGATATTTACCTTGGGAGGAAGTGGTGGGGGGACCTTAGGCCTCATGGTAGAGTTTTTCGTGCTGAGACAAATCAGACATCAGATTAGCTGAGTCACAATGCTACCTATTTATGTTAATCATATTTCAAATGACGAACATAATTTGAGGGCATTAACAGGATGTTAATGGATCTCTGTGCTTGGTTTCATCTGACACTGGACAAACAGGGGTTCAATAAAAGACAGGAAACAAACAAATACGCAAATACGCATGCCATCAAATGCAGCAGGAATAATTCACTCTAATGAAAATTCTGTTATTATTTACTCACGCTCATGTCATTTCAAACATCTAAGTGACACACTAAAACTTTTGAAAAATGAAATGCAGCGCAAAAGTGTTATCGACTACTTGCATGTTGCTTTTTGGAATTTGTTCGGTGGTCAGTGGTCACTAATAAAAGCAATTAGGTTTGGAACATGATGATGAATAAATAATAGCATTTGTATTAGAAAGCTTGTCGTCACTAAGAGAGTGCACTATGAGTGTCATGATAGTGGTTCATTTGCATTTGAACTTATAATAAGGCTAAAGTAGCAGTTGGATGAACCACAACATTCTTGAACGTCTGCTAGCCATGGCATTGCTAAATAAAGGGAAAGAGAGATGGTCTGTCCAGTAAGAAAAGAAAACGGATGAAAGAATGACTCCCATGGAACTAAAAAGGCCATGATATACTGGCAACATTTTCAGGAGACATTGAAAAACAGTATTTGATTTTAAAAGTCATCAAAATTTAATTCATATGAGTCACAAAGGATTACATAAAAAAATGTCTCATGTGCTTGCCTCAAAAAGTTGCCAGTGCATCATGATAGTGAAGTGTTTTATCCTAGAGGAGCAGAGAGAAATTGGCTATAGAATCAGAAGAACTTACTGTTGCAATTCATCATCATGATCATCACCATCATCTTCACCCTCATCATCATCCTCCAAATGAGCCTCATGCCCCCTAATGAGGATTGAGAAGGTTGCGGCGCTCATTCAATGAAGATTATCAATTTGAAGCAACACTGTTCGACTTCCCATGGGTAGGATTAAACACTAATGGGCCATTCACATAGGGTATCCCATGTAGTTTTTAAATTCTAGCCTACATAAATATGCACTAAACAGACTCTTTATGTGACCTTTGTGATCAATCTTACTGTTGCATTTTCATGTCTCAAGATGTTCCATTGTTTTTGAACACAAGAATGCATCACTATTGCAAAGTAAACATTTTGGTAGCATAATAATCAGTCTGATGATTCAGTGACATTCCCTTTAAAGATGGACTCTAAAATCAAAGTGTGACAAATTAATGACAGGACAATCCCAAATATCTATCTAGAAATGCATCTGGAGTAAATTTCATTTAGAGGGACTAACTGGTTAATTTACCCCTGAGGAATGGAAAACTAATACTGTGGCAAAAATAACAGATCTCCAACAAAGCATTGCCAAGCAAATCAGCCTTTGGTTCCACTCGGACAAGCACAAAAGGGCAAGGTTAGGTCACATCAAATATTGATCAGATGAAAAACCAGCTATGCAGAGAGAGAAAGCGAGAGAGTGAGAGCAAGAGAGAGAGAGAGAGAGAGAGAGGGGAGGAAGCCAAAGAAAAGAGAGAGCTAAGAGAGAGCACATGAGTGAAGGACACAAACAAAGCATCGGCATCATACCTCTGGTGCAGCTCTTCTTCTACAGATTTCAAGAGGCTCCTGTAAAGAGAGAATTTAGCAAATGAAAGATGGTAAGTAACAGGTGATTCTTTCAGTGCAAAGAGCATGTGGAAACACATGATGAACAGTTTTATAACACATCAAGGGATCCATTAGCTTTCATTGATTTAGGGCTAAATAAACAGGCATTTACTGCTAAATTGTCTCTGATGACACTGGGAAACTGTCCAATGCTTGGTTGTTAAATTTTAAGAGAGCGTCTACTTCCGACCGTCTAGAACCTCTGTTCAAAAGTTGCGTATCTACACTGCGCTTCAATTATTGAACAGTAAGGTTTTCTGGACTAAAAGGGATTTAAAATAACAGAAACAAATCAGTAGATAAAAACTAGCTTCACATTTCCTCAGGAAAATACCAGTTCACACAAGGTGGCAAAAGCAGTTTTAGGTTTCGTTTATGCATCAATAAAATGCTGCATCAGAGAAAACACACTGCACGTCTTACGCCTGCATACAAACAACAACTGACTAATCACAATTCAGTTTGTACATGTATAAGAAAGAAGATCCAATTGCAATTCAGTATGCAAATATAACGATGACGTCATAACTTTAAATACATCGTGAAGGCCCAACATTCTATCAATGTAACCCAATGGAAACTATAACATTTAAATAGTGAATGAATATGCCACATTTAGCAGTTTTTGTAAAATCACTGAAAGACATGATAGCAATATAGACCACAGCCACCCAAATGATCCATTTCAAATGTTGGCTACTGTACATAAGGTAGGTCCCCCCTCATGGTGGTTGCCATTTTGAAATTGAATTACCAACTGTACACTACTCACTTCAATCTCAGTACTCCCCAATTATCAGGCACTTTTTGAATAAAAAAATATTTCTGTGAATGCAGAACTCCTACAACAGTACCAGTTACCCAAAATCTGTTGTGGATTTTGCACGATCTCTCCTCCATACCAGTAGGTGGCAGTATAACGGTTCAATGGTGAGTGTCATTATTAAACTGCTCCAGTATAGAGAGCCTAAGTCCCTCCCCTCCGCTTCCGGCTCATGGGACCTTATTTCGGAAAAAATATGCATGGTAGTCAATGACGAGAGACAACTTATCTTTTTATTCCGTCTGAACTGTGCCCTGAATTACACATATGATGTTTGTCAATTTAAAAGATAATTCTGAAAGTCGCTGTTTGTCATGAAACAGAAGAGTAACATTTAGTTTTATGTGAAAATCGCTCGGTGAACTACATCTCCCGGGAAGCGAAACAACGAGCAAGATCCGTTGGTCGTATGTGTGCAGCCTGGTCCAAAACACTCAGGCATGACGGCGTAACGTTACGATTATAACGTAAGAGACTATAGAAAAAATGACAGACGTCAGCTTCAGTAAAGTTAGCTTCATTCATTGAGAGAAAATGTGCGCCTTTGGGGTTTGTAGTCTTTGTAATTACGTATTTTCACAGTCTTATACCTCAACAGTTTTACATCAAACTGCGACTTTCTTGACTTTAAAATGTCTCTTTTAAATTGACAAACATCATATGTGTAATTCAGGACACAATTCAAACGAGATCAAAATATTTGTTGTCTCTCGCCATTGACTACCATACAATTTTTTTCCGAAATAAGGTCCCATGGTGGTCGACCGGAAAGGGGAGGGACTTAGGCTCTCTATTGGATGATGCTCAATATCCTAAAAATAATTTTGATTGAAATTTGTGCTTCATATTTATGATTTTGAAGTACAGTGCACTTTTAAAATATAATACAGCACAACCACTTTTAAAATAAATAAATAAATGAATATGGCAACATGTGTTATTTATGTCATTACGTCATGTCTCTCTACCTCGGAGCCAAGAGTGGCCTTCTCGTTTTATTGTATTCAATAACCAAGAGCGCACAGGCCCCTGGACCATTCATCCAGACAATCATCATATTCCACTATTCTAGTTATAGTTTCCATCATTAACCAAACAGAGGCTGATTACTGCAGCCATGCATGGAGCTGACTAAACGAGAGCGGATGAGTGCTCATATACGGTGAATTGTGACGCTGAGGGGGTGTCTCTCGAAGTGCTCGGGACCCATCTGTTGACAAGAGCTGAGAGCAACACCTCAGAGCACATGCAAAGGCGCTCACACAAACACAGAGGGAACGGTTTCACTGCCACTCCATCTGGTGTACTCGACCTTCTGTTCACTATATGGCAAAGACAGTCAACAATGCGCAGGGTGTGTACATTTTAAAAGAATGACAGTCAGAGAGATCATACGCAAGCAACCTGAAACAAAGTGTCACACAAGTGAAACAGCAATGTCAGGTGTGAGATAAATAGATTGTACGGACAAATACACATGCATCATGAACAAACCCTGCATGTGTCTTTGAACTGTGAATAAACTCTCTTGGGAATGTCAAATACACAGAGATATACAGATATATATAATTGGTACATTTAATTTGCATTGTTTGAATCCTTTTTTTTGCAGCAGTAAAGCTTTGTTTTTATAAATTTAAAACAGTGAAATGTTCTGAAACTTACTTATTTCCTCCCATGATGGAGCCTTTAGGGGATCCTTGCTCATAATCCATTTGTAAATCCTGCGGAAAAAAGAAAAGTCATATAGAGTATATCTTCATCTTATGCTTCAATTCAATGCAGGCGTGTTTACACAGAGCTTCATAAAGATGCATGAAAAGAGAACATGAATAATATGACCTGGATTGACATTAGATTCAGGAATTATTAACTCTAGGTAACTCTTTGTTCGTAATTAGTGTTGTTTATTATTATTAATCCCCACATGCAGTTTCATAATGCTTTTACACATATAAGGTATATTAGTGAGTGAAAACGATGGATGAGATGAGCATTAATCTACAGTGTATTAGCTCTACATCAGCAAGCAAGCACACATCTTGCCACGATTATCTTTTTTTTTTATTAGTTTTCATGAGATGTTTTCCTTTTTGGGCTCTGACATCACAAAAGACAATTTGAAGAATGTTTTTATAATTCAGTGAAAGTCTTTGACTTTCGCTGTATGCACAAAAAACACAGACATTTTTCAAAATATTAACCTTTGTGTTTCACAGGGGGGGGGGGGGGGAATTCATACAGATTTTAAATGACACAATGATGAGAAAATTATGGCAGAATTTTCATTTTTGGGTGAACTATCCTTTTCAGGTTTAAAATAATTTTTAGTACAATTGAACAAACGTTAAATCACATTATTAGAGTGCAGAGTCAAAAAAAAAACGTGGGAGATTAACAGGTTGGACCCCTAGATAGACAATAATGAAAAACTTTAGTTCTCTCTTTTTGTGATGAAATGCAATTAGAAATGTTGATTGCACAAGATTGCTGGAAAGGAATTAAATTCAAATGTCCTCCTAATTAGAGCATTGTGGGTGGACTGGGCCATGTGCTATCTTCCTCCCACTCACCAATAAGCAGGCAATGACTTGAAATAACTTTGTGTTCATGACTTAATAGAATCATAAAACAGAGGAAGTATCTATTAAATACCCTAGGCATTGAAAAACTTGCAACGTGAGGAATATTTCAGGAATAAAACGTCGTTGTTAACCTGATGGCATGCTGTTGATTACAACAACAATTTCAACTGACCCCTCCGTAGAGGAAACCTGTTTACAGCAAATAATGTAATCTTATAATGGAAGCTAGCCAGGAAACTAATGCAATTTTCGTCATGAAAAAAACAACAAAAAATTTATCTTGGTATCCACATGAGAATACCTATATCTGTAACAAATAACCCAATGTTATTCAAACCAGAAAAATAGTTCCACATAAAATAGACAATTTTAACATTTTATTTGAAATATAATACATTTACAAATAAGAAGAATTATTCATATTAATATTATTGTTAAATTAAAGTATAATATTGTATTTATTATAAAATTTCGATGCCAATTCAATTAATTTGTTATTCTGATCATATCATTTGTAAAAATTGTTAGGAAAATAAAATGAAAAATAGAACCATTCTGACTAAGTGATCTCAGACATTTATACCCAAATATATGCACTGGAGCAGTCACAATGGTAGGAATGGTAGTTCCAAAGTAAGAAAGCATCAAAACATGTCCGAATCCAACATTAGCTTCACTTCCTGAGATACTTTCATCTGATAAATTTTTGATATCCCACAATCCTGTGCATTTCATTCTGTGACGGTTAAGCTAAAAAATAAAGATGGCACCTGAAAGTTGTGGTTGGTGTGTAAATGTTCACTTTTGACCAACATTTTCCACTTTTGATGTCATTTCTAGCGATTAATACTATTTATTACTATTTATAAATTACTATTGTGGTAATTAAATATTTGCTTAGTTATCACCAAAGCTTGCTCTATGTTGTTGTGTAGATCATTATACCGCTTAGCCGCCTGCAAAAAAAGTCATTGTCTGAAAGGGCAGCGAGACAAGCCTGTGATGTCACAGATGTGGTAAATAGACATCAGGTCTTAAAAAATCTGGAATATCCCTTTAAAGGAAACGCTGTCTTATTTCTTTAGAGAAGTTGGCTACAGTGCTTCATCCATTAGGGGAGATATTCTGGCAAGAAGATTTTGCTATAACAATCAGGTCACTGATTAAACCTGAGTACCTTATCTCCCTCAAACTCTTTCTTTATTTATTTCACTCGCTTTTGCTACTTCCACAGCTCTCTCTCATTTCCCCCTCTTACTCGCTCTCTTTCTGGAATACAGCTTTTCAGCCATGCAAAACCTCATTGATTTTGCCCTGCAGAGATTAACAAACCAAATTTCCTTTACGCAGCAAACTGTCATATCCTTATTCGCTGGCTGCCTTTCTGCTGATGGGAGGCTTTTCAGAAAGAGTGATGGAGAGAGAAAGGATGGAAGAGTAAAAGCTAACAGAACATCCCAGACTATCCGCTTCACCGCTTCTGTCACCGCCTTCTTTCATCTCTCTCCTTTTGGTTTCTTCATACGCAGTCAAAGACACCGATTCCAAGCATGTGATTCGCTGTGCCGCCTCAGTGCGTGGGTTTCAGACCAGATGGATGTGTCACTCAAAAAAGCCTCAAAAAAACGCACAAAGATGAAAAAGGAGGAAAACGTTTCTTTGCACAGGCATAACCCTGTGATGCTTTTAAAACTTGGCAAACTATGCAACATCATTCTTCAATATTTCCCAGTCACTAAAATAAAAAGCCAACCCTAAGTAGGATGAGTTAGAAAATGTAGCCCAACTTTTCAATTTCTATACTAAAATTCACTGCCTTAAGTATCTACAGTAGTATCCATCTAGTTCAAGAAGCCAAATGAATTTTGTTCTAAAACATACATATATATATATATATATATTAGTGCTGTCAAACGATTAAAATATTTAATCGCGATTAATCGCATTAATGTCGTAGTTAACTCGCGATTAATCGCACATTTTTATCTATTCTAAATGTCTCTTGATTTCTTTTTGTCCCATTATTTTTTCTCATTTTAATGCTCTTATCAACATGGAAAAGTGGATCGGATTGTTTTGTGCAAATGTTTTTATTGAAAACAACATTGGCATATAGTTCAAATTCACAATAAAAAATTCTCACTTGGAGCAAATAATCTCTCACACAATGTAACACTGTCCATCAATAAAAGGGCGAAAGAAATACTGACGAGGTCCTGATATTGACAAGGGGGCGGAGAATTTGCATCAGCTGTGTGTGTGTGTGTGTGCTTGGCCATCATCAAGCGGTATTTCAGACTGGACGCGCTGCGATGATGATAGCTCAATTCACAACGACAAAACACACAGATCACTTTGGTCTTGTCAATGGAACCATTTGGCAACTTTTTAAAAGTAAACTTTCCATTCAGAATCTTATTGGCATCCATTTCGGCATCACGTGCTCGTCATCCACTCAAAACGTAACGTTAACCAACTATTTGGCCGCCGTGCAAGCCCAAACGAGTGTGTGCGGCGCGCCTGTTGTTTTGTTTCCGGTCTAGCTAGATCCGCTTGCGCTTTGGTCAACGAAGCAACAAAACGTCCTCGCGCGGCGCAAGCCATTGAAATGAACGTGTTTCATAGCGCAGCGCCGCGCATGCCGCGTCCTGTTGCAAAAGCATATGAAAAAAAACTACAAAGTTTGCTAGGACAAAAAGACCGTTAATCGCGCGATAAAAAAATTGACGCCGTTAAAATGGGTTTGCGTTAACGCCGTTAATAACGCGTTTAACTGACAGCCCTAATATATATATACATATACATATATATATATATATATATATATATATATATATATATATATATATATATATATATATATATATATATATACATATACATATATATATATATATATATATATATATAAATGGTGTATGTATTTATACACACACACAAAATATAATTTAACAACTTGTAAATATCAAATCAAGTTTGTGCATGTAACATTGTGAATCAAATGATTTTAATCCACAATATTCATAATCCAATATAATTGTTAACTTAAAAATCATTAATATCAGACGGTTTAGACTTTTATGATGTGTCATAAGTATCTTGACATCTAGTTCAAGAAGCCAAATGAATTTTGTTCTAAAACTGATATACATATATCCAATTTAATTGTTAACTTAAAAATCATTAATATCAGACTTTTATGATATTGTGAATATCATAAAAGTAATTGTTAGATATTATGAAATTATGCCTTAGAACCTCTATAGAGCCAATGTCATGGCACTTATGACAGCTGTGTATAAGAACCAACAGTCAATGCAACACCATCTTTGCAGTTTAAAGGCAGCTAAATAGATGCATACAAAGACGATATGCATCACAATTCAGTATGCACACAGAGTGGGAAAAAGGGGCCAATTGGTTTTCAGTACGCAATTATTATTGAGCACGGTAGGTGTTCACAATAACTTGGTGTTGAAACGGAGGGGTGAGGTTGTGTCCCTGCTGCAGAATTTAGCTGATACCTCAAACAGACCGTGTGAGCTGGGTTTGTTGCGCACAGCGTTGCTTGCTGAGACAATGTTTTCCCCCCTTCGCTCACAGACCTGCAGAGCACTTCGGTTTAACTGTCCCTGAGGGACACGCACAGGCACTTCAGACTCTTTTTTCCCTCTCTCTCTCGCTTTTCTTGTTTTTCCCCATTTGTTCGCCTTCTCCGCCCCACTCAACATCCATTCCATCTGTCTAACCCTAATCGCTCCCTCTCCTTCACTGTTGCTCGCTTTCAAGATGTGTGTGATTGTGACAAGCCCTAAAAATAAAGCCCCTCAGAGGACTCGACTACACAAAATGCTTTGCTTTGCAATTTCAAAGTGCCTTTGATTACTGAAAAGAGCAGCAATGTATCGACTGAGGGACGTGTCTTTAATAAAGCTGGAGGCTGAAATACCAAAATAAAATGGATTCAGAGATTTGGCATGACAGACAAAGGCAAGTATATACAGGCAAGCTGAAGACAAAGACCGCCGTGATCTAAATATGATAAGGCAGCAGAATGAATGAATGAAATGAACAAAAGATATGAAAGTCACATATGGGAGGATGAGTTCACTACACAAGCGCTGCGAAGCGGACAAGATGCGACGAAAGAGACAATAAAAAAAAAAGATAGGGGACGCGAAGACAAAGACAGAGTAAAATACAAAAAAATACCAGATTAGATCTTGCAGTGTAGTATATTTCTTCGGCACAGTCCAAAAAATCGTCAGTGTCGGGCTGTTTAGTAGAAGGACCAAGAAACTTCAGTTAATCACACACACGTGACGCCCATGTGGTTTCACAGAAAACAATAATTGATGGGTTATGGGCGGTTGGGGTGGTTGGTGGGTGAAGATGTGCTTGCAGACCATGTCAACCAGAATAGACCTTTAAACAGGTCTGTGGATTAAATGAACAATCCATAACTGCTGAAAAGTGGTGTTGTGGTATTTGGTTCACAGAAGTTGTAATGATTGTTATAATTCCGCTCTTTTACCATTACAGCAGGAATGCATTAAATTAAACAAAAGTGACAGTAAAGACGTTTACTGTTCATTGTTACAACAGATTTCTCTTTCAAATAAATGCTGTTTTTTTAAGAATCATGAAAAAAAAAAATGAAAAAAAAATCAACACGATGTCCATAAAAATATTAAGCAGCACAACTGTTTTTTCAGCACTACTAATAATAAGAAATGTTTGTTGAGCACGAAATCAGCATATTAGGATGATTTCTAAAGGATCATGTGACTGAAGTCTGAAGTAATGGCTGCTTTGCATCACAGGAATAAACTTATGTAGTTATATATATATATATATATATATATAGGTAGTGACATTATAGAAATGTTATCACTTGAATTTGTTTTAAATGTTTCACATTTTAAAAACCTTAACAACCCACCAGTTGCAGCAATTATGTACTGCTTCTTTAAAAACAGCAGAGCAACTTCATGTGACAACCAGGAAATCAAAAGAAAATCAAAGCGTGGGGGAAGTGAGGTTCTTCAGATGTGGGGTTGCATTCAGAAGATGACATCAGAAGCATGAAGCTACAATGGGAATCGACATTAATTTGATGTCCTGCTGTTAAAAATGATCTGGTTTATGAAAGGATGACAAATCCAGTTACAACATGAGAAACACTGAGTGCTCGAATGAGACAAAGATGAGTCAACGCTGCATTTTTCTGCAGCGCTTAAAGGAAGTCGTATTGATTAGATGCCACGGAAAGCTGCATCTAACCTTTCAATTATCACGGTGGTGAGAATGCGAGACAGACGTCTCAAATGCACAACAGTCAAACATGGTGTGAGAGAAAACAAGCCACTGTCAGTAGACGAGCTGGGGATTGAGGTGTACGTGAGGAAAATATTACATAATAGTAAGTGTCAGCTTATAGGAAAAATCATTTGGGAGTGTTCGCTAAACTTGGTTATGAGCTTTGTGAACAGCTAGACAGGCCAGAGTGATTTCAAATTAAGCTTGACGTGGTTTCACATTTGCTCTGTTCCAAAACCTAGTTAGCTCCCTATGGAGGGATCATGGGCATGAACCCAACACCGGCATCTCATATATTCTTCATTGAGAAGCCAATCCCAGAACACACTGGCAAAAAATATAGTTTAAACATAAATATGTTTTCCCTTAAGTACTAAAGTAAATAATTTTTTTAATCATTTTAATTTTATTTATTTTTATAAATGTATACAATAATTATGAGTGTTGAGTTTTTATGTTTGTTTGTTTTTTTACATTTGATATTATTATTATATTAATAAATTACGACTGTATTATTTATTATTATTAATATTGTATTTGAATGGTTGTAATTCATAAAAGCTTTGCAATACAGACCTACGGTTGGTCTCTTTTTAAAGATATCACACAATTTTTGCACTTAAAAAAAAGTGTAAAAAAGTTATATAAGTTCAAGTTTACTTCAAAGCAAATGTACTGAAAATGTAAAATCTAAAGCAAATGTACTGATCTAAACATTTCATACAAAATATATATTTCACAAAATAATTTGATGATTGAAATCTGGAAATTACTAGAAAAACAAAGGCATATTTCTAACCAAGTTATATTGATATCACTAAAATTGAGGTTTTAAAGTAGTTTTTCCATTGTAACGCAACATCCAATTTAAAAACAGTTTTCACAGGATGAATCTTGAGCGTTTAAGCTTTTGAATAATACCTAATGTATGATTATTACGAAAATATGTGATAGGGAAAAAAGCAATAATATTTTTTTTTTATTAAAGGCAATTCAAATTATTTCATTCAAAAGGACCATCACATTATTTCAGTATTATTTAATAATAAATGTGTGTATTTTTATGCTTAACAGAGCATCGCACCATTAGCTTAGCAGCATGCTAATGCCAAACTCTACTGAAATCAATTGTGAGTTGAGCTGTTTGTGTTGCGCACTAAGTTGCTGCCTATGTAGAACTTTTTAATTAATTCGATTCTTTACAAGGAAGCTGCCTATGTAAGCAGGTGGCAGCTCATTAAGTTTTGGAACAGAGCTAATAAGATGTAACTAAGAAGTGTGTTCTGATTGGTTGAATTGTTTGCCATCGCAGGAAATCCCCAAAGCGAAGGGCCGCTCACTCACCGGTTCATGATGCGGTTTCGTCTCTGTTGTTAAAGGAGGGTCAAACTTCACCTGACCGACTGTAAGAAAACAAATCATTTTTAAAGCAACAGTCCTACTTTTTCTGTATTATACAGAAAAATATCAGCATATGGGTTTGGAATGACATGAGGGTGAGTGAATACTGACAATCAGTCAGTTCATTGATATAACTGGTTGAAGTCTGAACATAAAGAAATGTGTGCTTTTGAGTGTTCATGATATGATTTTTTTAAGTCAATATAGATGTCTGGTAGTTATGTTACAGAAGAACCCAAAGAAATCCCCCAGCAGATACTGACAGACAGATCATGAGAGAGAATTTGTGGTATACTCCAGCAGACAGAGAACTGAAGCTGAGAAATTCACTCAGCCACGCTCAGGAGAGCAGGAGCACCTGTCAGGTCTGCCCAGGGGAGAAATCCAACAAACACTCACAGTTAATCTCTGACAGAGTCTTCCCTTCCCGACTGGTGCGGCTTGCTGAGCGAATCCGATGTGGAACAGACACTGGAGGCTAGGGAGAAGGAAAAAAAACACACACATTAACACACACACACAGGAACAAATAAATACACACCAGCACATAAAGCACATAAAGAAGAATTTATCTCTAAAGGTCATTTAGAGAACTAATGACAAATCAAAGTGTTTTGTTATGGTTATTATGAGGTCATTTGAATGTTTATGTGGCTAAATAAAGTACAACACAGGGTGAAATATTTGGGTCTTATTATAATAAAATAAAATAAAATAAAATAAAATAAAATAAAATAAAATAAAATAAAATAAAATAAAATAAAATAAAATAAAATAAAATAAAATAAAATAAAATAAAATAAAATAAAATAAAATAAAATAAAATATTATTATACAAAGCCGGTTTTAATTAAAGGTCTCATTTATTTCCATTTGATTTATGTCCATTATTTTAAGACCGTTCACATCCTGTTCAAGCAATAAAATAAAATAATAAAATAAAAAAGTAAATATTGATTATTATTTGAAGCCTGTTTTAATTAAAAGGACTTATTTATTTCCATTTTATTTATGTCCATTATTTTACAACAGTAAACAATAATCCTCCTGTTCACGCAATAAAATAAAATAAAATATTGATTATTATACTTAACCTGTTTTATTTAAAGGACTTATTTATTTCCTTTGTATTTATGTCCATTATTTTACGACAGTAAACAATCTTTACTGTTCAGGCAAAAACGTTTTTTTATTTATTGCCAATGACTTTTTAAAAATAGATCATTATAAAAAGTGTGTGACTGTCATGAAAATGACAAAACGTGACAATGCAAAATGCTAATGCTACTTAAAATATGCAAAATATAATTTATTATGTGTCTTTGAAAAACCCATATCGATTGTTTACTATTAAAGCCATCAGATTTGACATGGCTTTTATACATAAACCACATTAAATCAAAAAAGTCAAGATTGTAGATGCTCTTAGTTGATAGCTTGCATATTAGTGCGCCATTCTTAGCAGATCAGAAGCCCAGTTAAGATAAAAACACCCCCGTCAGCAAAATCGGCACACATCAATACATTTAAGACAAGAGCGGCTTAAATGCTTACACTTCAGATATCACTTAGTGCCATCGACAGAGACTCAGTGAAGGGCAAACTCCACAAGCTAAAAATACATGCCAGGCATCACTCTCTGATAACAGTGGGGGTCATGATGCTGACCCCCTGAATCCCTATCTGTCTGACGCTGCTGTCCTGTCTTACTGCAGCCCAAGAGAAAATCATTACGGCCTACCGGGCGTCCGACAGCCCAGTCCCTCATGACTATCCGGAAAAGTTTGCTGTCGTTCATGAATCAGAGAACACCTTCCATCAGCAACACACACATAAACACAGACTCACACATGCATGCATGCTTGTGGAATGGTCTCAATGATCTTAAGAGGAGCAATTCCATTCATTACTTTAAAAAACAGTTTAAAATCTTAATTTTTGACAAATATTCAGATGCTTAAGAAAAATTGTCCAAGATAAGTTTAAGCATAATTGTTGTGTTTAGTTTTTAGTAATAAATTAATATTTGTAATCAAGTACAGATGTATGTATATATGTATGTATATGAGTATGCAGTATGTGTATATAGGAATGTGTGTATGTATGCATATGTTTATACATGTATATATTGTTTATGTTCCATTTTGATTTTGGGTAGATGTTGTTTTGTAAATAGGGTAGGCGTAATAAGCCATGGCTTCAGCCTACACCTGTTCGGTTACCTTCTTTGTTTGTAATGAATTTGTTGTATATATATTTTGTTTTTATGTTTAGTAACCGAATAAACCTTTATTCTATTCTATTCATGTGCATATGAACGGGAACAAACAGTCCCTAAAGTCTTTGTTGGACTGTTTGAATGAGCTTAAAATCTGGCTGTCTAAAAACTTTCTCCAGCTTAATGTAAACAAATCTGAAATTACAATATTTGGTCCACAAAATTGCAAAAAGAAGATAGCCAATATCCTTGCTCCACTAGAAATGACGGTGAAAGATAGTGTGCGAAATCTTGCTGTAATAGTCGACTCATCGCTTAGCTTTGACAAACAGATAAATTCCGTTGTAAAGAACAGCTTTTATCAGCTCAGAGTGATTTCTAAGATAAAACCCCTTCTCTCTTTTAAAGATCTGGAGGTCGTCGTCCATGCTTTTATTACATCAAGACTAGACTACTGCAACTCTCTTTATGCAGGGATCTGCCAACGTCAGCTGCGTCGTTTAAAGCTGGTGCAGAATGCCGCAGCCAGGCTTCTAACTGGCACCAAAAAAAGGGACCACATCACTCCTGTACTACGTTGTCTTCATTGGCTACCGGTTCATTACAGGATTGAGTATAAGATCTTACTAATGGTTTTTAAAGCGACGCATAAAATGTCCCCAAACTATATTGTTGACCTTTTAGGATCGTACAAATCAGGCAGGACATAAAGATCAACAAACCAACTTCTGCTGACAGTCCCTTATTCCAAAAAGAAGTCAAAGGGTGACCGAGCTTTCTCAGTTGTGGCTCCCAAGCTGTGGAACAGTCTTCCCCCTCATATCCGGCTAGCCCGGACAATAGAAATGTTTAAGTCCCAATTAAAAACGTATCTTTTTAACCGAGCTTTTAACTAAGTGCATTGTACATTGTAGATATAATTCAGTCTTTTTTAGTTTTCACTATCTTAAAGTCTTTCTACACTGTCCTCACTATATTGTTATGCGAGGGGGGTATGTCTAAGAGTGTATGGTCTTATTTTCTTATATGCTTTATACATGAATGTCCTGGTGTTTTTAGTTAACTGTGAAGCACTTTGGGCAACTACGTTGCGATTAAATGTGCTATATAAATAAATAAAAGTTGAAGTTGAAGTTGCATATGGAAACACATGCATAAGCAGCACACATAAAACCACGCAAACATTTGAGTCCTGAACGGGGTCCAGGAAACTAAATGGTCACTGAAGGACATCCTTCACTTTAGTTTCACGCCAGCAGGGCTGAAGAAGATGTGATGAGGAGAGATAAGACAGAGGAACAGACGCACGACCTTCAGACAACAAGGACACAGCAGGGCTCTGAAATAGAAATAGACAGAATGCCAAACACTGCGCCCTTCCCTCAGCGGACGCCTGTGAATATTCTATCACACCTCTTAGCACTTGAGCCACATGGTACAGTGACTAAGAAAAATATTATCTATGCTTTCCGAAGATCTATACAGTATATAGATTTCAAATAAATCCAGACGGTTAATTTTATTGAGATGAAATTTAACCAATAGGTAAAAAAAGTAAAAGACAGTCAAGAACATGTCTAGCTCATATCTCACTCAAAAAAAATGCAAAATCAACAAAAATTTAAATAAGACAAATAAATAAAGATGAATATTTATATGATTATATGCATTTATATATTTATTTGTTTTTTCTGATTTTAAATGATTTTTTTTTTTTATTATTATAGTGCCTGGGCATGATTCTCATTAATAGATTACAAAATGAGAATCATCTATGAAAATAATGAGAATTATAAACTCAAAAGTGCTAAAAATGCTGCTAAAAAAACTTTTATTTTTGAAGTATGAAATAAAGGATCAATTAACATGATTTTTTTTTTTTTTTAATGACTGTCCAGGCATGATTCTCATTAATATTAAGAGTCAATAGATTAATATAAGAGTCAATGAAAATAATGACAATTACAACCAAACTTGAAAAATAAAATAAGATTAAATAATAGTCATGACATTTTTTATTTATTATTATTTCCTTTATATTTAGGGGTTAAATATGACCTTGACATGCTCTTGACATTTTTCACGAGATTCACTCCAATATTGAACATTATTTGCATTTCATGACGCAAGAAATTTCTCTAAAAGATCTTTGATGTTGATGTTCTGTTAAACCCTTGAAGCAAACCTTAGCACAAAGAGGCCAGACAAAAATCTTTTGTCAAGGGATCCAAATCCAGCTTTTGAACTGAGCTTCAGTTTCCAAAACCGACCCCATGAGGGATCAACACTCCGATCCCAAATCCGACAAGAGCGCAAAACTCCCTAAAACATCCTTGGGCACACTTGTGTAACTCAAGCACTTATACACACACGAACACACAGCTATTCGAGCAAACAAGAAAACACACATCATGCACAAATGTTTGTCTAGGATAAAAAAATTAAATTAGTCACTTATGAAAAAATTAATTATCAACACACATAAAGCCATTATAGTCATCAACGCAAAATTAACACTTACTATCGGTAATCAAAACATTTCCAGATGTTCACACACATACACACACACACACACACACACACACACACACACACACACACACACCCCTAATACCTTTCTGGGAGCTGCAAAGCGAAGGACTCGCCGGGATAGAGGAGACACTGGTAAAAACAACCCTCTGTATTTAAACTTCAAGAGCAGGAGAGGGGGGGGAAATGAATAAGAGAGGAAGTGAGAATGAATTGATGCTTGGGGAAATGGCTAGAACAGGAGAGATGAAATGAAGGACAACTATGTCCTTAAAAAGTCTTCATTCTCGCTGGTGGACTTTAGAAGAGGCCAAATGATTTCACAAATCTTTATCAGAAGAAGCCCCGTAGCACAACTGGAAGAGACACCTGGGTATAAACCTAACTTCAGAGACAATCCAAACGAATGAGGGCCTTTAAAACAACCATTACAGGCTAATAATACAGAAAGAAAACCAGTGAAAAATATCACCGCAATAAAACGGTTGAGGTATTGAAGATATAAACTCACAGGGCTCATCAAACTGACATCCCCGCTCTTGGGATTGAGAGGCTAACGTAGTCAGTTCGATCAGCTGGCATTGTCTGGGCTCTGTTTGTGAATAATAGTCCCGATGGGGCCGTCATTCTTGAAGTGATAGTTGTGATAACATTGAGAATCACACAGGGAGAGATATACTGTACCTCCGGCTCTGGGTCGTCATCATCCAGGTCTGTGTAGGACGTGTGGTCGGGGTTGTTCGCTTTATCCAGCAGCTCAATTGCCAAAATACGACTCAATGGTTGGGACACCAAGGGATGCTGGGTAGAGACGATTGAAATGGCAATGTTAGATGCTCTTTAAATATATGTCATTTGTCTTAGTCTTGAAAGTTATATAATTTAAAAAGAAAATTATAAAATGTATAAAATATAATAAATTTAGCGAATGTAATTCAGTGACAACAAAAAAAATGATTATATAAGAAATTAAATAATACATTAATAAATATTAATTGTTCAAATAATTATAAATGGAATCAAATTATATTGTTCAATTTCAAAATAGAATTAATTATAAAATACATTTAACAAGTGCAATTCAAAATCCAAAATATGAACTAATGCAAACATTATGAAACTGAGAAACACAAAATGCAAAAAGCCCCTCCTACCTGCAATAACTTGTCAGCCGGTGGCCGTTTCTTTGGATTTTTCGTCAACGCCAATTTCACAAAATTGTGGAAGTTGTTGGTCCTCCAGAGCATAAAGAAGAGTCTCCATAAATCTTACACGTAACAAGCATTGAGCGCGAGGCCGAGCAGTTTGTTGGCTTTAAATGTAATTAAGCTAATTTGATTTAACAGAGCTGCAAGGGTAATGGAGAAGAAACTATTCGGCAGAAGACCTGACCAGATTCATAATTAGCCAAGATAAGAGAATGTCAAGTTCAACCGAATCAAAATGCATAAAAGTAACTGTTTAGGGCAAATGAGAGTGCTTGGCCCAAATTTCATTGGTGATTAATGCTATTAAAGAATAGGGCATTTAAAAAAAAAACATACTGAAACTCACTGACACTGAAATCTCTCTCGGTATCAAGTATTTTACACACCCAGGTAACATAATACTTGCCTGAAAATGTAATTATCACTTACCATTTTACTTTGTCTTTTAATTTGGGGGGTTGAAAGTTGCTTTTCGTCATCAAAAACAGAGCTCTGGAGAGAAAAAAATGGGTTGATGTCACAAGCAGAAAAATAGCTCGGCTTAGAAAGAAAATGTGGGTAAATTAAAGCATCTCAACTCATCAAAACATTGATATCGTTTCACTGTCCAGTGTGAGAGCGAGAATTCAGCAATTACAAAAAAATGCTCAAAATATAATAGAACAACTATTTACACTAGCAAAGAAGTATCAAAGTGTATTAACCCTCTGGGGACCAGAAACGCGCCGGCGCGTTTTGCTCGTTTTTTTTCACATGGCAGAAAAATAGACTTAAAATACTACCATCATTTCTGTTCATATAGAGTTAAGAAATATGAGACAATAATCTGTTAAATGTCTACTTTTTTATGTGCCCACATACAATCGAAATAAAATATTGTGCTTTTGTAAAATAAAGAATATAAACAGGGTGTGAGTTCTGCCTCTCAGTCACCGTGAACCTTTTTTCTGGAGCACGTCTCTAATCTTCAACAAAACTCAGCAAATACTATTCACCCAGACATAAGCAATATATCTTTTAAATCATTTGAGTTTGTACTTTTAAATGATCCGATTCTAAACTAAAATAAATATTCTCAGTTTATGTCATCTATATAAAATATAGATGACATCTATATCTACGTGTGTGTGTGTGTGTGTGTGTGTGTGTGTGTGATGAATGAATGAATGATGAACGCACAGATACGCACTGTTATAGACGACATAAAAGACAACATTTTGCTGACTAGTTTTGGATAGAGTATAAAGTTTTTACTCTAAAATAGACATCAAATAAGCTTTTGTTAGGAGTTTCTGCTCATATGTTAAATATATAGTATGTTTTGTCAATAAACTAATCAACTAAGGTGTTATAGTGTTTGTTCCAATGCAAGCTATATCAAAATAATGAATCCTCAACTTTGAAATATGTATGATCAAACTAAGACATTTATGGAAAAAGACAATTTTCTTTTCAAGATGTTTCCAACTCTAACTTTGAACTGAAATAAAACCATGTCTATATGGTGATGGGTGTGTGATAGAAGTGTCCAGACGTATGCACCCTGTATAAAATACTTTATTGACTTATCTGAATGAGTAGTCAGGATGATTCTCACATAGTTTTGGAGCAAATATTCTAGACTATGTGATACAATTTTCAAAAGTCTTGTGAAGAAATAATCAATATGTGTTTTGTGGCCTTATTTCAGAAACTTTTTTTTTTTTTTTTCAATAACCATGCATAAATAATATTCTCTCAAAAATGCAAACATGTACATACATGTTGCTCACATATTATGGTAGCCCCGTTTGTGCTATATAGAGTGAATTTACACCTTTGCCATTAACATGTTTATAAATAACTGAAAAAAAGCACAAATGTCAGTGCATGTCAAAACATCCCAAGGGCCCTAAAAACCCCTTGGTCCCCAGAGGATTAACATGTTTTCTGGACATGGTACTATTGTGTGTGTATTTTTTATTTTTTTGTTAAAGTAGCTAGAGTCGACGCATTAAATCCATTTTGTCCACTTTCTTTGAACAAGAGAATATTTTTATCACATTTTAGGTATAAGTTACTGAACATCTGCAAAATTTCCCAAACACTCTTTCTACTCGTTGAACAAACAGACTCATGTCACCGATTGAGCTAAATGAGAAGTGAAAATAAGAAAATGTATTTTAACATTGAAAAACACCTTTAAGAGGAATCTTTATCTGAACCAGAACTGTGAAATAATATGGCAATCTTTCAGTATTGTGGTATACATACCATCATATCTAATGCCATTGTGTTACTGGCACAGTCCTTTTTGAACTGTACGGCTAAAAAAAACAGCTCTTTTTGAATTGGAACAGATCCATACTGCTGTTTAAAGCCTCACCTCATTGGATGAAGGTCAAACATGGGAGGTTGTAGTTCGGCCAGTTCAATGGCGGTGATGCCCACAGCCCAGATGTCACACAGGTGATTGTAGCCCCCTTTCCTCTCCACAGCGGCCACCTCTGGGGCCATCCTGTTATCATGGGTTACAGACCACATCATCACTCACAGTATATTTAGGAACATTTCCAACCTTATGGTTACATGAGCTGTGGAAAAGGCTTCTGTGGCCATTTTGGAAACTACTGAATTATAAAAGATTAAATGTGTTTTTTTTTTTAAACTCAACTGTGAAAAGTCTCTTTTTAAAAATCATTTCAGGTAGTTGACAAAATAATATGGTCTTTTTTATTATTCAACATCAGGATATGAGGTTTAACATTTATATAATTGTATGAAGTGAAGAGTTTACAACTGGTGACCATTTTTGTATTAATTAAATAGTCATTTCAGAGTAATTTTTCACAAATTTGAGGTCACATTTATTTTAATTATAAAAAATTATTAGAAATAATTTATTGCATGCATGTATGATTGTAAGGTGTATGTGTGTATGGCACAACAAAGCTAGAAAAAAAACTGCTGTATACCAATAAGGAGTCCCAATGAACGATTTTCTTTTTGCTAGTGTGGCTGTGATCTGTGCAGATACACCAAAATCAGCTGCGGAGATAAAGAAACAAAAGATCATCTTTACTACAATCCCACAAACACCTCTCATGTGAGTTGTGTGCAGCTCACACTACCACGTGTCTAATTATGTCTTATGAATTATGAAATTTGAGAGCTGTGTAATGCCACAGCAGATCAAACATAACAACATCATGAGGTGATGCTCACAGTCACAAATACAAAGCTATGATTTGAGCTGGTAACATGATAAGTCACTTCATTTCCCCCACATTCATCACAATGGGAAAAAAAATTGTGTTCTTACCTAGCTTGACATAACCATTGTCCGTCAATAAAATATTGGCACCCTATTTCAAATGGAAAAACACTTCATGAAATGAGACTGTAATATTTTACAGCATTATACTGTACATCTGCAATTATAACACATTATTAAATGTTTTACTGGTAGGTTTGTAAGATGAAATGAAAAATTAATCCGACAGACTTCAGAATCTATTTTTTTCCCCCCCCTATGAAATCTCTTTCAACACCTGCTTTCATCTATGATCAGAGATGTGAAAGCACCATCTGAGTCATACTAATTACACCTCCCTCTGGTCAGGTAACACATTTACTCTTTCTTTTCCAGTGATTGCACATCTGGCTTCACCAAATCACCATTAAAAAGTTACTAAGGTTTTACTTTAAGGGCATTTTTGTAAACAGCCATGCTTTACTGCTTTATATGAACACAGCTTATGGTGCAAATTATTAATAATTTGTCGATTTTAACAGCCAACATACACAACCGTTCAAAAGTTTGAGGTCAGTTTTTATTTTTAAAGAAATTAATACTTTTATTAAGCAAAGATGCATTAGTAGATTTCTATTTCATATGAATGCTGCTCTTTTGAACTTTCTATTAATCAAAGAACCATCAAAAACCACATTCATTGTTTTCAAAATTGATGATAATAAAATGTCTTGAGAATGAAGAGTGAAGTAATGGCTGCTGCAAATTCAGCTTTGCCATTCCAGGAATAAATTATGCTTTAAAATTTATTAAAATTTAAATAATATTTCATAAAATGCAGCCTTGTTGAGCATAAGAGACTTTTTTAAAAACCATTAAAAAGTCCTTATACCGGCCCCAAACTTTTAAATTAATAATGTTAAAATATTCCATATTTAGAAGGAGGTATTGTTTTAAATACGTGTATGCTTTATTAAAACTATGAAATACAATCCTTGAAGCAACTAATCTAAACTAATCTTTTCTGCACCACTAGCAGCTCCATACATAAAATGCAAAATAATGGCAGAATTCTTAAAGGAATCATTTCCTAAAAATAACGCCGAATCGTTAATGAATCAGAATCATTAACGCTGATGTGTGTAATTTCTGTGCCGTCGGCGACACCAAATAGATTAAAAAAAATAATAATTGATCTGCCTTGTGAAAAACAACAGTTTTTCGTTGCAAGGTAAAACATACATTTTTGCTAAAAACTCCACCTGGTAGTGATTTGATTTGCTGATAAGATGTAGCAGAAGGTGGGTTTATGTGCTGTCACTCAACTTTTTCTTGGTATTTGAGTACAATTAAATCAATCAATTCCTTGCCACTGAAAGGAGCCTTTCATTTAGACACACAAAAGCTCAAATCGATCAGAAATAAATGATATTACCTTTATGTCTCTGTGCATCTTTCCTTTGTTGTGTAGGTAATATAAACCCTGAAATGAAAGTCATGATTAAAACTCATTTTAATTCAAAATCATCTCAAAAACACATTTTCAAACTGCCTTTTTAGAGACAGAACAAGGAGCATGAAATATCGGCCAACATGTCTACCATTAAAAATTCAAAAGTAGCTTTCATGGTCACAGCAGATTGCTTCAGTTGTCAAAACAGAGTCCGGTAAAATGCCTTACCTGAAGGGTTTCTCTTGTTACATATGCGATCTGTGATTCTGTTAGAGGCCCAGTAACTGTGGAGACATATTTAATGTACATTTAGAACTAATATAATCTACAAAGTACATCTGAAAAATCCCATTCCAGATTATTTGCCAAAACATCTTAAAAATGTAATGATCCGAACAATATAAAAGTGTGTACAAAAGTGCAAACACATCAGTTGAAAAATGAGGCATGCAGAGAAGTTATCTTAAGCTGTAACTTGTTTAAACCAAGAGAACAAATATAACATTGATCCTTCCCATACCACAGTTTAACAAAAGCACCACTAATGGGTTTCATCCAAGGACGAGATTATCAAGAACCCAATGTGACTGATGATTACACGTTTCCAACCTGACAAAATATACAGTTGAATTACTCCACAAACGCTAAATGGACTACTGATGAAAATAACAGACGTTGAAACATTAGCAAAAGAAAATTCAAAAGGCGTCTGAGAAGCTCATCTGTTGGTTCCCCATAATGTAGGATTTTTGACGGTTTGAAGGAGCGACTGAAGGAGCATACTAAATGGGCTGAAGGAAGAGAGAGAGAGAGAGAGAGAGAGGAGAGAGAGGAGAGAGAGAGAGAGAGAGGAGAGAGAGGAGAGAGAGAGAGAGAGAGAGAGAGAGAGAGAGAGAGAGAGAGGTCTTACATTTATGAAATGGTGTCCGCAACCCATTTTACTTCTGTAAAGTGATGATTTCTAAATGTGAAACCAGATATTCAGAGAAAAAAATGCCAGGACTTGACTGGACTGTAAATAGTGGTAACATGTGATAGGTTGAAAAATAAGAGGGCATGGTGATGTCATCAGAAAAGTAAAGTTGTTTTAGTATGTTAAACCAGTGATGAAAGATTACAAAGCCGCTTCTCCACTGTTGGGCCAAACCTTTCTCGTTGCTTAACCGTTTCCATTTCGTTGGATGGCTTCATTTACTGTGGGACTGTGGAGTTGATAACGGAGCTCTTTGGAATGTAATACAAACGCATCAGTTGTTGTCTTGGTAGCGCAAGAGCTAACAGATGGTATGAGATGTAAATACTGCGTTATAGAAGCTGATCAGGTATTTCTTTTCATTTTATTGATGACTTATGTTGACTTCACTCAAATAGTGCGCTTGGTCAGCTACAGTGAAACTAGTGGCCAGGCAACACACAAGTGACCAATCCTGAGTGGCGATGTCGAGAGCGGTTTGTAATCGTGCCGTGACAAACCATACTTATAGGTATGCTGTACCAACCCTGTAAGGCCTTCGTTCGTCTTCGGAATACAAATGAAGATATTTATGATTAAATCTGAGAGGTTTATGACTGCTACATAGGCTCCCTAAGGGAATGGCACTTGACGGCCCAGAGAGTCATTAAAGAAAATGTTTAAATATTCCATGTCGCAACAGTGGCTCAATTATAAGTTTATCAAGCGACGAGAATACTTTTTGTGCGAAAAAACTAACAAAAATAACGACTTTATTCGACTATTCCTTTTCTTCCTTGTAGGCCTGAAACGAGACTTCAAGAGATTTCCACGACGCATGCGCGAGAACTTAACTGAAGTAGTTGAAGGAGATCGCAATTCTCGCGCATGCGTCGTGGAAATCTCTCGAAGTCTCGTTTCAGGCCTACAAGGAAGAAAAGGAATAGTCGAATAAAGTCGTTATTTTTGTTTGTTTGTTCGCACAAAAAGTATTCTCGTCGCTTGATAAACTTATCGTTGAGCCACTGTTGCGACATGGAATATTTAAACATTTTCTTTAATGACTCTCTGGGCCGTCAAGTGTCATTCCCTTAGGCAGCCTATGTAGCAGTCATGAACCTCTTAGATTTAATCAAATATCTTCATTTGTGTTCCGAAGACGAACGAAGGTCTTACGGGGTTGGTACAGCATGGGGGTGAGTAATTAATGACTTAATTTTCATTTTTGGGTGAACTAAACCTTTAACTGGAACCTCTCCTTACCGTTCTTATAACTGCTGGAAAAGCAGCTAAAGATAAAGTTTTTCTTTTCAAAAACATGCATCAAATTAAATAGGATAAATTTTTATTTCACGTTGACTAAAATATTTGTTATGTGAATTATACTACCATTTAAAAGTTCGATACGATTTTTTTAATGCTTTGGAATGAAGTCTCTTGTGCTCACTTAGAAAGCATTTATTTGATCAAAATATAGTAAAAACATTAATACTGTGAATATCACTACAATTTAAAATAACTTTTCTATTCGAATATATTTTTTAACAAATTTCAAAAATTTAAATTTTAATTTCATATTAAATTTTCAGCATCATTACTCCAATCTTCAATGTCACATGATCCTTCAGAAATCCTTCTAAAATGCTGATTTAGTGCTCAAGAAACATTTCTTATTACTATCAATTTTGAAAACAGTTGTGTTTCCTAATATTTTTGTGAAAACCATGAAACTTTTTTTTCAGAATTCTTTGATGAATAGAAAGTTCAAAAGAATAGCTTTAATTTTAATAGTTTTTTATAACATACTGTGATTTTGATCAACTTAATGCATCCTTGCTGAATAGAAAGTATTAATTTGTTAAACGAAAGTGTATATATTGCATCCTCTGTAAATATGTGTTAGACATATGTAAAGATAAAAGAAAAAAGAGTGCACTAAAGACAAATTATTACAAGGTTTGCTCTTTAATTACGTCCAAACAGGTGTAGAGGCTTTCATTCATTCAGCAGAAATGTCCGTTTTTTTTGTTCTTGTTTTTTTTAACCTCAAATGTCCTTTACTTGATCATTTACTAGTTCATAGAGTTATTTAAAGACATGTTTGTCCAAGCGGAACTTGATTCATGTGTTCTGTATGTCTTCATGTGTTGTGTGTGGGAAGATTGGAGCCGGTCGGCCTCGGCTCTAATCAGGCCTGTGACCCTACAGCCGAGTGCAACCGTGGCAGCGGGGGTGCAGATAACGTGGGATGTAAGGCTGGGCACTAAGCTAACACATTAGTGGCATAACACTATCTACACCCCACCCCACCCCACACCACACAGAGGCTCAGAGAGAATCACAGAACTGCCGACAGCTGCCGTGAAAATGAGCTCTAATGATCTGACAGGCCACTCTACTGAGCTCTGCTAAATTTATCACCTGGGAACATACAGAGGGACGCCTTCCAACAACGTAAGAAAAGATTTGTATATTTAGGCCATCTGTCAAAAATCAGATTGTTAATTGGAGGAGAGGAAAGTCTATTTATGTAAAAACTGGCATCAGAAACGAGAAGAACTTTCAAACCGTTGCAACCATCGTATCAACATTGCTTACACTGGGACATTTATACTAACAGTTCACCCAAAAATGAAAATGATGTGAGTTTTTACTCACCCTCATGTCATTTGAGACATAATTTCACTCTTGGAATGCAAAAAGAGACCTTCTGAACAATGTACAGGTCGCTCTTTACCTTAAGTCATTTGGATCACTTTTGCGATCGTTTTATGGTGTTTTGGTATCCTTTTGGAAGCTCGAAAGCCTCATGGAAAAGAATTGTATGGAAAGAAAATTGACCAAGAAAATTATTCAACATGAATCATGTTGTGCTTTACAGAAGAAATGAACTCGTATGGGTTTGGAACTAAGTGAGGATGAATAAATGATGACAGTAGTCCTTTCTGGGCAAACTATTCCTTTAAATAATGAATGGAAAGGAGATATTGGACAGCATTGGAATACTGACCACTGATTGAGTCTGAGTTAGCAGTTGATTGTTTACCTTTGTATGGTGTATCTTACCGTGATATATGTCTTGCAATGAGCCTCCCCCACAGTATTCCATACATATCCATAATTTATCTCTCCTGAAAAGACAGAGAAAGAAAAACACCAACAAATTATATTTCAATCGATGCGTCTCGAAATAGTCACCTGGCAGCCCCATAGGGAGAGTGGAAGGATGCACACTTTTCTGGGTCATGACACAGCAAGTAGGAGACAGTCATAACTCACAAGCAACCTGCTTTTATCAAAAACACCCTTCTCCACTTCTCAAGGTGCCTAATGTCTAGACTAATATTTAAGAGATATACTGCCTACCAAAGACAAACCACTCAAGTTGCCTACAGCTATGAGGAAGACCACAATAAAATTCTTTAATAACGGGTAATTCAAGTGGCGTTTTCAGATATTTCACTGCACAGTAACGTCTAATTTGTTCAAACTTCAGAATTAATATATATGGTTCAAAAGTTTGGGGTCATTAAGATATTTTAAATGGTTGTTTATTTTTTAAAGATGTGTCTTATGCTCAAGGCTGCTTTATTTGATCAAAATGACAGTGAAAACAGTATATTATGAAATATTATTAATATTTAAAATAACTTTTCTATTGTAAAATATTTTAAAATGTAATTTATTCCTGTGACGGCAAAGCTGAATTCTCAGCACCATTACTCCAGTCTTCAGTGTCACATAATCATTTAGAAATCATTTTAATATGATTATTTGGTGCGCAAGAAACATTTCTTATTATTGGCAATGTTGAAATAAGTTATGCTGCTTAATATTTTGGGGGAAATTCAGGATTCTAAACAATCTGAATGAATAGAAAGCTCATAAGAACAGCATTTATTTGAAATAGAAATCTTTTGCAAGATTATAAATGTATTTATTGTCACTTTTGAGCCATTTAAATATATATATATATATTTAATATATCACTTTTTTTACCTTATTGAATGGTAGTTTATTTATAAAAGAAAAAGTAAAATAGAAGCTGTTTTGATATATGGTATCTATTCTATCTATTTTCCCAAAATTATAAGAGACATTGTACAAGGATAAATGTTAAAATGCACAATTTTAAAGCCATATTATGACTAGAAGATTTTAACATTAGATTATACATGTTTACATGAGACTAATGTAATAAAACCATATCAAAAACTGTTCACAGAAAAAAACATGAATTGTCGCTGAAGCAAAAAAAGACATTCACCAAGAAGTTAGCCAGAAGAAATTACAACCTTCACATGTCTATTTTCGGTTTGTTTGCAAACTGAGGGATGCATTACATTTTTTTTTGGATCATTTTAGCTTAACCTTCTAACATTTTTAATTATTTCTAGTGAAAATAACTAAAAGATTGGTGTCATGTAACACCAAACTTTGAAAAAACATCATACTGTCAATGTTAAAGTCCTGCTTTTTGCCACCAAAATCAAATGAGATCTACCTTGCTTAAAACACTAAAACACTATACAATGATCAGAAACCGACGTGGCTGTTCCTGCAGTGCAGCTGAGAGACCCAGCCAAACAGAGCACAGTGTCAACTCAACAGCCTTAGACAGGAATAGGAACTGACAGAGCAGGAGGCGAGCGAGTGAAAGAAGGGGTAAGTAAAGGAGAGAGCAGAGAACAGTAAAAGTGTGGTCAGGAAAGTGGTCATTACTATACCTTAAGTAACTACCAAAATAGGCCACAATGTTAGAGTGCTTGCAGTCTTTCATCATGATTATTTCCTGCTGAACCACTGCGAAGTCCTCGCCTGTCCAGGGAAAACACAGAGAGATGGGGACAAGGTGAGCGTGTAAACATGACAGAGTTATTCAGCTCAAAATGTGTACAACATTTTGGAATCTACCATGATTTCATTACCATGGTATTCCTTCGAGTAAAATGTAAAAACTCTGGTATGTAAATGGGAAAAACAATACCATGGTATATTTGAAAGCACCATGGCATTACCATCTGATACCGTCACAGTAAGTTCTACTGTAACTGTAATCTTTGATTACATTAAGTAATTTTTTGAAGTAACATCACCAAATTGCAAAAATAATGAGTTGTCTTTTTTAAAACAGGTTACAATTGCACATATTATCTTTAAATTGTAAGAATTGATGCAATATAATATAATATAAATTAACTATTATCAAAATAAAATAATAAAATGCACATTTAAACAATAAATAAATAAAAAATAATGCATATTTAAATTATATTCTTCAATGAAAATAACAGTACAAATTCTGAGAAAAAAATAAATGACAGTTGGCTTTTTAAAAACAGGTTAAAAAGTAACATCACCTTTAAATGTAAGGAATTTCTAAAGTAATATAATGTAATATATATAAGATAATTAGTGCAGTCAAATCTATATAATATATGTATTATATTTATATATACACACACGCATATATACGTAAACAAAAACGTATGTTTGATGCGATTAATCGTGATTACTCGATTTGAAAGCACTAAATATAATATAATATAATAAAAAATTATATAGAATTATATTCTTCAGTGAAAATGGCAGTAAAAGAAAACTATATTAAAAAGTACATGGAATTTTTCCTCTCCTGGACATTTTAAGACAATTAAAATGGACACACAGAACCATGCACTTGCAATGCTTTGACCAAGTATTTGCATCTGTATTTGAGTCCTTGCATAAAGTACATTTTTACCCGAAGGGTTAGGGGTTTGCAGAAGTAACAGTGGCACATGTCTCAGAAAAAACCTCTAATAAGGCAGTTCCATCTAAAAATGCATACCCATTCCTCATGGAAACTTCAAATCGAAGCAATGGATGCTTGCTTGTTTAATCATGCATAAGACGACGGGGAGGGTCAGGCGCTTATGTATATAGCGCCTATAAAGCACTGAGCTCTCTTTAGCATTCAGAAAGCATCAGACCCCTGATGCATCGCTGTGGTTTTCCCCTCTAACTGCTGATGGAGAGAATCACGCCCCTCTTCTAAACTTCCTTTCTCTCTCAACCCGGTCACGTTCAGTTGTTATTTTAGCTCAGCTTATTTAAAAGCCAAGAGCATGAGCAAGGGCCGTCAGAGACATTTATTTGTTGCTGTAAAAGAAAAAGGAGGAGATGGAAAAACAAATGGGGGAAAGACAAAAGTAACAGACAGAGACTGAATATCTGAAATTCTGCTAACTTATTGGAAGTGATGTGATCTCAGCTGATGGGTGACACGAGAAGGCAATCACCCATAATGCTTGTGTGGGGGCTTCTGGCTCGACTCCATCCGAGCTGACCTTGATCTCTGGCTCTGCTCTATAAATGTGTGTGTGTGTGTGTGAGCGGAGAGCGAGACAAGGAGGAAGAGAGAGGGAGAGACAGATTATGAGAGATGGAGGAGAGCGGAAGAGAACAAAGTCACTTTGTTGTGACTGCTTGCTTAATGATGGTTGCTGCAGGCTCATTAAAAGTTTTTTAACGGTTTTGCCTTGTTCTCTCCCACTGATACTAGCAACACACTCCTTTTCCTCCCACATAGAGGGGCAGAGATAAATATTTTAACTTGCGTAATTCGCCATTAAACTGAACAGCCCAAGCTGGGTGCAGGCACCAATAATCGCATTTACAAGATGAAAGGTCACTTAGTACTTTTACTTACAAAACAGCACAAAGTGGAACATTTTGGAATCGACCATGATTTCATCATCATGTTATTCTTTGAGGTAATAACCTTAGTATGTTATTGTAAAACATAGAGTACCATGGTATTATCATCTGATAGCATCACAGTAAAGCCCAAACTTTACATTGTACGTGCAGTAAATTTGTTTTGCACTGACAAGGTGGCGACACTGGCCCAGGCCGCTGTTTCATAGTATAAACGAAACTAAAGAGACGAAATAACAAAAAAAATGCTGGAAACTGCAACAATAACAGACGCCCGCATTGACAAGCGCTTGTGTGAGCCGCGACTTTTGTTTAGGAGAAAACAAACGATGCGTCCCAAATCGCGTACTGAGTAGGTACTACATTTAAATTTACTTCGCGACCGTTAAAAAAGTATGCTCTATTTAGTATGAATATGGGTAGTATGAAGGAAATTTGGACGTACTACATCCGCCATGTTGTTACTGTCACGTGAACAACCAGCGTCAATTGCGTCGCTTCCATTCATAAATCCCCTCCCGTGTAAAGTGTCAATCGAATGCGCACTTCGCCTACTGTATTTTGAATACTATGTATATGGACAACATACTACTCTTTTGGCGTAGTGTTTTTCGCATATAGTAGGGAAGCATTTGATTTCGGATGCAATGAAAGACATTTTTATCGGTCATAACTTCTGGAGAGAAACAGCGCAGACACTGGACAAAGACGAAAGTTTCTGGAGCGCATGTGTCACCCGTCTGTGTTTACGCACGCTATTAAATGGAGAACACTTTGAAAGGCTACAAGTTCGCCTGCACGCATAATATGCTAGCGTACACTTAAAAAATAAAGTATACTTTGGGCTTAAGTTTTACTGTAACTGTAAACTATTCTGAAATAAATAAATTATTTTGAGTACTTAAAGTAATTTCTGCACCACTATCGCATAACCAAAAATAAAACAGCAAACAGGGTAATTATCACCTTTAAATTGTGGGGATTTATTTATTTAATAATTTTTTTAATATATATGAACGATTATCTAAATATATGTAATGCAATGAAATAATAAAATGAAATAATGAAATTAAATTAAACGAAATATATATAGGGACTGTGAGTGTGAAGTTTGCTTATTAAATTCAGGACCAATTCCGAGGAATGTTTTAATTCCAAACCCATGGACTAAAGGAAGGAGAAGCTTTGAGAAGTTTTGCATAATGTCCTTTAAGTGTAGGTCTGTGCAAAAGACATTCGCTCCCTGAGGGAAGTGTGAAGTAGCAGCAGTGGGGTCAGGTGACACGTACTTCCTGCCGGGGCAAGCGATCCAGTGAGCAATCCGCAGAGGCAGTGACATTTCCCTGCACATATGGGGCAGATCGCTGCGAGAAACAGCAGGAGGTATTGCCTCTTACCTCCTTTAGGGGAAACGGAAGCAGCTAGCCTACTGTTCACAGTGTAGGCTTCAGCGATGCATATCTCTGAGTAGGACACATGCTAATTGAAGCAAACTTCTTAGTCAGGGTCTGATGGGTAGAACGTCCAGCTTCAAGGCAAAACAGGTCCTGCTGAGCAGCAGTTACATGAACTGGTATATATATATATGCTATGTTAATGGGTTAGTTCACCCAAGAATGAAAATTCTGCAATCAATTACTCACTGTCATGTCGCAACAAACCAGTAAGACTTTTGTTCATCTTAGGAACACAAATGAAGATATTTTTTTATGAAATCCCTTCATTGAAAGACTTTTCACCCAAAACTCTCATGCTTCAAAATGCTCCTAAAGGGATCATAAAATAAATCCACATGAATCGTGCGGTTTAATCCAAGTCTTCTGAAGAGACACGATTACTTAATATGATGAACAGATTTCATTTAGGATTTTATTTACACATATAAACTTTGATCAGCGAACGTACATAGACCACTAAAATATGGTAAACAGAAGCTCAAATGTGCTGGTATGAAACACGAGAATGAACCTTATTAATTATTATGCATCAAACAAGCATGCATGAGCTTCTGTTCATCTCAGATTTCGTTAAAAACATTTTTTTGAATGAAAGTCTTATGGGTTTGGAATCTGGAACTACATGAGGATGAGTAATTGATGACAATTTGAATTTGTGGGTAAACTATCCCTTCAAGAAAAGTGTGGTATGTACTTTAGTGTATGTAGTTATGAGTGTCTGCCTTTGGTCGGACAAGGGGGGAAGTGTGCATTGATTTGAGAATGGACAGTTAAGAGCCACACTAACAAAAAAACTTGGCTGCCTTTCTATGTGAAGTGCTGAAGCCCATCTAGAGGTCTGGTAAATTTCCCAACGAAATTCCATTACTGTACATGGACACGAGCAGGCAAGGCTGCAGATAACACATACACAGAGTGATCCCGCTGATCACTGTTTCTTTTCTATGTTTCAGAGAATGAAAAAACTAAAGAAAAGAAGTGGGCTTAAATTACAACTAATTAGAGAGAAATAAGATAATAAACAGACTCTAAACTCACAGCAACAACTGCAAGCATCCATTGATTCTGATCCTAAGACATTTGAGCAAATTGTTCTTGCCCAGTTCAAAATTATTAATCAACATGGTATAGATTTAAAAAAAGGATAATGGTATAAATGAACAGACTTTAAGGACTACAGTGGAATGGCTCGATAAGCATAGGTTTGCTGTATTTCCATTGCTAGTCAAGGCAGATGGTTTTCTGAGAGAGGCATTATAATAATAAAAATAATAATAATGATGATGATGATGATGATGATGATGATGATGATGATGATGATAAAGGGGTTAAGACTGGACAAATATTTAGATAAACCATCAAACTTTTGGTTTGTTTTCTCAACATACAATATATTTCAAAAGGTAACCGTAAGGTTCACATTTAATGCATTAGACACCATGAAATAAAAATGAAAACTTACAGAATTTATTAACCTTAGTTAATGGTAACATCCACATAAGCTAATACATCTTTTTTTATTATGAACAAACCTAAATTAGCGCTGGAGAGACCTACGCGGGAAGACCTAAAAACGGACGCCGAGACTGCCTTGTTTCTGCTCCACCTCCATACGTGAGAAACATTGGTTTTGCTGTTTGACAGAACCAAGATATGCAATTGTGATGTTAGCTATAGTAACAGGACAGTTTTGAGTGTCAATTGATTGTCTGAAGCTGATGTGCTGCTGGCGACTAACAACCAACTCTTGCTTGTACTCTTGAGTACTGTGTTTATTTTTTGTTCTTCCTTGTCGTTCGTTCCTCATCTTTGCTTTGTTTTTCGCGAACCATTATTTAGCTTTGTTTCAGCTATGATTGATGAAAAAACACATTCACACTTGCATTCCATGTTTGTGTTTTGTGGGCAGAGCAATGAAGGGAGAGGTGTGTTCATTTTAGTTGATTTCAAATATCAACAGTGTTTCTGAACGCTTACTGCACCTTTAAGAGGTAAAGCCTCTTAAAGGGTTAGTTCACCCAAAAATGAAAATTAAGTCATTAATTACTCACCCCCATGCTGTACCAACCCCGTAAGACCTTCGTTCGTCTTCAGAACACAAATGAAGATATTTATGATTAAATCTGAGAGGTTGATCACTCCTCCATAGGCTGCCTAAGGGAATGAAACTTGACGGCCCAGAAAGTCATTAAAGAAAATGTTTAAATATTCCATGTCGCAACAGTGGCTCAACTATAAGTTTATCAAGCGACGAGAATACTTTCTGTGCGAACAAACAAACAAAAATAACGACTTTATTCGACTATTCCTTTTCTTTCTTGTAGGCCTGAAACGAGACTTCGAGAGATTTCCACGACGCATGCGCGAGAATTGCGATCTCCTTCAACTACTTCAGTTAAGTTCTCGCGCGTGCGCGTCGTGGAAATCTCTCGAAGTCTCGTTTCAGGCCTACAAGGAAGAAAAGGAATAGTCGAATAAAGTCGTTATTTTTGTTTGTTTGTTCGCACAGAAAGTATTCTCGTCGCTTGATAAACTTATAATTGAGCCACTGTTGTGACATGGAATATTTAAACATTTTCTGTAATGACTTTCTGGGCCGTCCGGTGTCATTCCCTTAGGCAGCCTATGGAGGAGTGATCAACCTCTCAGATTTAATCAAATATCTTCATTTGTGTTCCGAAGACGAACGAAGGTCTTACGGGGTTGGTACAGCATGGGGGTGAGTAATTAATGACTTAATTTTCATTTTTGGGTGAACTAACCCTTTAAATATATATATTTATGGTTCTGTCATATATATATTCAGATTTCAAGGTTCTTTGAATTTAGACTGTAGTCTCACCGGGGGATGATTTCAAGAAAATGCACCTTTCAATATTTAAACATCTCAACATTAGAAACGGCACCATGCATCTATAGAGGTCCACCAGACCCAGACCTTATTTCAGAATAGTGCAATGACAGGTATGAAAGCGAGGCTGTGAGGGACAGACTTACCGTGTTTTAAATGGCATCCGCCGTATAAAGCTCCTAGATCACTTCTAATTTTCCACAGCTCATACTCTTTGGGGTTTTTCGTCTACTGAAATTTCTCGGAAAGATATTTTTTGCAGTGTTTCGTCATCAGAACAATCCAAAAACACATTAAATAACAGTACAACCCACTGAAGAGATGTATGCCTATCCCTCACAGCCTCGCTTTCATTCCCATTAAAAAACAAAGATAGCACTGCTGTGAATAAGGTCTATAGAGGTCTTCCACCAGACTCAAGCTCTATAGGACACAACAAAGTTTGTTAACAAAAAAAGATAAATTAAATATATAGTTTTTCAGACGTGTCCAGTTAATATGTGTTATATAATAGAGCTCTATTTTACCAGAGAGAAACCTTCAACATTTCTATTGTTTTCCAATTATTGTGAACCAGAATTTGAATGCAACTGTGAGGGGCAGCGAGCGAGCACTGTCATGATTTTGTTCAAAATGGAAAAATCAGAATAATAACAAATAATTCATGAATAAATTTCATTAAAGCATGTCATCGCACACAGAAATGGGACAAGTTTGTGCTCTTGGGCATGTTTGTAAGTGTAGGAGAGCAACAGAGACTGTCAGGGAGAGGTGCTCAATTGTCACTCTATTAGACATGCGTGTCAGCGCGCATATGTGCGTGCACAGCTAACAGCTCAGCTGACGTGACAGAATGTGTGTAAGTGTTAAAGTGAGATAGTGTGTGTGTTTCAGGGTGGGGATTAAAAGAGCTTGATTGGTATGAGGGGTGTATTTACTTAAGTCTCACAGATTTAACAGAGGTTTGGTCACCATTAGCACTCGTGTCCTCAAACGGGTGTTTTCAGTCCCAGTTTGCCACAAATTTTCAATGCTTATTAAAACACCCATTTCTGATGTCAAGTGTTATATGACGATGAAAGATAACCTATTGCTTTTCAATTGCTTGTCAATTTTGACTGTTCTACATGGGCAGCTTTTAAAGCCACTGAATTAGGTTACAATGTACAATGAGATATTAAAAAAAAATTTACTTTAAATTACTTGATAAATAAACTTTGTCAAGTTTATCCAAAAAAACAAACATTATCAAGACAAGGCAGTTGACAGATTGCAGAACAAGGGCTACATTCAAACAGCAGCAGTAGCTAAATATGAAAAATGTTCAATACACAACTAGTTAAGTTATGAAATACAGTAGCAAGCACATGTTTTAACAAAAGTGTCTACTTTACATTTACAGGATTCAGCCAAATTGTGGTTGATGTGTGCTGTATGAATGGAATCATGGTCCAAAAGTTTAGTAAGGGGTTGGAAGATTTTTTTTGTTTTTGAAAGACATGTCTTATGTCTTTCATCTTTTATCTCATCTCTTAGCAATGCTGCATATTCATCAAAATACAATGATTATTCTTCACAATGGCCAAATGGTATTACTGAAATCCATCACGAGTAAGAGAAGGAGACTGAATCAGTTAAGTGTGTGTGTTGCTATCAGCATGACTGTATGAACGAAGCCTTCAGCAATTCTTTCAATCCTAATTTAATTTTAATAATCTCAAAGTATCGGCCAATTTATCTACTTTGCCAATATAGTGGAATATCAATCATTTGGGGAAAATGTAAGAATAACATTCTTGTCCTGATCATTTACTCTCGATTTTTCCATCACTGGGTCTAAATGCTTTATTATAGCTGACAGGCAACGAAAATACATTACCTTATGCCTGAATAGCTTCCTGGAGGAAATGTTTTGCATATTGGCCCCTGTCACAATCAATCACATTTTGGAACATCGATTTGTTTTGTAGGTCTGTAAATCTAGCCAGTGTTTTCCCACTGTAAGCCTTTGGACCCACTTTTCCCTAATATTGTGCATACATCAGCAGCATATTTTTCTAAAGCTCTTTGTTGACAGAGAACCAGCTGCACCTGCCGTGATGCAAGTCTCACACACACACACACACACACACACACACAGACACAGACTAAAACACACACACACATTAAACACACACACATCTGACTCTGTAGGGACTCTGGGTTCTGGCACTCTCCCCTCCCATTACAGCGAGTGACATTTCTGAGGGCCGCCGACCTCCGAGCCCATGCATTTTAAATGATTGCCCTGCACGCCCGCAGTGCCTCAGTGCTCCCAGCCGGCTAATACCAGACCCACCTCCACTCCTGCTCCTTCTCTTCCCTTTACATGTCTTACGGGAATCAGAGCCAACAAAGACACAGCATGCAAACACGCACACACCTAATGTCACTCCGAATAGCGCTGGAACATTGTCTTGTCTTTTCAACATCAGGTTGGAAGATGAAATATAGGCTGGGTTTTAAAATCTAGTAAGATGACTTGTGTCTGCTGAATATATCTGAGACTATCTTTGACATCAGAAATGCATATACAATGGCCAAACATGATGTCTAGATGAGTAGCTCACTAGACTTTGAGACACAGCCATATGAAACGAACATCTTTTGCATGGCGGGGTTTAAAATGGGAGAAAAAGTCATACAGACTTGCTCTGAAAGAGGTAGCTGAATCACTAGCACTATATGGCAAAATAAATCATTTTATCTGAGCTATGAATATGAGTTTATGGTCTGAATTGAATGTGATGACATAAAAAGTTAATTTTAAATGGCAAGAAAACACATCTTTTGGTTGAGTTGTCCTTGCGACAAAACGCTATCAGCCGAAAATGCCTTGCTACAGGTGCTTGAGAGCTTTTCGGTGGCACAGCGTTTATTTTTTTCAGTTGATACGGTATATGTGCTATATACGAAACATCAGTAGAAGTGTTACTAGTATTCGATTTCCCATATAGTTTGTTTCTGAATATAAAAATGTCGATACAATGTAAAGTATTCGCTCTGGATCTTGTTTTCAATGATTTTGTTCAGTTGTTGTACTTCTTGTCGTCTGGTCGCTGTGGTATCTGTCTCATCCCTCCTCCACTGTGATTGGACGGCTGGGTAAACAGTGACAGTGATGAGCGCTGCATTTTACCCAAAGTTGAACATTCTTCAACTGGAAAAAAAAACAGAGTGCTCAGCATGAAATAGATGCTCAGTGCCTCATCACGCTGCTGGTGTTTTAAAAAACGCGAAGTTCCCATTGAAAACAATTGGAAAAATACGCTAGCCTCTGGAAAAAAAAACACTTTGGTGGTAACAGACTTAGAAACTATAGTTCTTTCAATGAATCATACAAAAAGTCTCAAACTAAAGTAACTGGTCTGACTAAGGGTGCTTTCACGCTTGGTTCAATTGAATGGTCCTTCAATGAATGAACTCACTCAAGTTCTAAAGCTTACAATCAATATGTGATGCACATACTGAACTGCAAATTGTGCATTTATATATTAATAAAATAAAAGCATAACATCGCACTGAAAACCTTAGCAAACATGGCATTGGCAACCACATTTGCATAGCGAATGACAAGTGAATCTTCAGAGAATAAGATCTTGTGCATCTTCAGTAAATATTTTAGCATCCTTTTTATGTTCCATATCAAGATTTACTTCATCTATATAAGTGATATAACTTTCATCAGCCAATTCAATTAACTGGTAACGAAAGTCAGAAGAAAAACAGAGAAATAGTAGGAAATCAAGGTTTTCCACCTATCCTTCTACATCCAAGAAGAACAACTCTGAAGCAGAGAGGTGAAACAGTAGATTTTAAAGGGATACTCCACCGTTTTCTCATATTAAACTATGTTATTCCCTTAACTAAGAAGAGTGGATGCCTCTCTCGTCTCAGTGCGTGTACTAAATCGCTCTGTCTTGCGGCGAAACTATGTTAGTGTAACATATACAAGGAAAGGTATATGTGTTATATAGCAATAAATATGGCTATAAAAGGGGTAAATAATGATTGGGCTACAGAAGATAAGAGTTCGTCTCAGGGAGGTGTTGAAAGAGTAAATAATAACACAGAAACAGATAATTCGATTTGGTGTTGGTACCATGTATTTAAGTGAAACACAAAGACAGAACAATAATGACAATACCCATAATATTTCCAATCTGCAGAAAGGTTCAGTAGTTCATAGGAAAACAAAATATAACTCAAAAACTGGAGAGTACTCAGATTAAAAGTAGTCCACAACACACTCTAGAGCTATATCTTGGGTTCAACAAGAAATGGTCCGTGGGACGCAAATAGTCCATGAGCCCGAGTTTACCGAATGGCTGTGTGTGTGTGTGTGTGTGAGAATGAGAGTGGAGGGGGGTGAGCAGACTACAACAGCCTCCTACCAACCCCACAAGGCGATGTTACTGGGCAGGTTCTGTTCCAGGTAATAATGGCTCGCCATCAACTGGCCCGCAACTGGTCGCACCTGGTCAATTCCCGCAGATAATCGACACACCGCGGCACCAGTCGGCTTCTAAAACAACGGTAGTGGACACGAGTGCATCGAGTCGAAGTGCTCCCAAGCACTTCCTATGGTATTCCGCCATACATTAGAGTTATACATTTTACACGCTTAGAAAAGTGCAACTCGTGTTACTGTATTTAAATAGGAAAAACGTGGAGGTGTTTGGTCGCTTCTCTGCTTGGATCCTAATGAATGAACTGGGCTAAGCTAAGTGCTAACATAGTTTCGCCACAAGACAGAGCGATTTAGTGCACGCACTGAGACGAGAGAGGTATGCATCAACTCGTCTTGGTTAAGGGAATAACAGTTTAATATGAAAAAACGGTGGTGTATCCCTTTAAGAGTCCACACTTGGTTGGCAGAGAACATTTTGCACCGCCACACTTTCTACAGCTTGTCACTGTGAATATGCTACAGAACAAGCTAACATTAAGAGGGAAGGCAAGGCAGGGTAAGTGCTTGCTCATGAGGTCGCCCTTCTTTTATGGTAAGAATAGCCTTTGCTGTTCAGCAATACACAGAAGCAGGTGCACAAACTCACACATGCAGGCCAATGTTTGCCCATACACACAAGTGTCCGAGTACACAATCAGATGTGTGAGCCCGCATACACACAAACGAGCACAAACCAAGAAGGAAGCTGAAAAAGACACCCAAAATTGATTCCCTCTACAGGCCTGTTTCAAAGTGGCAAATTGCTCCTTTCTGAAGTCCAATATCATAGATTCATCAATTTTGAATGAAATGCATGAGACCAACATTGCTCGAGCCAACCAATCTAACACACACAGAGAAATAAGAGCACATCCAGCTGAATCCTGGTCACTGCACCTCTCATCTCAGGCCAAGAATGAATCTCACCGCACATCAACACGTCACCGAACACCCCCACATAAACTCTCCCCAGGTCTTGATGTCTGTGTTGGCATGTCTGTTTGCAAACACATTTATTGGGTCTTTTTAGACGATCCCCTGTTGATTATGTGAAACTAATGAGCCAAAACTCAAAGCCATGTCCTGATCCCCACAGTGCCGGAGAGGGAGGAGACCTATCCTGAAAGTGTGTGTTGTCCTCCCCCACCATGATTCGTAAAGGCCAGCTCAGAGACATTAATGAGTTAGAACAGCAAAAACGGCTATGCGGTCCAATGCGTCAGGAAGAAACTCTGCATGTTAATTAGAATTGTAAATTAATGTCAAAGAAGAACAAAGACATCACCATAAAACACATCCATGGGACATTCATGTTAATATCCTTATCTAATTAGGCTGACTTCATACTAACTCGCCAGAGAGGTGAAGGTAAATGTGGGACTAATAACTGATTCATTTGTTTATCTTGGCAGCACGTTGCTTGCAAACCAACACAATTAACGCGACAGCCCTTGGGGGACATGACTACTATACATGTACGAGTAGTTAGCAGTGCAAAGACAACGACGTGCCACTGACAGCTAACGACACGCCACACATCCAAGGACATGATGGATAGATGGATAGATGGATAGATAGATAGATAGATAGATAGATAGATAGATAGATAGATAGATAGATAGATAGATAGATAGATAGATAGATAGATAGATAGATAGATAGATAGATAGATAGATAGATAGATAGATAGATAGATAGATAGATAGATAGATAGATAGATAGATAGATAGATAGATAGATAGATAGATACTTATATTTTCAACCCCATAAAAACTAAAATTTCACTTGACACAAATATGCTGTTGTTCTGATTGAAGTTTGAAATATAATTAATCTGAAAGCAATGACTAGCATATTGCACCATCAAGATCAAATTTATAGCTTTCTAGCTTGCATTCAAAGACACCCGTTCAGATCCAGCAGCAGGTATCAGTCAACTTTTAAAAGTTAATGGTTGATTTTCCATACTCTTCAATAATAAAGACCCTGTTTACAGAAAGGCACTGAAAACAATTTGTTTACACTAAATTTCCCGCCCGTTCAAAACGAACAGCTTGGGCACGAGCCTGAGCAGGTGTTTCTAAAACACTCAGACTAAATCTAGCACTTACATATGAAACCCAGCTTAACAGATATCTGGCACGGCAACGCGTCCTATTACAACAGGGGCATCGAAAAGCCACACACACACATGCAAACCCTCGCTTATCTCAAACTACAGCTGAGAAAGCAAAGCGCAGGGCCTCCAGAAAACCCCCATTCTCCTCTCATTCTCTCTCGTCTCTGGTATGAAAGGCATGTAGTAATTATGGAGGCTGAAAGCTGACTAATACACTGTGTGCATCTGCATCTATGAATGTGAGTGGCTACTGAATTCTTAGTCAATGTTTAAACCAAGTAGCAAACCAAACCAACCAAGGTGCTGCATAAAGGTATGGACACACAACAAACTTTGGTTACCAGTTGTAGTTTGTTCTACTTTAATTTCACAAAGTGAAACTTTAACTGGACATTTGTTTTTTGTTTTTGTTTTTTAAGAGCATGCTGGTGAAGTTAAGCCATCGGAAGGAGAAGGCTGTGGGTTTTATCACAAACCAGCAAAAAAAGGTTTGAGGTCTGCTATTGTTCCTGCAGTTACTGCTGGCACAGCAAAAGAGAACACAAAGAGAATCGCTATAAAATCAAAATGAAAGACGCACTTCACTGGTTTCCTTAAGGCAAGAACATGTCATTCATCAATCCAGGTGGCTGGTGGATAAAACAAGTACATCCTTTACTGTGACAATGATATTCAATATTGTCAAACCGTATCAAACCCCAGACCCCATTTGATGTCATCTCCTGCTTTGGTCTGGGTTTTATATCTAAAGCTTTTTCACTGACATAAATAATCTGGGTTTACCTTGATCAGAGCGTGAAACCTCCATTGTGCATCTGGACACAGGGGATGGTATCCTAACTTTGAAACATGATGGGTCTACAGCACTTTTGTATTAAATTATTTTTTTAACTTGTTCAAATATTTGATTTCCATGAAAAAAGTAAACAATTACCAAACACCAAGAAAGAAAGAATTAACAAGAAAGAAACATAGAATGAATGTTCCAAAGGACTTTATTGGCTGAGTGCAAAGTTCTTGTTTTTCCCCTCATTTAGTAAGGAAGTAAGAGGTCATTTAGCAAATGCTTTTATTGACAGTGACGTCTAGTACATTTACTACAGGTAATGTCCCCTTAGAATAACCTTCTAAGCGGTTAAGTGCCCTGCTCAAGGACACTTGGTGAAAGCTCATGGTTCACTCCACATAGGGTTCAAGCCAACAAATTTCTGCCAATCCTAAACATTAGCTACTACTTCATAGGGGTGTGACGAGACGCTTATCTCACGAGACGAGACTAGACACGAGATTGGGTTCACGAGAACGAGACGAGACTTTTGCTTCAGAAATCCTCAATGACAAAATTCATGACTGGAAAAATAGTATGCAGGTGCATTTTGCAATGTTTAACTAATAATCTTCAAATGCATGTCATTTCAGGTCTACTTTATGAGTATGAATTATCAAATGCATTGAAAGAAAACAATATACAAGCACTGTAAAAGGTTTTTATTGACTGGCTTTTCTCCTGTATGATTTCACATTAGTCTCTTCAGAACTTACTGTACATTTAAGAGCTTTCAGAACTTCTGATTGAGGCTGTGTGTGACCTAACTGAACACCTTGAAGTCTTATTAAGCGCAAACAATAAGTGCAAGTCCAAACAATAATTGCAAGTGCAACCATAATCAAAGTTAGCACACACACTCTTTATAATTGTTTTGAAATTGCTGTTTTATTTTACACCGCAGTTATAGGGTTAATGCGGTGAGTTTGGAAAAGGCCGGGTAGAGAGAAACGAGGCTGGTGTGTTTATCTCTCCAGTTGTTCTTGCGTTCCGATTATAAGTTCAGAAACGGAGTCTCCCTTGCCTGTTGTTGTCCATAAGACATAACAGTAGGCATACTCTCTCAATGTTCGAAGTGCAATCTGAGACCATAGCGGCAAATAAACGGTCCAGAGATGGGTATTGGGAGACGGACTATTGTATGTATGCGGCCTTATTTGTGCGCAATGCACATCAGGGAGCTTTTGTTTTACTTTCACTTTCGTGATCGCGCGTACTCTGTGTATAGGGAGCAGCGGTGCTGAGCGTGCATTCTACAAGATAAGACATTTATCAGACGTTTAGTCTATGTTGCGCAATGAATCCTCCGCGATCCTCACGCGATCAGTGAACTGTGATTCGTGCTGCACTGATTGCAACGGCAACTCGTGCTGGATGAGCAGAGCAGACTTTTACATTAGTTTATAAGCATTTTTATTTTTTTATAAAAACAGCAAAACGATAGTTTAGGGCAGGCGAATGTGAGTGTAGCAGTGGAATATTCTATGGAAATCTCACCCTCACGCTCAGTCATGGCGATATCGCGAGACAGCTTTTCACTCGACGGGAAATCTCGTCATGTTTTAGTCTCGCGAGATCTCGTGGCACGAGATCTCGTCACACCCCTACTACTTCACCATACCAGCTCCTAGATTCATGTTTCCCAACCTCTTTTGTCTTGCGTATCCCTACAGCCTAGACAACTAGAAATGTCAAGTACAAGTGGGAATCTACTTGAAGACCCCCTAAAGACCCCACATTTTTAAATTAATATTTTTGATTTTTCACAAGTATTACTCTTCATAATTAGGTACCTTAATAAATGTAAAAATGTAATACAAATCAATTTCTGTTTTAAACAGCTACATTTAAATCTTCTCAAGTACACCATTGGAATCAGCTTGAAGACCCCCTAAAGACCCCAGATTTGAAATAACTGCCCTAAATGAATTACAATAGCCTGCCTAGGAGTGTATGGAGAGAGAATGTGATAATAGATCACAGAACAGACACCAGATGAGAACAAAATCGGTTTCGTCTGAAAGGGAAGAGATTTTCTTACCTGGCTCCAGTTTAATGACCTTGATAGCAGCCAGCTCTCCTGTAGTGACATTACGAGCCTGAAAGAGACAACAACAGCACTTATTCAACAGACGTCTCGATGTTAATAACTATTATTAAGCCTGAAAGACTTTAGATGTGATCAGAGCAATCAGCAGGCCCTGATTTTGCAGACTTCTTTTGCATTTTTTAGTGGAAATCTTACAAATTCTGCGGAATGAATTTAAACACTGAAAAATGAGTAGAATACTCTTATTGGTGGCTAAAAGCATCATGAAATTATGATTAGCATGTGGTTCTGCAAATCAGGTATTGGGTAAGAATTAGCTTAAAGCCTTACATTAACATTGATATTCAATAGTTTAACTGCCAATAATACCTGTTACTAAATTGCAGGTTTAAATAGGACAAACAACATGCAATCAAATGGATGCATACCGCATTAGCATTGTGTCAATATGGACTGTGCATACTTATGCATTTTCTTGCTGTTTTGAACCGACCGCTGATCAGCGTTTGTAGAGCAGAATGTTAATTTATCCGCCAGCCGCAAATCTGTATAGTCACATGGGCAGAGGCTCATGTATTTCATGATTCAAAAGAGAGTTTCATCACCTTTAAAAACTAAATACAAACAACGACTGCTTTTCTGATCAAGAGCGGGGAAATATGACATCTTCAATATCCACACCGATGGACAGACTCATTTTGGCTACAAAAAAAAAATGTTGTTCAGTCCATCATGACATTATTCAATCATGATGTGGCAGCAGGAAAACATTAGACAAAATTAGCCCGGATTCAATTAAGATGCCATCATCGAAGTGGTCAAAGTATTTCTTTTTCCCTCTCTTAGCAACAGCGTGAGATCTGACAGCTAGGCGTTGGCAGCAGTGAAAACATAGGGTGGGGGGGGTGGGGGCTGAGCCGAGTATTAACGGGCAGAACACGGCTGATGATGTCCCATAGTAACAATACACTGATGAAGTGCAAAAATGATAGAAAAATCTGTGTGAAAAAAGCATCAGGAATGACAAAATGTCAAATTAAAGAGTCTACATTTTCACTGACAGTTTGTTTGGACTGCAGGGAGTAGAAGTTTTCAACCGCTGACCATATATAAATATCCCAAAAAAAGTCCATTGAGGTTTAATAATTTGTATTACTAATTGGTATTCTAAGCATTCTGTGATTTAGCATTTTTTGGCAGTTTTCACTGTAAAACCCTTTGGAAAACATCTTTGAACAGAAAGTAGCGTCAGATCTTTTCTTCCGTATTGTGAGTATACGACATACAAAATTAAACAAATGCATGGATAAATCTTTCACTAGAACATCAATAACATGCATTTAGAAAATAGATATGGTGAAATTCCATTTCATGCCAACTTATTTATTCAGATGGACGTGTCTGAGGCCTTTCACACCACGGAATATGTTCTTATTAGTCATTTTATTTTCAAATAAATGTTTTTTACTTGTTTTTTATTGTCTTCTTTAAGCACTTTCCTTTCCGTCACAGCGGCAGCGGTGTGGTTTCGTTCTACCCTAAACTTAACATCCAAAGGGCTTTCACACCGAGTAGCTAGCTATGGGACCTCAGTATATTTTGACAACGCTGAGAACTCTCTTCATTAGTTTACGATCGGTTTCTAATACGTTATTGTAAAGAAAGGAAACTATACAAAAAAGTATTATAGCATTTGTCGTGTTGTTGATGTTCAATATCTAAAGCTGAGCAGAAATACATAATCATTCTGGAAACTCATGACTAGATGACTTTGAAAACTAGTTGTTTTGCACATCCTTATTGATCAGCATCATTTTTCATATATTCTTCCTTTACTTTTAATTAAACATTTATTTAGGCCTTAACTAGACAGCTGCAGTCAACAAATGGAACGAGTGAAGAATTCTAATTCATGCTTAAAGGGACACTCCACCCATTTGCATTAAGCTTTCCATTGTTAGAAACCCAGTCATACTATTGAATGGTCGTGCAACACTCTCTCATTCTCCCCTGAGACGAGAGAAATCCGCTATTTACCTTTTTCACTTTCTCCTACAATGACGCAAAAATTTTACGTCATTGTAGGAGGAAGTGTAAGAGGGGGGGATTTCTGTAAAGACTACAAGCACTAGTCCCCACCCTTTCAAACCCGCCCATAGGGGGTTGAACCTAATGCGCTAACAGACCTATCACAGATCAGTGCCAGTGCATTTGATTTCACCGGCAGAAACTTTTTGAAAATTTGTAAACAGACAAATCATAGGAGATGTGTTGCTTTACAGCAGACGACTATGTCAGTGTGTGTTCTCAGTAGCCACTAGCTGCTAATAGAGTCGAGTCAGAAAGAACCTTAAGTTACCTCCAGGCAAATGCGTTTAGCGCTACATGCACTGCTAGTTCCAGACGTTCCTGGGTGTTCGTCGTCATCATCTGACAAGGTAAATATCGACGGAATTGCGGTTTTCACAAGCGCGGGTCTCTTCAATCCTAATGGTGTGTTCACACCGAACGCGAATTTAATTATTTGCGCAAGTGGATTATATACAAAGTCAATGCAAAGACGCGAATGACGCGAATTGGGCGACGCGTTTGCCGCGAATGTCTTCCGCGCAAGTTGAAAAATTTGAACTCGAGCAAATGTTCAAGCGTCTAACTAGACGCGATAGACGCGTATTTGACGCTCTATTCGTGTTCGGTGTGAACACACCATAAGGGGTTGGGTTCGAAATCTTCTGGATTGAAATGTAGACTGCACACCGTCAGATGTTTTAGTCCTTCAATGGCTGTGTCCTCTCCGAACTTCGAGTTATTGATAGCCCGTAGCCACTTTTTGCACATGTCCAAATCTTTGGGTATTATGAAAACTTACTCCGTGTATTTTCCTTGTGCTGGCTGAACATGCCGGTACTATGCAAGTGCACACCATTTCGAAACAAAAACGAGGAGTAATTCAATATTTAGTTTGCAAAGTAACTCTTCACTAAAAATTGTGTGAAATGATTTCCAGGCGGTAGCGTAGAGGTGGGAGTGGCCTGCGGAGCTGAGCATTGCAATGCACTATGGGGATTGTTGTCTACAATCCACAGGCACTAAAAAGTCCTTTTCTGCCTTTTATCGGCCAAGAAGGACCCAAATTAGAAATTTATGCTACTATTCTACTATATATATCACCCACTTTCAATACAGATTCATGTCTCCACCGGTGGAATTACCCTTTAATAATCAGTCTCTTTCAAAGAGATTTCGCTTATCGAAAACAAGTCAGAAAAACATCAGCAGCAGAGTGATATGATCTGAAAAGGATGCTGCAAAACATAGAGACATCCTGGGTAACTAATACGAAGATGTCAAGAGCGATACAGCTTTGCCGGGATCATGTGAGAATTCACTCTGAGGTGCATGTCAAAAATGTTAAAACACAACTGAAAGCTCCCCTCCAGAAGGCTGATGATTCTCCGCCGTATATTCAAATTCCTGTTGCGAACTGCTTTGAAAGCAGCCCACATGCTGAATCCTTTCAGCTCAAAGATATGAAGTGCTGAAACCGAACCTCGACTATAAACACAGAGTGCATGGTATGTCACACTGATGTACGAAAAGCATGAAATGTTGGGCAATATCAAATCCCTGCTTTGAATCATCAGTGCAAAACCACACAGCAAAAATGTATAATTAAAGAATTCGTAATCCAGAAACAAACAACTTTCATCTTTTTTGGTTGCAGTCAAAATGAAAAATGTTCACAGTTGCACTTTTCCCATGCATAATATTTCTTTTTTGGTTTATTACATATCATGACTCACAAGCTGGACTTCGATTTTTTTTTTTTAATTAGACCAAATCGTAATTAAAAGCAAAAAAAATCTGTGTGAAATGCAAAGTATAATTCCTTTCCAGGATAATCTGCTTGTGTCTACGTGGTGGAGGGATGCAGATTAGTACTGATCAATAGCTTCATCAAGCATCCAGGCCCAGCGGTCAATACCTCGCCTTGCAATCAGGCAAATCATATTGTCTGGTGTGGTTTAAAATGATGTGTTAATGATCCTTTATAATGAGCCCACCACCAGCCCAAGAAAGGTGGAAGTCAAGGATCGTGGGAACCAACCAACAACAACAACATAACCGGATCTGATGACATTGTGGGGTAAAAAAAAATTTAGACTCATTCTGACCACTTTGACTTTTTACACCTCTTTAAGCTTTCAGAAAAGTTTAGGATTGCGATAATGGGTTGGGGTACAACGCTGCGGGATAAAGGTATACTCTGGGTTCAGTACAAGTTAGGCTCAATCGACAGCACTTAATATTGATAACAATAAAAATGATTTTGACTCAGTCCTGCTTTTCTTAAAATTAAGTAAAACTCTAGATTAACATGAGGCACTTACAAAGAAAGTGAATGGGTAAACATTAAAATGCTTGGTTTCAAAGGTATAGCTACAAAATTGAAATAATATGTATGCTGACATGATTTTAAAGGAAAAAATGCTTATTAACCTTTTCTATGTTATTATATCCAACCATTTTTTTTTTTTTTTTTTTGGGGGATGATAAGTGATTGATTGATAAACGGTTTAACAGATATTTTTCCCGATATTTAAGCATTTTTCCATAATCGGGTCTCGGTTTTGTTATATCGGATTCAACGATACATGTTCCTCAAGCAAGCATGCTTGAGCTTCTGTTTACCATATTTTGAGTGCTATGTTGGTTCGCTGATCAATGTTTACATGTGAATAAAAGCCTAAATGAAATCTGTTCATTATATAAAGCGATGGTGTCTCTTCAGAAGACTGAGAAATCGCTTGATTCATATGGACTTATTTTATGATCTCTTTATGAATGTGAAAAGACTTTCAATGGAGGGACAGAAATCTCTCAGATTTCATTAAAAATATCTTCATTTGTGTTCCAAAGATGAACAAAAGTTATATGGAATGGCATTTTTTAGTTTTTAATGGCATAGTTTTGGGTGAACTATACCTTTAACTTACACTAACAAAAACACACAACCATTGCACAAATTTAAAACCAGTGTGTAACCCTTTGACTTCAAACACACGCGCACACACTCTCCTATGTCCGCTAAGGCACGGAGCAACAGCCAAGCGCTCCACCTGCACAGGTGCAGCACACAGTGGGGCTGCGAGCTGATGTCATGTCAGGTAATTACAGAGAGATGGATAAATCACAGCAAGCTTGGCCCCCGACCAGCCGAATCTAGGCCAATCATTTTCTGCAATGCCTGGCAAAATTGATGCCTTGTATTAACAATTTACTGTGCCAATGCGGCACTGACCTCCGATAAACAACTCGTTTTCCTCTCTAATATCTTTCCTGCACTGGTGTTATCAAACATTTCATCGGATTCATTATTCATGCTGTATTGCAGTTAAACGCAGAGTACATAATGCATCAAGAATTCTAGTGAGCGCCGACAGGAGCGTGCCTGGGCTTGCTAAAACATGATTATGAAACTACAGTACAACTGAGACGACCGCCTCCTCTGAGTCTCCCACCAACAACACACATGAATCGCCACAACAACACGATCCATTAACTGTCTAATAAGTCTAACTCTAATTCCGCTACCAAACGCCAAACATAATTAAGTAAATCACGTTGATGTCCAAACAAAGGTAGAATGTCAGTCGCTCACACTCACAAAGGGAGAATACAATTTCTCTCCTTGGCCGCATTTGTAGGACAGTGGATCACTCTGTCATGCAGATCTGTATTTCTGCTTACTCATTGAAAGGTTGCGGCGCGATTGAAACTGCTTTAGCCCATTAGATTGTGCAGAGATCTGCACGAGATTGTGGCCGCTCAAAAGTAGGCTAGATGGCAAGGACGTTCTGTTAAAAGAGACTGTGTAATCCGGTCTGTTGTGAACTTCTAAAAGGTGCGAAGGCATAAAACACATGAGAGTAAGCAAAGGTGTTGACAGTTGCTTCCTGCAAAAAGTGATGAAAGAAAGAATGTGTGATGGCTGGAGTAGGTTGACCTCAGCTTTTGTGAGACTCCTGCGAGGTGTTTCAAGGTTTCCTCAGGGAGATGGTTTGAGGACTGTGACTTGCTCCGACTAATGAGTCACAAAAACAAGGGAGAAAAGGTATGAAAATCCCTCATACGACGAAAAAAACAACTTGAACAAGAGGAACTGACCAATGCAAAGCACTTCCAAAATCATACCTGATGCTGTTTTGATTAAAATCTAAAATATTTGACATAATGCCAATAGATATCACTAAATAATTATAATAATAATAACATATTATATTAATATTATACAATAAAAAATTTGACGTATATGATTATTTATTATCATTAGGGGTGTGACGAGATCTCGTGCCACGTGACATTAAAACGTGACAATATTTCTCGTCGAGGTGAAAATCTGTCTCGAGATATCAGCATGACTGAGTTGAGTTTGTGGCAAATCCTTGACAGCGCTTGCATTATATCGTTCTGTCTTTTACTGCATATGATAATTCATAAATTCATATTAGAATGATTTCTGAAGAATCATGTGACACTGAAGACTGAAGTAATTGCTGGAGAAAATTTAGCTTTGCCATCACAGGAATAAATGACATTTTAAAATAGAAAACAGCTATTTTAACTTGTAATCATATTTTAAAAAATTACTGTTTTTAATGTATTTTTGATCAAATAAATGCAGTCTGGATGAGCATACACTCCCAGAAAATAAAGTACATAATTGTACCTTTAGGGGTACAGTAGCTTGTCACTGGGGCTGTACCCTCAAGGGTACAGATTTTGTACCCTTGGCATAGGGTACATATTTGTACCCTTGTGCCAAAACTTTTATTTCATTTACTTCAAGGTTATCTCAAGGCTACTCTAATATAGTGATAAGTTCAAATCTACCTTACATAATTGAGGTATCATTAAAACCTTTAAACAACAACTTTTACTAAAAAAATGGCTTAGCAGAGTCTGACTCTCGATATTGTACACAGCAAACATTCCAGTTAAATATGGCTCCAGACTCAAGAGTGTTAAAATGGTAAAATTTAAGTGTTAAATTAACATTCAAGAGTGTTAAAGTTAATGAGCTCATTAAGTGATTCATTGAGTGATGATTGACCATTATTGAAGACACCTGAAGGAGAAAATCAATTTTGTTTAAGACACCGTTATGGTGATCAGTGTTTGCCTTAGTTGGGCCTTAAACTGTTTACATTATATTTTATTTGGCTGTTGTATCTGAGTTATAACTGCCAGATGAACAAAGAGAAAAGTTGTTCAGGTAGTGTTGATTATGTTTTGACATAATCGTAATTTGTCCAGAATCACTGAACTCTTTTAGAGTCTAATTTCTGACTTAAATGTATATTGTTGATTCCAGCATCACTGTGATTCTACAGCATAAGAATCTAAAAAGTTTTTTAGAATTTCCAAAAAGTTGTTCTGATAAAATAAAATCGTTCTTTTAGGCACACACATACATCAATAATGTGTGTATGAATCTCAACAATGGTGACAAAAAGAATATGCCATTAGGGAAAGGAAATTACTAAGACAATTCAGATAATAATTTATTCATACCGCAATGCATGATGGGAGCCAAGAATGAGTTTTGATTGGTGGCACCCAGAATGCACTGCAACATTCTTAATTATTGTCACCATTGTTGAGATTCACAGGCTGATTATTGGTCAGTGTGTCTAAATAAAATACAATTTCGAAGTCTTCTGATCAGAACAATTTTTTAAAAATATTTTGGATTAAATTGAAAAGCATTTACTGTAGAATCACAGTCTGCTGTAATCAACAAGGTAGACATAATTCTTTTTAAATGAGATTTGTGATTCATATCAAATTATGATTATGTCAAAACATAACCAACACCATCTGATCAACTTTTCTCTTTGTTCATCTGGCAGATATAATTCAGATACAGTAGCCAAACAAAGTCTAATGTTGACAGTTTAAGAGTCAAGAGCCCAACTAAAGCAAACACCGATCACCATAATGGTGTCTAGGAATGGGACGATTACCGGTTTCACGATAAATCACGATAAAATGTACTGATGGTTAGTATTATCGTTTAAAATTTAATTATCATTAAAACCGTGTTTGATTATCGTGATTTTAATAACTCACTAAATCCTGTCCAGCCAGCAACAGTCTGACGCAAGCGCAGCACACAATGTTTTTTTTTTTTTATTCGAGAAGGAATGGCGGAAAGCAGTGACCGTGCTCGGGAGATTTTCCAGCCTTTTAAGAGGACCACATCTGAGGTGTGGTCATATTTTGGCTTTTACAAAAGTCCTGAGGGAAACTTAATCGAGGATGGTCACCCTGTCTGCAGAACAAAAAGTCGCTGCAATAGAAACACTTCAAATCTGCCGAACGTCTTGTGTGACCATCACCCAGTGTTGTATAGCGAACGCAAGGCAAAAGTTAACTTTGACCTCAATACCAAAACTACGTCTGGGAAGTAATTGGGCACAAAATTTTGTTTTGAGTTGAAATATTTTCTTACTCACTTGAAATAGACGTGAAGCTTCCGTGAAGAAAGGTTTGCAGCAAGTGGCTTTGAGCCAAAGACGAACGAACAACTTCAAACCAGAGTATTACTAAGAGTGACATTTTAAGGGATAGTAATGTATAGATTCATTGTACACTTATTACACCGATTTTTTTTTACCACATAATTACGGGAACATATTGAATTGAGATTAATGTGTTAAATCTTAACGTTACCTGTTTATAAATCCATTTTGTACAGCGTACAAAACAATCATCCAGACAAGATGATCACAACAATATATCAAACTCTGTAAACAATAGATCAACTCTGATTTAATTTTCAATGCAATCAAAAATGGTTGATGCAAGACGGCAAGTTGTATTTGAATGAAACAAGAGCGCGCGTCCGTTGTGATATGGATGTGCGCTGTGTAATAATGCGTTGCTATTGACGACGGTCATTATAAAGAAGGAAATGCCACAGAATAGAATCTTGCTTAAAAAACTGCATAGAGCTGCTTATTTATTTGTTGTTGATTTTCAAATATAAAACTTGTTGAAATGTTTTCAGTGTCTGTCCAGTCCTCTATTAAGCTACCTGCTATAACTCAATAAACTCCCCACTGGAAGGGTTTCAGGAAAAGTACGGCGGATACAACTCGAGTCACTTTATGAGCTTTTATTGCGAACACATAAGTTACACAATCCTTATCCACAAAGGTAGCCTGAATGCTATACGCTAGTCTGTCAGCTGTATATTAGTGACAGTTTGCGTCGGTTAGGTTGTAAACCTGCAATGAACATACAAATACCAGAATTAACTAATAAATTTACACAATCATGTGATATTAATTCTTTATCTGAATTACTAGCAATGCTAGTTCATAGTCACTCACCGGCAAGGCGTACCAATCCTGAACATCAACTAAATGAAAATGAAACCTAAAGGCAAAGACGCCTGCGCACTGTAACTAATTAAGCACACACAGACAAATAGTCTGGAGACCAGGAATAATAATAAACAAACCTATAACCTAGTAAGAATATAACATATAATATAAATATGCCTTCATTTGGAATGATAATAATTATTTTCACAAATACCCCAGAACATAATAATAACATCCATCTAACATATATTATATATGTAAACACTAGTTATACCCGATGGAAAGTTCTACACCTCCCACTTGGTCTACTGATTCTAGAATCTAAGTAGGCCACCATAACCAAAACAGTTAAACTTCTAGATATGAAATTCTCCCCATGACCATGCAAATAACATTGCATACTTGGATATTACCGTACTATGTTACAACATGAATAACTATCTCTTCAAGTTAGTTTTAATGTCCATGAACAACACACATTGCCCTTGCTGACATTACAACCTCCTTTACCGAAACACACCACCAGCCTTCGGGAGGATGATAGTGGGGAGAGTCTTGTTCCTTCACCGAAACACACCATGGTGGGGATCCTTTACCAACCGAAACACACCATGGTGGGGATCCTTTACCAACCGAAACACACCATGGTGGGGATTCTTTACTGCTCCTCCACTGGAAGCAGAACCACCAACCTCCTAACGTCCCTGTGGAGGATGGTGGAGGGATAGTTCTCCACACCTTGGTTTTCCTTGAACTGTCCGCTGGAAACTGGACAGCTTCGACATGTTCTCACCCTCACATCTCGTACTACGCCCTTCACATCAGGACACACCTCCACGACTCGACCCAGCCTGAACTGGCCCCTCAGCGCGTTCTGGTCAGCTAACCACACCAGGTCCCCCGCTGCAACATTTCTAGCAGGCGCGTGCCACTTCTGACGGATGTAGAGGCCCGGACCAGCCAGTTGGCTCCACCGCTTCCAGAACTTGTCAACCTCGATCTGGATTGCTGTCAGCCGCACGACGGGGTAAGTTGGATACTTAAACCCTTGAGAGTCCCCACTGGGTCCTGCACGGCCAAGCAGAAGAGAGTTGGGAGTAATAACTTCCACGGTCTCATCTTGTACCTGGGCTCTGGCACCGATTGGTCTCTCATTTGACAGGTTAGCAGCAAGGTACAGGAGGGTCTGGAACTCCAGTGTTGTCAGGTTATCTTCTTTGCCAACACTGCTTAACGCTCTCTTGAGTACACGGACAGCTGCCTCAGCTGCCCCATTTCTGTGGGGAGAGTCTGCCGGGTGAAACACCCACATCCAGTCGGTTCCTACAGCTGCCGCCTTCTTCTGGACCTGATCCTTGTCAATGCCACTTAGAAACTCATAAAGCTCCTTTAATACTGGCCTGGCGCCCACAAAGTTTGTCCCTTGATCTGACCAGAGCTTTCTTGGGTGACCCCTGAGAGCTGTAAAGCGCTGGTATGCTTTCAGGAATCCTTCCGTCGACAGATCTTCCACAATGTCAGCATGTACTGCTCTCGAAGCCATACAGCTGAACACTACACCCCAGATTTTCATCTTTGCTCTTCGTCTTATAGTATCTTTAACAACATATGGTCCGAAAAGGTCCAATGTTGTAAACTCAAAAGGTGCGGCTGGTTCAGTTCGTTCGAGGGGAAGCTCACTCATCACCTCTTTACACATTCTCGCTTTGGTCTTTCGACAGTGCATACAGGAGTCAATGACATTTCTGGCAATCCTTGGTCCCAGCACCACCCATGCTTTAGACCTTACACGGAGGAGTGTGCCAGCAACACCCTCGTGGTTAACATTGTGGGCCTCTCGTGTGAGAAGGGTACTAATCCACGCATTGTAGGGGATCAGGGGCACACCGGTATCTCCCTGGGTAATGGTCTGGACTCTACCATGGCATTTTAGGAGCCCTGAAGCCTCATCCCTGCTGACAACGAGTCTGTTTAGAGTTGTCACAGGAAACGTAACTCCCTTCTGGGCGGCTAGGCACAGGTCTTGGAATGCAGCTTTGCGTTCCTTTACTGTCAATACTGCCTCCCACTTTGCTGGTATAGAGGCCCTGCCTACACGGGCCAACCACTTCTTCACAGCTCTGAGGACATAACCAACTACTCCACAAAGCTTAACTAGAGAACTGCACCTTGTTGGTTCCACTTGGTCTATGAGCATGGCTCCCCACAGTGTCTCCGTTTCTTTGGCCTTAGCTAAGGTCAATTTCATCCCATTTTCTGAGGACGCTGAAACCCCGCTAACTCCAACTATGGCTATTGAATCTTCACCACCAGGACTGTCAGGGTTCAACTGCTTCTTGGCTTGAGCTCTGGTGAAGACTGCCGAAAAGGCCTTTCTCTGGAGTTTACTCACCACCTCCCTAGCATCAGCTGCCACTTCTGAAGCAGACTTCATGGGCCAATCCTCGACTGGACTAGACAGGAACTCAGGACCCTCCTGCCACACAGAGTTTTCACCCAGCAATTCAGGAGAGCACCCCCTCGTGACTAGATCAGCGATGTTGACCTCGCCTGGTATCCACCACCAGTCAGTTACGGGTCCAGCCTTCTGAAACTCTCCGACTCGGTTCGCAAAGAATGTCTGGAATCCGTAGCTCTCTCTCTGGATAGCCCCCAGCACCGTCTGACTGTCAATGAAGTGGTACCACTTCCCCACGTTTATCCGTCCATGCTTCAATATGTATCCCTTTAGACGTGTGGCGAAGACAGCCCCGCATACCTCAGCCTTGACTGCGTCACCTTTTTGGTTGAGGGGAGTTAACTTGGCCTTTGACTCTACCAGCCGGGTGACCACACCATTTGACGTCTCCCATCGCAAGTACAGTACAGCGCCATAGGACTCACAGCTCCCGTCAGAAAACGTGATTCCCCAGGGTTTACCCCTCCAGTCAGAGGGTGTGAGGCTTCTGTGGAACTTAATGTTATTCAAACGAGCATACTCCTTGAACAGTTCAATCGCCTTTCCTCTGAGCTCGTCAGACAGAGGTTCATCCCACGTGTCTTTAGTAAGCTTGCCAGCTTCCTGGAAGGCTCTTCTCACAAGGATCACTCCTTTCTGCTTCACAGGTGTGACTAGACCGATTGGGTCATACAGCCCAGCGATCTGGCTCAGTAGGACACGACGAGTCAGTGGGTTCGGTGTCTTTACTTCCACTTCTCCTTCAGTGAGGTCAATCTCAGTCCTCATCTTCTTCTTCCTTCTGGAGAAGTTGATGGAGACCATCACAAAGAGTTTGTCCTCTTGCACGAGGTAACCAACCCCCAGGGCTTTGTTATCTTCCTCCCTTAGCTGGTTGGGCAACGTCAGAGTCATTGGCTTGGACTCTGTCCCGTCCCGCCTCCCACTTTGACCGGACCGGACCCAAGGTTTGAGGTAGAAGCCTCCAGCTTTCAGTATTTTCTCTACTCCCTCTTGGATCTGGTCTAGACAGTGTGGGTCATTGTGGGACGTAAGGAGGTCATCGACGTAGGAGTCTTCCTCGATGACTCTTCTTTCCTCCTTCATTTCAGAGAACTGGGGCAACTTTGCGGTCTCGCGCATGGCAACCTGTGCAATGCACCCCGCTGGTTTGTCCCCCATGTTCACCCTCACGACAGCATAATCCTCAATCTCATCTTCTGGTGAGTCTCTCCATAGGAACCGATGCACATGGACCTCTTGTTCCTCCAGCCAAACCGAATTGTACATCTTGGTGATGTCTCCGATGGCTGCATGTTTTCCTTCACGGAATCTGAGGAGCACCGCTCTGATGGGATTTAGGACGTCTGGGCCTTTGAGCAAAATGCTATTCATGCTCACCCCTCTAAACTCCTGGCTGCTGTTCCAGACGAGGCGCACCGGCGTAGTCACTGAGTGGGGATTTGGAGCGGTTAAGTGGCTCACCCACCACACAGCACCTTTCCAGCCGTCCATCATGTCTTTAGTGAGCTTAATAGCAGCTCCTCTCCCCACCATCTCGTGGACTTGCCTCATGTAAGCCTCTTTCCACAGGGGGTCTTTCACAAGCCGCTTCTCAGCCCTCAGGAACGTTGCTTCCACAGCTTTTCGGTTGTTGGGAAGAGAGGCTGGATTTTCCTTCCAAGGGTACTTCGCATCCCAGTGTGGCTGGTCGCTGTGGGCATCTCCCTCCCTGAAGGTTAGACCTGCCTTTATTATCTCCAGCTCTTTCTCATCAGCCAGGGACATCTCCTTTCCTCCTGGTGGACACTTTCCACAGCGACACCCTCCACAGGTAGGGTCACAGGCAGCACCGATGCTATCCCATTTTAGCCACTCAAGGATCTCTTTATTGCACACTGCTGTCGTTCCAACTTCTACACTGCTTTCTTGCTCCAAATGGCATCCTGGCCTTCCCACGAAGTGTTCTTCAACTTTGACGGCTACCGACCTCATTGAGTGAGCAAAGTGCGTCTCTGACTGCCATGTTGTCACCTCCACTTCTTCGAAGAGGTCTGGATGCACACCACTCACGATCTTACCCAGAGGACCATCCCACAACACCAGGTCGCCGACCCTTTGCAGCCTTTGTGGAGCTAATCGACCTTCTCGAGTACTGATCATCTTCTCTGGGCGGGCCAGTTCTCCCGGCTTAGCTTCAGGGAAGAACTGCTCTAGTCGCTCTGATCTCACCACTCGATCCACTTTGGCGATGTCTTCCATCCCGTAGCAGATCATCTCGTGAAACTTCAGGGTTCCTCTTGAGGTCCACACTTTTATTGTCACGAGATACCTTTTTGTATCAACCTTCACCTTCATCGTGCCGACACCATACACGACAAGGGAGATTGGTTCACCCGTCAGTCCGAGCCTTTCCGCAGCTTGGTGCGTAATGTAATTTGTGTCAGACGCGAGATCAACCAAGGCTCCAAGACTGTCTCCTCTCTTCGTTGTGACAGGAACGAGCATCATGAGGACTGGATGTTCTTTCAAGCCACTCTGTTCTATCAAACCCTCGCCAGAACACACTGTCGACATTGCCTTGTTAGTACAGGCTTTGCGGACAGCCTCCAACTGATGAGGAGTCAGTCCCAACTCAGCGAACACAGCCTCTTGCTCCTCTGTCGGACCACGAGGTCCCCTCTTTTACCCTGCTTTGTTTTCCCTCTTAGTAGCATCTTTCTTAATTGATGCCTTAGGGCAGAGAAAATAGTGGTGGTCCACTGGAGTGTCGCCTTCCTTACACTCCTCCTTACGACATAGGAACTTAGGAGTGCAGCCACTGTCAACCCCGTGAACATCCAGGCACTTTGCACATGCTTTTGCCTTTTTCACCTGAGATTTCTTCTCCGACAGACTAGCCTTCCTGAAAGTTTTACAGCGAAACAGTTTACCTCCATGTTCTTCATCACCACACACAGCACATGGTAACTGCTTGGAGTCTCTTTTGACTTCACTTGCCGTAGTCTTAGTGAATGACTTCTTTTCTCTCCATCGGTCACCTGGTTTCTCCCGGTAGCTTGGTCGCTCAGGAGCATTAGCAGGCCATGGCTTGCTGGGCAGCAACTGCTCCAACCTCACGAGCAACGACTTCTGGTCTTCCAGGAACAGCAAGAGCCTGTCGAAACGGTTTCCTGGGTGGACGTCGTTAACAGGGTTTCTCACACACATGAGCCACTCTCTTTTCATGACATCAGGGAGTTTGCTCTCCAAAGACCGTATCACCAGCTGATTCTGTACAGCGTCTCCGCACCCCAAGTCCGTGAGGTCCAATGCTGCCCTCTCCACCGCTAGGATTAACTCTAACGTCTCTCGTGGCTGGTGGTTCTTTACAGCAGGTCGTGATTGAAGCTCCAACACAATCTCTTCTGCCGTTTGTGCTTTGTCCCCATAACGGTTTTCTAATTCCCTGAAGATATCGTTTGCATCTCTGCAGCGCAGCAGTCTGAGTTCACTTTTCACAGACTCTCCTATACTGTCTAGCAAGTGAAGTTTCTTGCATTCCTTTGACCCCGTAGGTTCCGCCTGCACCTGGATACTCTCCCATTCAACCTTCCAGCGCCAATAGTCCCTCCTATCCCCGGAGAACTTAGGCAAACTTATGGGTGTGAGCCTTATTTTTGGTCGGGCCCATTGAGAGCTGTTTTCTCCACCAGCGTACAAACCAGGGCTGCTATATGGCATGCTACTACCTTGTCCCATGCTGAGATTAACGGGCGGAGCGGTACGAACACTCATCAATTGTGGCGTGCTGGCATGGGTCGGAGGTTGAGCGAAACTGACACCAAGTCCACTATCAGACCGTCTTGACTGCAGGTTGGGCTGTAACGTCTCTTGGGGGTTACTGTGTGTGGTAGATGCTACATACCTGCTCTGAGGTCGACTAGTGACAGTAGAAACTTGAGCAGCACATGTAGAGATGCTTGCTCTATCAGAGAACATGAATGAAGGTGAGCTCGTAACATATATAGTTCCCTGCTCGTCAGTGGGCGGATTGATGAAAGCATGCGGGGTGTTAACAGGTGGAGTAGAAATAGCAAGGCTTACTGGTTGGGTAAAGCTGATGTTATCTGCAGCTGTAAGGCTGTCGATAACTGTTGTGACAGGCCCACCAACCGCATCATTGGCTCCCACATCTTCATCCTCTTCCTCCTCACCTCCGTCTACATCGTCTTTTAGGTCTGTACTGTTCCTCTTCATGACCTCATTATCACGTCGGCATGTCCACTCATCCATCAGTTGCTCCTTGTCCTCTCTTAATGATAAAAAGAGCATCCATTTCTCCTTTCCATGTGGCCGATAGTCTCTCCAAGTGTACACAGCCTCCCTGAGTTCATGGAGTTTCCTATCCAGCTTACCACTCTCGACCCCTTGCTGCGTCCATGGCACTATCTCACCTTTCCCGAGCGCCTCAGACCGATCAAGAGCAGATTTGAACTGTGTTACAAGAACGTCTATGTCCGGCGCTGCATACTTAGACCACAGCATTTCCATGATCTTGCTCTCAGATTCAAGGAACCTTTGCTCACTGGCATCTCTCCTCGCCAGGGCATCCCTCAACTCACTGTCTTCACCCGTAGGGTCTATCTGGCTCTGTGCGTCAACATATTCATTACTGACATCGAGGAGTTTGTCATAATCATCCTTCAATCTCGCTAACTCTTCAGACAACTCAACTTCACGTAAACGGCAAGCACTAACGTTAAGGCGGTTTATTCGTGTTGTAAAGTTTCGTTGCGCATTTGAGCGTTTTCGCTTTAAGCTCTCTAGATCTGGCTTGTCATCTGCCATTTTGACCTTTTCTTTTCTTTTATTTATCTTCTTCTTCTTTTTCTGTTTTTTTTTAGTGAACAGAATCTCTAAAATCACCTTTTAGAAAAATGACTTGTTCAAAAGAATCGTTCAAAAGAATCGTTCGTTCGCGAACAACACAGACGTCTTCGCCAGCTGTTATGGCAAATAGCGGCGTTACAAAGTCACTATATTAGCCCCGCGGCTGTCATCATAATCCACACAGTCCTACTCACGGTTGTGGAAGTTATTCAGCCTTTTAACGGCCCCGTTAGTCCTCGACTTCGGCTCTTCCGTTGTAGTGGTGTTGTTGACGGTCACTTTAGAATCTGAATCCGATCACGGCGCCGGTCATCAACAATGGCTTTCTTCCGCTCGGGGTCCGCGTACTCTCTTTCACGGCTCCGACGACGGTTTACAACTGTCCAGTCCTCTATTAAGCTACCTGCTATAACTCAATAAACTCCCCACTGGAAGGGTTTCAGGAAAAGTACGGCGGATACAACTCGAGTCACTTTATGAGCTTTTATTGCGAACACATAAGTTACACAATCCTTATCCACAAAGGTAGCCTGAATGCTATACGCTAGTCTGTCAGCTGTATATTAGTGACAGTTTGCGTTGGTTAGGTTGTAAACCTGCAATGAACATACAAATACCAGAATTAACTAATAAATTTACACAATCATGTGATATTAATTCTTTATCTGAATTACTAGCAATGCTAGTTCATAGTCACTCACCGGCAAGGCGTACCAATCCTGAACATCAACTAAATGAAAATGAAACCTAAAGGCAAAGACGCCTGCGCACTGTAACTAATTAAGCACACACAGACAAATAGTCTGGAGACCAGGAATAATAATAAACAAACCTATAACCTAGTAAGAATATAACATATAATATAAATATGCCTTCATTTGGAATAATACTAATTATTTTCACAAATACCCCAGAACATAATAATAACATCCATCTAACACAGGGGTGCCCAATCCTGCTCCTGGCGATCGACTGTCCTGCACAGTTCATCTCAAACCCTAATCAAACACACCTGAAGCAACCAATTAAGGTCTTTAGGATCACTTGAAAATTATATTCAGGTGTGTTTGATTAGGGTTGGAGATGAACTGTGCAGGACAGTCGATCGCCAGGAGCAGGATTGGGCACCCCTGATCTAACATATATTATATATGTAAACACTAGTTATACCCGATGGAAAGTTCTACAGTGTCAACATCAGTTCTTTTTGAACACTTTCATCTCATTTGAACAAAACCGTGATAATATTGATAATCACGATAATTTTGGACACTATAATCGTGATATTAAATTTTCATACCGTCCCATCCCTAATGGTGTCTTAAAAAATTAGATTTTCTCCTTCATTGATTCTGCTTGTTAACATCAGGTGTCTTCAATAATTGTCAATCATCACTCATTGAATCACTTAATTAGCTCATTAACTTTAACACACTTGAATACAAGAGAGTTAATTTAACACTGGACTTTTTGCTTTGTACCTTAACCTTTAAAAGAAATGGTGCATATATGTACCTTTTAATGCTTGGGAACATGTGCCTTTTTGACCCTCAAAGAGGTACATGTACCTTGAGGTCCAATAATAAGCCCTATGGGGTACAGTAGTGTAGATTGTACCTTGGGGGACAAAAATGGACTCCTACTGTACCCCTTTTTCTGACAGTGTAAGAGACTTCTTTCAAAAGCATAAAAAATATCTTATACCCCAAACTTTTGAATAAAAATATTTAGAGTTAAGCTCCAGTAAATCCTATCCATTTTCATTCATAAGTTTATAAAAACAAAATATAACAGCAATGCACTTACAATGAACATCTATGGAATTATAGCAATAACATAACAAAAGCCACAATTCAACAGACATCAATATATCACAATATCATTAGATTGTGAGTAAAACTGCGATAAATGTATGAAAAAGACTCAACATCTCCGTGCGAGAGAGAGTGAATCGGCAGTATCAGCCAGTTAATTAAAACAATTGTTCAACTTAAGTATTCTGTTAGCCTACATGGTTCAATTCTTTTCCACGCGATAATCAATATTAGAGCTGATTGTTCCAGTTAATTCCAGAATGGCTATATCTAATTTATCAGAGTATATTTAAATAGTCAGGACTATTGAAAGTCAGAGGTTGCGAGTATGTCCTTAAACTAGCCGATACAAATCTCAGAAGCATGATAGTATTACAGGATGGAGCAGTGCCCAGTTGTTGAAACAGGTGAATAATTAATGACTATTTTTTCCCGACAAAGTCAATTCAGAAATGCCCTCACATCAGCTGCCCAGCGATTCTGCACACATAGGGCACACATATCACGGAAACTCTATCATCTTGAATTTCATCCTGTCAGAATGTTTTCACAAATGCAAGATGCAGGACACTTGGAGAACCATCTTCCTGTGTAATCTGTGTGATTGAAGGTGACTATTGCAATCGGGAATGACAGGATGAGTGGATTTCGTCTTTAAGGGGAACACAAGACTTCCTGGGTGTGAAGGATGAAAGAGATTATCCGAATAAAGGTGAAATCGTGACTTTAATCCAGTCAGGTCAAACCAAGGCAAGGCCATGTTCCTTGCATGAAGACAAGAAACTCCACTTCACACTCCATAAACTCTGAGAAGGAAAACTATAAACTAATATGACTGGATTCTCCAAATGATGTACGTGCAAGATTTGTTTGTTCTTCAAAACGTAAGTGAAATCAAACCTCTCGGTCCAAAAATAAACAGATTTTGTTCTGCTGACAAGAACTAACATCTCCCTTTTTGTTCTATGTGATGCATTTTAGTGTCTGGACTGAATTCAACCTGCATTCAGCTCTGCAGAACTACTGTTTAGACTGACCTGGCCTTTCCGAGCAAACTCATTCAGTGAGAAGCCAAACTTCCAGTGAGAGAAAGGAATTTGTGTTTCTACAGGAGGCCAGGAAAAAGAATCAACACATACAAAGTCACAAACACGGACGAAGAGTGAGAGATTTGCTCCCACAATCGTCTTTCCACAGCAACCTCCTGAAAGAGAAGCGATGAATTCTGCCTCAAAGCATTACACCTCACGGCACAGTTTAGACTCGCACTTATTCTTTTACCGGTGAGTTTCTCACTCTCACTTTCGTCATCACATATATGGATCCCTTTGCTTTCTTTCCGTCGTTTGCTGCCGCTTCCTCGGGCCGTAGACATAAAAAATGGAATCAATACAAAACCACTCGAATGCAGGGAAGCCACAGAACTATCAAAATAGCCCCACCAAGGCTTGACACAAAGCTAGGGCTGCAACAACTAATCGATAAAATCGATTATAATCGATTATGAAAATCGTTGTCAACGAATGTCATTATCGATTAGTTGGTTTGCTTACGTCACGGGGAGCGTTTACTGGTACGCACACACACGCAAGGTCTCTCTCTGCCGAGCGCGCGCGCTACACGGTTTGGAGCAGTCTCTTCTGTCTCGCATGCGCGCTCTTGCTTGCGCGCTCTAGATTTCGGGAGTTTGAACTAATTCGCGGGCATCAGGGAGCCGCAATCAATATGAGGGAGACTCCCGGGACTTCCGGGATCTTGGGATGTCTGTATTTTGTCTCGAGCATCAGGTTGCGCAATCAGTTCGCTCGCAACGTAAGTGATGGATTAAAATAGCGCTACCGCAGAAATAGGTTAAATTAAAATGGTGTTTACAAAGTGAAGCACTAAATACAAAGGCAGTTAATAACAGCAGCAGTAAAATATTGTTTTTTAGTCACTGTACTCAGTGGTTTTCAGCGAATGCTTGTGCACTAATGCATCATTTCTCCTGTCCTTTACTCAAGCCTGTTAGCTTGCTGGGTAACGTTACCTCCATTCCGTTCTCTTTTTATAGCATTAGTCTACTAAGTTTTAATTGTTTGTCAAACGCGATCTACTGCGGCTCTACGTTTACACAATTGTTTTCAGTCTTTCTATATTTATTTAATCAATTTATCCTTATATTATATTCTTTTATATATTATATATAATATATATTATATTCTTTATCCTTATATTCCTTATATATAATTAATTTTAAATAAAAATTAAATGAATTATATATTTTAGATGTTTTTAGTTTGTTTTTAGTTCAGATATTCACATCTGAACAACATGTCTGTGTAAATTTGTTTTAACAAAAATTGTGTTAAAACATAATATGTTGGATATCATTTTTTTAACAATAATCATGTTTGTCAACTTGCCATCAGCAATTATCATTAAAAACAATGCAAATATTGATATTAGTAAAACTCAATGTGTGGCTTTTGCACTTTTTAAAGTACACTTTTACACATAAATACCCTGATTTACGGTTTTATTTAGTTATAAAAAAAAAAAAAAAATCTAATTTAATTTCTATCCGATTAATCGATTAATCGAAAAAATAATCGTCCGATTAATCGATTATCAAAATAATCGTTAGTTGCAGCCCTACACAAAGCCAATATGGGTAATTAGTCATTTCCCTACCCTTGACGCAGTAGGCTTTTTGTTCAATGCTTACTTTTGCTCAATCAATACTTTACATCTCTGTATGCTTTCAGGCCCTTTAAAATCCATCAGGTGCATGCTGGCATTACCTTAACTTCAAACTGTTACGAAAAACAAGCAGACCCAGTAGACAAACAACTAGGAGAAACACCTGTTGACAACAGTATGGTATTTAAATCAGCAAACCGTGCTGACGCTAATGTCCTGCTGCTCAGTTTTGAATAAAAAAGGGTTAAGGATTAAAGATAGTCAAATATTAAAAATATTTAAATTCTGTCATCTTTTACTCACCAAACCTGTATGACTTTTCTTCAAAGAGATAAATGTCTTCTTTTTTTTTTTTTCATACAGCGAAAGTCAATGGGGTCCAATGTTGTTTCGGAAACCGTTGATTTTCATTGCATGGACAAAAAACGTTTTAGATTCATCAAAACGTCTTTTTTGTTCCACCGATGTTCATACCTGTTCGAACGTTTGGAACGACAAGAGGAAGATTTTGGGGTAAACTTTCCTTTTAAGTAGGCTTGCTGCGATAGTCTGTAGGACTAAAAAGTAAAAAGTAGCCTAGCTAAAGACGCAAAAGTAGCGACAGACCCATTCTTCAGTATTTTGACATACATGAGTGAAATGGATTATTGAAAAAGAAAAAGAAAACAATGGTGGTTGGAGACTTGGTTCTATCAGCTGGTTGTTAATTGGATAGACGCAGATCTGAACGCAAGCTTGAGGTCGATTGTAAGAAAGGGGTGGGGTTTAAGCGGATGAACTGGAGAAGTGCGGCATATATCACCAAAAAGAGGTCTGACATTTTCCCCAGAAAATCGAGTTATGATCAAATTTAAGAAGTGAAAAAAAGAATCATATCCAAGAATAAATTGTTCACAATACGATCAGTAACATGCATCTAGAATTATAGGGTGAATTTTCATTTAAATGTAACCATCTTTAGTCATTAGAAGTCTGAAATATTTGGACATTATATGGTAATCTACCATACTTTTTCTCCATCATCATTCTCATATGCCACTACATGCACCAAGCAATTAAGAGTTCATTAAAATCAGTTGCAAAAAGCACAAAAAAAAGCACACAAATTCTGTTCACAACTTTCTAGACATGACGTACTGCATGATTGACTCAATAACAAAATGAATTACAGTCAACTACCATGTACACCAAAGAGGCCACCAATGTTCAGAATATCGGTCAATCAATATGGGTTTCTCAATGACCGTCTCCTCCAATCTAGAATATTGGGTTACCTTCTTGATTACAGTTGATTATCAAGGAAAAACACCCAAGGACTGTAAATAACTGCATGTCTGGTGATGCACTGCACTCAATGCTGTTAAACCAGACAGTAGCCAACTTAATCTGTTATTATCTGTTATCTAAAATCCTTCTAATCAGCATAAACAGAGTTGTACTTATCTTTAACATAATCCTAACACGCTCTGTCAGATAAAACAAATATTCTTCTGGCAAATAAAGACTGACATGCTGCTCTTGACTTGAAGATAGGATGAAAGCAGACTAAATACAATTAATTATGTCTATGTGAAATAATTAAGTAAATATGTAAAAAGTTGGCCATGTGCAACACTTCGCTCTTAAAAATAAAGTTCCAAAAGGGGGTTTTCACAGTGATGCCATGGAAAAACCATTTTATGTTCCCAAAGAACTTTTCAGTCAAAAGTTCTTTAAAAAATAACCTTTTTTAAGTTAGTGTGCAGAACCTTTAAAAAAATCTAAAGAACCTGTTTCCACTGTAAAGAACATTTTGTGCAGTGGAAATGTTCCATGGACGTTAAAGGTTCTTCAGGGAATCGTTGATGCTAATGAAGAACCTTTATTTTTAAGAGCGTTGACTGACAGGTGAAAGTCTTGCAGGGTGACACTGCCCTACCGCTTAAGCCTCACTCGGATAAAGCCTTGGATAATCCAGCACATTTCACACTACTTGTAAACAACTTCCAAGTTAACCACTCAAGGCAACAGCCTCAGTGATCAACTGGCCAGCTGTCACCAAACCAATCTTTCTATAGCGCTTGAGTAAGATTCAGTGACAAGTTGACAACCACAGACTTATGCGGTGATATCACAAGGCCTTCCTCAAATATTTGTCATCTCTTGCACAATTTTGCAACAACTCATGGGAGTGACACTGCAACAAAACCACACAATTATGTTATTCAGTCGTACTCAAACTGAGGTACAAGAAACCCAACAAGTTGACAGGAAATTATGTAAAATTTGCAAACAGTTGATGAGCGTGCAACAGAGTTTCACAGGTCAGTGCTTTGATGCTACTGTTGTGTTTATTAAAGGAAAATAAACAATGAATGAGACTGTCATTCTGCGAAACATCTACTTTTCTGTTTTAAGAAAGGAAGAAAGCTAGGCTATACAGTTTTAGAACAAAATAACAGTCAGCAAATTATGACAAAACCTCATTTTTTTTAATTAACTCAACTGTCCCTTTAAGTAGGGCAAAAGTTAAGATGGTTCGGATTAAAGGTGCACTCAGTAAAGCTGTTTTTGAAATTGCATGTCTGAATATGTGCTACATATTACAGGAGTAGGTCATCCAGGTACCATACTAAATAGTAGGGAAGTATGCATATTTCCGATGAAGCCTAAACCTGCGTCCCAATGTGCATACTATCCATCCTAAATAGTATGAGATTAGAATAAGATGGCTAATATTGCCCACAACCCACTGTGCATTGGAGCAGGATTTTGATCAGAATTACAAATATGACAAAAATAAAAGTGTTTAAGAACTACAAACATGGGAGATGTGTGAGACCGACGGTTAAGTAGAGAGGTTTAGATGAAGAGGTTTGAGTGACTAATAATCAACATTTAACCTGATAAAAACAAAGTGTATTTAATGTTATCCATGTTATATTGCAACAACAATATTAATTTTTATAAAGATCCATTAGGCCTTTAACTTTTAAATGCACTAATATGCAAAAATATAAGGAGAGTTCTCTGCATGAAAGACCCACGACTGTCTGGCACTAGATCAACATGCTACTTCTTTTCTCTCCAATATGGTAGGAAATGAAATATGGAGTATGTACTTTTCCTTTACAAAACGAGTACATACTTTTAGGGCTTAGCATAGGTCAATTGGGACACACCGCATAAGTTTTTACTCTGTTGTTCAGCTCTTATTTGTCTCAATAGTACCAGTGATTTAGTACTTTGTTCTGACACCTTTCGGTCTGGATGCATGAAGTTTGTTTACTAACTGCTGCTGCTTCATAGCAGTTTTTTTTTTCTTTTCGTGTAATACTACACATCCATAAAATGTGCATTCTTAGATTCAACACATAGCCTAGCCTACTGATATACCAGGCTGCGTTGGTACTTTGTACTGCTTGTTTATAGATTCCATTTCCCACTCAGCAATTGCTAAAGCACTATAAAGTAAATACATTATTGTTATTTTTAATTTGTAGTAGTAGTAATCAAAAAACAGCATGACAGGTCTGGTCATGTGATGTCAACATGGCAGTGCCCATTAGGGACCCCCTCCAAGTAGAATTAATCAGCTTTTACTAGAAAAAATATAGGTCTGTAGTCTTCATATCATATTAGTGTACAACATTTTAAACATATTTCTCCATAGTGCTATTAATTTCATTGAATGTATTTTTTTTAATCTCAAGAAAAATACGGAGTGCACCTTTAAGATCAGTGTCCCAGTCCACTTCAGAGAAGTACAATCTTTATGACTGCAGATACAACATTTAAACTACCATATGCCTCACATTTGGTTTTATTCTAAAGATCGGGCCCTTTAAATGTGGACTGCAAAGTCCAAAAGACGGGCCTTGTTTGTAGAAAACACATTTTACCTTGTAAACATCCCCGTAGGTCCCGCTGCCTATCCTCTGGATAAGCTCGAAATCCTCTTGCGGATTTCGCCTGGACAGATCGAAACTAGAGTTCATCATGGGGACTCCGGCCTCTGACTATCAATGTTAGATTTGCTGGGAGCCCTGACACGGACGAAAGGAGAAAAACGGAAGAAAAAAAATAAACATACGGCGTCAGAAGGGAATCTCAGTCGCAGTACTTCACTAACTTTAACATGGCTTCCCGTGAGCTCCACTGCGCATGCGCTGCTCTCGTAGAGAGGAGAATGTCTGGAATGGGAGGATGAAGACAGGAGGAGGAGGAGGAGGAGGATGGGCTGGGTCAGATGACCAGAAGCGCATAGGCATCAGCAGATAACCTGCCTCTGAGGAATATTTTACACAAATCGTGTTCGAAACACTCTATTGGAATGGCGTTTTATTTATTTCATTTTAGTTTATATAGGCTATGGTGAGTGACACTATTTTGATAATTAATTTTGTTTTGATATTTATTATTATCTTTAATATAAGGCCTACAGTACACAAATAACTTTTAATTAAAACAATGTGCTCTTTTGATCCAGTAAAAAGTAAAGAAATAGTAAAAAAAAAAAAACTGAATTATCCTATAATATATAGGCTACATTAATAAAATAAAACATGTCAATAAAACATAACATAACATATTCATAATAAGATAAGATAAGATAAGATAAGATAAGATAAGATAAGATAAGATAAGATAAACATTTATTCATCCCACAATGGGGAAATTTCTGTGTTACAGCAGCAAAAATTACGAAATAAAAATAAATGCAAATAAATAAAAAAGAAAATATACTATAATAACAGTATATACAGTATATACACAATACAATGTATAAGCTAAAAAGTAATAACGGTCTATTTTGAAGACTGGTCTACTGGGAACAGCTTTGGTTATAAAGTCTAACAGCAGCAGGGAGAAAAGACCTTCTGTACTTCCTTCTGTAATAATTTATAGCAATACTTTAACTTAACAATGTGATGACTTCATCATATTATTGCATAAGAAAGCAGAAGTAGGACTCTGTCACAGACTTTTTTGCTAGAAGTTCAGATGAATTCACATGCAGAGAAGTCAAAACTTCTACAACAAAAGTCCACTTAGGACACCGAAAATAGAAACCAAGTATTCAATAGAATAGAATTTGTTTACAGGGCACTATACAAAAACTAAAACAGAAGGCAACTGATTTTGATGACTTTATAAAATTTCCTTCCTTGCAAAGCTGTTTGCGATTTTGTACAGAAATGTCCCTTCACTGTTAGATCATTGGTTGTAGTTGTTTTACATTCTAGTATTTCGTAATCGATGTTACTTTCTGATCTGTATGTGATGATAACAGTGATGGGTTGTAGTTTTCTACATGGATTTTCTTCATTTCGAGAGTTAAACAAGGCAGTTTGAGCTCTGTTTTCTCACATATATCTCTCCAGATATGTGACAAATCACTGACAGTTGACAGATTAACAGTTGTCAGGATTCTCCATGTGGTTGACTTACAAAACAGTCTCATACTTCTTCCTCCATCTTCTTCTCTTTCAGCTCAGACAGGATTGTGATTCAGCGCTATTTATTTCCGAATCACAGAGGAGTGTGTGCCAAGAGCGAGCTTCTGAACACATTTGTACTTACACCATGTGGTTGTTATGAAGGTTTTATGAGCCAGAACTATTCAGTCTAATTTATTTCTCAAATGCCAGGCACACATCCAGGATGCAATTTATTGACTGATTATTAAAGCATGCACTGGCACAGATCAAGGTCTCAGCATGATGGCAGTTATCAAACAACCAACGCACATACATGGCATGCATTAGAGAGCTATTCTTTCCTGGCTGTTATAGCCTATGTTTTCCAACCCATTGTTCAGGTTTTTAATGCAATGAGCATAATTGTATTAATTTTCAATTCCTCTCTATCTATTGTGTGTCTTTTTATGTAATGCCATGGGTTAATTTAATTATTTTTCTAATCAATCGGTTATCAATTTCTTAATATTTAATACAAATATTATTGGTTTGAGATAGATATTATTTAGCCTATAATGACCTGGTTCATATATCTGACTAATTTGAATGCACATATGCATATCAATGTCATATACACTCTTAAAAATAAAGGTTCTTTGTTTTATGGATTTATGCGTAACCTCTTAATTAGTGAATTTTTTAGATGAAAAGATCCCAACTCCTTTTAAATCGTAGAATTCTTAAAAAAAAATCTTATATTTTCAACTTTGCAAGCTTGGTCCTCTATTAAAAGATTATTTCATTATAAACAACCCTTATTCTCTCCTCGTTGGTAGAGGGTTTGTGTCCCAAAATGGGATCATATTCTTCCTAATGGCAACAAGCTGGAATAAATTATATGATCTCTTCTACAAAGGTAAACCCATAACCTTTGATAAGCTCACATTCCATTTCCATATTGCACAAAAAAATTCTATACATTTTTACAAGTTAGACACTATGTTAAATGGTGGAAATGGTGTTTTTATGATTATGGGCAGAATAAGCATATTGATCTTCACAAACTTTGGAGGAAAAACGTTGGGTTTGATATTAACACGGTCTCATGGGAAAACATAATTAAACTCAACTATTTCTGTATTCAACAAATTCAGAGAAATGCAGTTTAATACGGCTTATATGTCACCAAATTAAACAAACAGGTATCACCTAATTGTATGAAGTGCAAATATTCCCTTGGTACCCTTTTCCATTGTCTGTGGGAATGTAATAAGAACTTTTTGGCTTTCAATCTGCAAGGTCCTGTCAGACATGTGTTTACTTGGCATTTTTTCTCCTCCCTTTGAAGAACACAAGGCATTGTCCATCCTTTGCTGATGTTGGCCAAGAAGGCCATTATGAACAAATGGGTTGGAGATAGCCCCCCATAGGGATTGGCTAGCTATGATAAAGGATCTTATATCCTTAAAAATAAATCTTGTGAGCAAACTCATATCATTTAATAAAAATAAAATGTGCAAAATGTGAATAATTGAAGTCTCTAGGGATCAGTGAAGATTCCAGAATGTATCCATAATGGGACAATTGTTTATAGGCTACCCTTTGGTTGTGCATGTATATTGGATATTTGTTTGTTCCTTATTGTTTTCCTCCATTGTGTTATAATGAACATAGGCCTGCATTTTATTATTATCATTATTATTATTACTAATATTATTATCATTTGGTTTGATTTTGTTTTGTTTGTGGCTTGTGTGCAACACACTGGTTGTTTTTGATTGACGAGGACAATATCAATAAAAAAATCAATAAAAATCAATAAAATAAAGGTTCTTAAAGTCCCCGTGAACCGGATTGCAAACGACTTTTCAACAGTGTTGTGACGTGTTTCCGAGAGAAACGGAATACTAAATGAGGCAAAATAGTGGGTGTGGCTTTTTTTCCAACTAGCACCTGATTGGATCTAGAAAAGTAGGTGTTTTCCCCTGTCTATTGTCAGTTGGAGGGGCGTGGTTACGGATGTTAAGCAGACACCCAAACTGTCAAACCTACGTCATCAGGGAAGGTCATCCAATGCAGAGGGGAGGGGAAATTTCAGATTTTGATTAAAGATTACGAAGCCCAAAATTTTTTTTGTGTGGATTGACTTGCATGGATGAATTGTTCACCACCAAACGATCAATTTAGGCAAACAAAGTAAGTATGGTCAATTTTGAATTCATGGGGACTTTAACTGTCATTAATGGTTCGATGAAGAAACTTTAACATTCATGGAAGCTTTCCATTCCACAAAAAGGAATGTGGAACAATGTTCTTAAGATTCTTAAAATGTTCTTCACACACACAAAAAGGTTTTTTAAAAACTGTTCACAGAAAGATTGTAAAGTACTAAGTACCACCAAAGTCTAAACTAAATAAAAACCTCTTAATTCCAAAATATTGTGTAAACGCATGTATTCGAGGGACAAGGGAAGTATTTTTTTTTCATTGAATGTTAAAAAAAGTAAATAAATCAAACTACTTGTAAAATATGGTTGGCTATAATGTTATTAAACATGAATGCAAGTATTGCATTAAAAAAAAAATTTTTTTTTAACATATCAGACATTGACCCTAAAATATAGCCTACCTTTGTTTGTTACTACTGGAAAACATTTATTCAGAATATTTTGCAGTCTAATCAAGTTCTTAATTTGTTTTTCTCCTTTGCATAATGGTCTTCTGCGGCATTGATGTTTGCCTGATTAAACTGTAGTCACCATCATCATCACCATCATCATCATCATTACAGTTCAGTCGCGCGCTTGCAGGAAACCGCCTCGCCTGTATCCTTGACACACCCATAGCTATTGTTGGCACAGTAGGCGCGCGACAACCTTGACATTCCCACACGCGCGTTCAGTCGCACGATGAAATCTTGGTCTACGTGGATGCATCCTTTTCAGGAAAAGGAAAGTAAGACAAGCGGCTACTGCGGATAAAGGAAGCTGCACAAACGCCGAACGGAGTGCAGGTAAACACACACGCACGGCCATCGCGCATCCCCATATACAGATGCCCACAGTATCGCACGCGCAGACACACTCCGCTCATTCACCTGTAATGACAGATCGCTGCTCAAAGCGGCGCATTGTCCCGGAATAAGGCGAGGAAAGTACGCTTCATGTGAGAGATGACTGAGTGAGTTGCGCGGATGTTGGAGACATGGAGAGACGGGCTCTTGTAACGGCGATCAGCTTGTCCATGAGCCTGCTCGCGCTCATGCTGCTGGTCACGGCGATCTTTACCGACCACTGGTACGAAACCGACACCAGGAGACACAAGGAAAACTGCGACCAGTACGGCTCGGAGTCCAACGACCAGAAGAACAGGGAGATGCCCATCTATCACCTGCCTTTGGTGGACAGTGGGAATGCGAAGCGCAACCTGGCTCCCATGAAGCCCATCCATGTAGGGAGCCGAGAGGAGGAACTGTTGGAGAACTGGAGGGCGATTTTGGGCATGGGCATTTTGGAGACGGAGTGCGGGCGCCCGCTCTTCTCCACCTACTTTGGACTTTGGAGGAAATGCTACTTCCAGGGAATCGACGGGGATATTGACAAACTCGTTTTTAAGGGTAAGACCTGGGTGGAAAGTTCATTTAAACGCAAAAAACAAACAAAAAAATCCACAGAGCACAAAATGTTTGCTTAGTTCTGGCTAGCTGAGAACTGGTTCTGTTTTTTTATAGCCATCCTGCCAGAAACGAACAATATTGATGACGTTCAGTTCTGTAAGGTTTCTCAAATCTGTATTCTTTCTATAACCCGACAGTGTTTTCTGCATTGAATCTACAGCGCGAACAAACACGCGCGACTAGTGTTATCCGATTATCGAACGGATGACTCTTATGAGTCGGCTCGTTTTAGTTGAATCAAAACATACAGCGGCACTAGTGTAGTTCGATTCCTGAACGAATGATTCTAATGAGCCAGAACACGCTATTAGCTTTAATCCGAAATTGTAACTCAAGAATTGTGACACTTTCTGGTTATTTAGCGTATTTGATAACATGCATTAAAAAAGATGCACTATCTGAATTTTATTGTGACAAGTAGCCTAGTGCATTGATAAATTGTTGTTTTTTTATAATATTTTTTTAAATAAAATGTTAGGATTGCATTGCATAATTATGCCGCTCTATAGAGAGAAAAACAGAATGAATAGAAAAAAGTGTTTGGTAAACAGACGAAATATCTCATCATTACAAGTAGGCTAAGCCTAGATTTCGTTGGTTAATATTAAGTGATCGAATTGCCATTCTGGCTGCATGATAGACGCTTTTTAGTGTGCATGCTTTGTATTTGAATGATGATGATGATGGTCTGCATGGTGTGTTGCGTCAAAAACATAGGTGAGTGTGGATGAATATAGCCGCTTATGCATAATCGTTTCCTGGAAGAAATATCGATTTAATCCTTTTTGTTCTGACACTTATCCAAATTTAAGCTTAATGGACTTTTTGCTGACACTAGTGCCTGACATTTTTTGTCTCTCTCTCTTGACCTGTTTATTTTACTGCAAAGGCACTTTCTGCAAATCAATTTCATGCATGATAGATCTCAACTGAACAAAACTTTATTAAATTGCCAACCAAGCCAGCTGTTTCGCAAAAGTTTCCTTTGAAAGAGATGAAAGTCTCAAGGTGAAAAAAGCACAGGAAATGAGTGATGATGATTCATAGTCAAAACAGATTAAAGAGATCTGATCATGTCAAGATTAAAAGCGGAAGCTGTGTGCCACCTTACATTCAAATCAAGCCCAAAGCCACAGATCACTTGACCTTCAGCATCAGCACCCATGCTTTGACTTGTGCCACAGTCTATTACTGTGAGTCCCCGAATCAGCCCATCAAAGAAGAAAGGCACTCGAAGAGCTGCTTATCTGATCACAATGCCAACCGGAAGATCAAAATTCCCTTTATTTCTGCTCCTCATTTGTGACTTGATGTTTGATATTAGTGATATTTATGTATCAGTAGGAGTAGGCTACACTTTATTATAAAAAATAATTATTATTCCATTTCATTATTAGTGATTACAAGTAACCCACATATTTACAGATGAGCATTTTTTAAATGCCGTATTTTTTAAATATGTAAAAAATATTTGTAAAAAATATGTCAAAAAAAAAATATTATAAGATGGCTTGTTTAATATATGCTAGAACAAAGAAATGCAAATGTATTTTACATGGTTCTAACATATTGTTCTAATAATATATGTGTGTATATACACAAATATATTTAAATTTATTAAAATTTAAATTAATTGTTATGTAAGAAAAATCTTTATTCTATAAAAATATATTGCATGTAGCGTACGTATATGTACTATATATGTGTGTGTGTGTGTGTGTGTTTTAAAAAATATATATCTCAAAATTTTTTATTTGCTAGAAAGTGCTGTTTGTGAGAGCAGTCTCTAAAAGAAATCTCTGACATTTAAAAAAAACCTTATAAGTAATCACGATAGGCAAAGTCATGGGAAACTGGTCAACAGGTTGGAAATAGTTTTAGTATTCATATAACTACATGGCTGCAACTTAATTTCACTGTGAGAAAACCTACAGAGTTGAATTCATTAGTGAATACAGAAGTGCACATCTAGCCTTTTTTCGAGGATTCTCACTGGCTTGGCTCTGAATTAAATGTAATCGGTTCAGAGAAGGCTCATTTCAATTTCACCCACACGTTTTTAAGAAACTGATCGGAACTAGCCAGACTGAATTAATTTTTCAAGTGTCATGTCTGACCGTAACCCAGACAGTGTCTTTTTACTTTACTATGCATCTCAGGCTCGCTGCATGACTACTGCAGTCTTTACTCAGCTCCCAACGCCTGCCAAATCTGTGGGGTATGGTGTGAACCCAGGCGGAAATAATGACAGAAGGTCACTCTGTCGGGGAGGCGGTGTTTCAGCAGTGCTTGGCTCTATACTTGTTCTTGGCCCAGTGCTGGAACGTCCAGGGAAAGACAAACAAAACCAATAAAGTATAGCAGAGATTAGTGCACTGCAAGGATTTTAAGGTGAAGCAAGAAGGTGTTTCTTATGTTATGAGCAACTAGTATCACATGCCAGAAGATTTGGGAGGGATTTCATTGGTAAGACCTTTACAAAGCTGCATCTGAAGGGCAGAATTTGTCCTAAACGAGTGTGTGATCCCTGTGCAGGTATTGCAGAACGATGCACATCTGTCAAGTACCATTTCTCCCAACCCATTAGACTCAGGAACATCCCTCTCAACCTGACAAGGACCATACAGCAGGACGAGTGGCACCTCTTACGTAAGTCTCCCAAAGCTTCCTCACTGCCTTGTGTATAGCTCTTGATATGCGCTGAATGTTAAGCAGTGCATGCAAGCTGAAGTTAAGTGTGCTTTGCATAGTGAAAAGTGAATACTATGTAAAAATACCGAAGGATGATGGGAATGGATGATGATGGTTGCCTGCCGTGGAAGTATTTGCTCTGACAATGATTTGATTATGATTCTTTACTAAATTGAGTTAAATTTATTTATATTGTGCTTATTGGCAATGCACATTGTATACAGTAAGCTGTACTGAACTGGAGGACCATACTGAGGATCTGTATTTTAACAAGTAAAAATAGATAAAACAATTTATTTGACAGGAAATTAACATGTTATTTGGTATTAGCACACTGTAAAAAGTGATCAGTTGACTTAACTTAAAAAATTGAGGAAACCCGTTGCCTTAAAATGATTCTGTAATAAACTTCATGCGAAATTGAAAAAATTAAGTTATGTGAACTTAGGAAAAACGCCTAAGGAAAAATGTCTTAAATTATTACATTATACTTTCATGTTTAACAGGTTATTTGATTTTTTTCTAAGGATAAAGTAGGCTATGTTTAATTCATAACATTTAATCAAAATAAAAAATTTAAAATAAATTAAAAACAAATTAATTAAAACTAAATCCGCGTAAAATGATCCCATGATGGGAACGATTCTGAAACGCCTGACAGAATAGAACCTTTTCTTCTAAAAATGATTACGTTTTCTTTTTTACCCATAAAACTTTGGTGTATTTATTTAAATAATTTATATAAGTCTTTCTGTTCTGGAAAAACTGCCCTAAAACCAATTAAATGCTCTCAACCAATCAAATGCTCTCTAGAATGCCATCAGTTAGCAATGGCAAATAGGGGTTCACAAGTGTGACTTTAACTAAAGGTACTGGCTATTGTAAAAATGGGTCAAGCCCTTAAATTATACATGCCATTGGGTGCTATTGTTCCTTTCCACAATAAGAATACAGCTTATGTGTTTTTTGCTAATCCGGTTATTGCATTTCCTGTCATTGAAATGCAATCATAACCTTTTCTTGCATCTCCATGATAAGATTATGTGCCCCACGGTACTGTTTTGTGTACACAAACTTGGTCAAATGTAATTTTCTGTTGGAATGAATGTTATTAGCTCTTGTGATGTTGTAACGTGGCAAGTCTCAAGGGAGCTTGCTAGCCTTAATTACAGCCCTCGTTAAATGCCTCCTAATTAAGCTTTTCTTCCTCCATGCATGAGTCCCAATCAGATTCTATAATGTGATTTAATGTGATATACCTCCAAATTAAACTTACTGAATCAATATCTGCATTGATCAGCAGCTCCAAAACTTTGCATGGAACCAGAAGCGACTGAGCCCACACAGCTCAGTGAAAGTTCCTATTAATAAGGTGTTACCCATAGCTATATAGTGTGAGTTGTTGGCTAAGGGGGTGGTAGTCATAGAAACAGTGTGTTTTTCTGTGGTGTTCAGATCTGCGGCGGATCACGGCAGGGTTCTTGGGCATGGCTGCTGCCGTAATGCTGTGTGGAAGCATTGTGGCTGCCGTGGGATTTTTCTGGGAGGAAAGCCTCACCCAGCATGTGTCTGGACTCCTGTTCCTCATGGCAGGTACACAACTCTGCTTACTCGGACTTATCTAACTTTCTCCTCTTTTTCCTTGGCTACTTGTTACTCGTTTCGCCAAGTCGCACGCTTTCTCGTAGGTGGTTCTCTTTCCTTTCCAAGTTGTTGTCTACCTTGTTCATTCTCCCACGTCTCTCCTTCTGTCTTATTTCCCTTGTCTTGTTGATATATATATATATATATATGTGTGTGTGAGTGTGTGTGTGTGTGAGCAAGACAAGAAATATATATATCATGTATATATGTATATAAGTTTTTAAACCAATTGTAGTACGGTAGTAATACGCAATATCGGACGCAGCAACTGTCTTTATAAGCGAGTCAATGAATCGTTCACTCAAACGATTCGTTCAGAAATGCTGATTTATTCAGGAATTATTCAATTAAATGTACTGATTTGTTCAAAAACATACAGGAAAGAATACAGCTACTTTGCGTTTAATCTATCTATCTATCTATCTATCTATCTATCTATCTATCTATCTATCTATCTATCTATCTATCTATCTATCTATCTATCTATCTATACTATCTATCTGTCTCTCCTTCTGTCTTATTTCCCTTGTCTTGTTGCTATATATATATGTGTGTGTGTGTGTGTGTGTGTGTGTGTGTGTGTGTGTGTGTGTGTGTGAGCAAGACGAGAAATATATATATCATGTATATATGTATATGTATATATTATATGTATATGTATATATTAGTAGTGGGGATTTTTCAGTGACTCTTTCCCGCAGGTCACATCCTTACACCAGTAGGTGGCGGTAAATTAATGTTTTATAAGTGAATTTCAACTGATTCGTTCAAAACCTTTTCAGGAATTCAGAATCAGGAAGGAATTCAGGAAGTGTCTGGCTGCATCCAAAACAGGGATACTGTCTTGAATAAGTAATTACTTTATGACACATTCAATGAGCACTTTACTATCCCATGACTATATATGAATATTGATGAAATTTGGACGGACTACATCCGTCATGTTGTTACTGTCACGTGAACAACCAGCATCAGTTGCATCGCTTCACCTCCATTCATAAATCCCCTCCCGCGGCCTCACAGGATAGTATAGTGTCCATGAATGTGCGTTTCATAATCTGGCCGTAAGTAATAAGTTATTGAGGGACTTTTCGCCTACTGTTTTTCAAATACTAGCCTATGTATTCAGATAAACTACACTTTTGGCGTACTGTTTTATACATACTATATAGGGATGTATTCGGTTTTGGACGCAGCGTCATTCTACCTATATTCATAATATATAGAACATCGTTTTTTAACAGACTATGCAATTTCAGATTCACAACATTCTATATTGTATGACATGCTCCCTGAAATTCATACATTTTATATCATATTATAATGCAACTTATTAGGCCTATATATTTATAGAATAGCAAAGTAGGCTTAATCAATATACAAGACTTAACCACACAGATATATAAAGGCTATCATGATCATTTTGCCAAAAATGAACCATGTATTTGTTTAGATTATAATACGTTTTATTTTTTAACTTAAACAAATACAACATATAACATTCGAAACTCATCGGCTTAGACTGCATTTGAAGAAAAATAAACACAACAGTTTTCTGTAGCCTTGTGCGAACTTAGGCTATTCAATAGAATTAGACTTCTAGAATGTTCTTTCCGGTGCAAAAAATTTAAAAAAATTTTTTTTAGGAGTTTTTCTTATCATAGCCTACAAATGTCTTCGGAAACACATTTTACTCGATTTACTGAAACCTGTAAAACGCATTTGCAGCTGCACAGCTTGCACATTGAGCGTCTGGCTCGCTCAGGCTGCGCTGCGGCAACTGCACATCCAATGGCGCGGGCGCCTCTGACGTGCGACCAATGAGCCAACTCCACGTCATTACACGTCAGCCCGTCAAGGGGGCGCCAAGTCCCCGAATTTGCCATTATAGCAGCGGGTCTTCGTTCATTCATCATAGTCTGTCTGTCTGGCATATATATTAGAAGCTATGCGTCTATGGCAAGCCGTTTTAGCTTTTATTCATTTCCAGGATATGGATTCTTGATATCAACAATTCAATTCTTGATATCAACAATTACATTCTTGATATCAACAATTTAATTCTTGATATCAACAATTAAATTGTTGATATCAACAATTAAATTGTTGATATCAAGAATTAAATTTTTGATATCAACAATTACATTTTTGATATCAACAATTACATTTTTGATATCAACAATTACATTTTTTATATCAAAAATTTAATTCTTGATATCAAAAATTTAATTCTTGATATCAACAATTGTATTTTCACTAGTAAAATGTCACCATAGGCTGCCATTCAAAACCAATTGTTGATATCAAGAATTGATTTCTTACTAGTTGAAATTCCAATTTCACATATCAGAAATACAATTATTACTAGTAAAAACCTTTATTTTTGATATCAATAATTCAATTGTTACTAGTTGAAATTTCTATTCTTGATATCAGCAATTGAATTGCTACTAGTAACAATGTTCATTTTTGATATCAATAATTCAATTTTTACTAGTGACAATTTTAATTTCTGATATCATGAATGTGATTGTTACTAGTAAGAAAGCCATTTTAGATATCTGAAATAATATTGATATCAGAAATACATTTTCAGATATCAAAAATGATAATTTTTACTAGTAACAATTGAATTGTTGATATCAAGAATAGACATTTCAACTAGTGACAATTTAATTATTGATATCAGGAATTCACATTTTTACTAGTAACAATGTAATTAGTGATATCAAAAATGATATTTCTACTAGTAAAAAATCAATTCTTGATATCAACAATTAATTTTGAATGGCAGCCTATGGTGACATTTCACTAGTGAAAATACAATTACAGATATCAGCAATTAAATTGTTGATAGCAACAATTTAATTGTTGATATCAACAATTACATTTTTGATATCAACAATTCAATTGTTGATATCAACAATTCAATTCTTGATATCAACAATTCAATTCTTGATATCAAAAAATGTAATTGTTGATATCAAGAATCCATATCCTGGAAATGAATAAAAGCTAAAACGGCTTGCCATAATGCGTCTGTCATGGATTTGCACTGAATTGATTCTCAAAAATACGGAACAAAGTGCGTTCCGTATCAGTTCGGAACAAGCCTTTTATGTGTCAAATACGGAACGATTCCGTATTATACGGAACGGTTGGCAACCCTAGTTGTGTCGCTTCACTGCCATTCACAACTTCTTTTCTGTGGCCTCATAGTGTTCATCAGCCTGCCATATAGTAGGGAATACGGATATTTGGATGCAGTTTCTATCTTTACGAGCAAGTCAATTAATCAGTCATTCAACTGATTCCTTCAGAAATGTGTCCATAGCCTTATGGACATCTGACATACAGTGCAGCGGTCCCATCTCGAGGTCCTTTCCTCATCCTGTTCCCCTCTCTCCTCCCATGGCTTCCTGTCTTCTCTACACTGTTCTATCTAATAAAGGCAAAAAAAGGGGCCAAAAACAGAACTTTTTGGAAAAGCAGACTCAAAAAAGCATGTGTCTAAAATTCAAAATTCGCTGTCTATATACAGTATGCTTGCTTCCATACTAATACTAGTATACAAAAAAAAACAGTAAACCAAAAGAGTAGTATGTCTGAATTTATAGTATTCGAAAAACAGTAGGTTAAAAGTACCCGGATGACCTACTACTTCAGCTGAGATGGCAGTGAAGCGACACAATGCTGGTAGGTCATGTGACAGTGACAATATGGCGGATTTAGTACTACGTACAAATTCATACTACCCATATTCATACTATATAGGCCTATAGAATTTTTTTTTTTATTGGTCGCGAAGTAAGTTTTTAAACCAATTGTAGTACGGTAGTAATACAGTATGCAATATCGGACGCAGCAACTGTCTTTATAAGCGAGTCAATGAATTGTTCACTCAAATGATTCGTTCAGAAATGCTGATTTATTCAGGAATTATTCAATTAAATGTACTGATTTGTTCAAAAACATACAGGAAAGAATACAGCTACTTTGCGTTTAATCTATCTATCATCTATCCATCTATCTATCAACTAAAACCAATAATCATTTTTACGTTACAACAATATTAATAATTTGTTAACCGATTGATTAGAAAAAAATCACTAAAATAAACAACCCTCACTGTGCTATCACTGCATTACATAAATAAACAATAATTCTTCCACTTATAATTCCTCTCTCTCACTCTTTTTATATCACATGAGGTGAAGAGTTCAGATGTTTTTTTTCTTCTTGGATCAGTAACCTCAAAGGTTCTTCTTTCTCACAGGAATCTTTTGCACAATCTCACTGTGCACCTACGCAGCCAGTGTCTCATACGACCTATCCAGGAACCCTCCTTTCATCTACGGTCTGCCCGGTGACGTAGACCACGGGTACGGATGGTCCATCTTCTGTGCATGGGTCAGTCTGGGCCTAACAGTGGCGTCAGGCTGTGTCTGCACAACTTATCCTTTCTTGAGCCGCACAAAGGCTCTTCGCTCCAAAACGGCAAGGGAGTCATCTGTATGAGCGCCCCCTGTGGCCCGGAGGACTCAGCAAAACATTAATCAGCACTTGGCGCTTTAGGAAAACAGATTCAGGTGGGACTTCATGCTGTATGGAGCAGTTTTGAATGTCTTGTAGATTTCTGATCCCTGCTCTTTTGAGATGTGTTGATGTTATACAGAACGAAAGACAAGACTGTTGGATTTCCTGTGTGTCTTCTACACACATTTGCTTACAAATCTCACAGACATAAAAAAAAGAAAAATACACACAAATATACAGTATGTGTGAATATAATGAACAAAAGCTTTGATTTGAAATGGGTATGTGTATGTTTTTGGGTTGTTGTGATGCAGTCATTCTCTGGATCAGGTGACACTTAGGATCTGAGCCACAATTTTTTATGCAAACCATCTGGAATTCAAATGATTGCTCTGATCATGGTCAGTATTCATTTTTTATTATGTGATTAAAGCATATGTTTTGGTTTTCCAACCACGTGCAAATGGATACAAGGCGACTAACCATTGGCTCAAAAAAACTAAAGCTGACATTTCAAATAAAAAAACAGCTGAAGAATTCAATCAGGGATGAACAGGACGCTTCATGTCACCGATGTCACCACATCAGACAAATGTATAAAGGCATGATTGCATATAGCCTATATCACCTTTGGGTAACAGCTGGTGGCCGATATTCAAAAAGATTGAAAAATCAAAGAGACGCGAGAAGTCTTGAGATCTAAGATGTGGATATGCAATTTCGTGATTGGATGAAATGTCTCTGAAGATTCCGAACTTGAACGCAATCGTAATATGGCAGCATGCTTAAAGTGGATGCTCTCGAATACCAGCCTCGCTCATGAAAGCCTCTCATGACGTCACGTCATTGCTGAAAATACAAATCCTTCAGTTCTACGAAGCAACGCTAATATGAAGCGATGAGGAGTAAATTAACTGCAGGATGTTGTTTTCCAAACTGAGCCAAAAACAGTAAAATATCCCTGAAACTGTACTGTTTGTCTCAAAACTTCTACTGTGTTTCTGAAAGTGTATCGTGAATAAAATATTTAATGATGAAATAAAGGTCTATGAAGAAACCAAACTGTTTCAAGTGAACTTCAGCATTATTTCGGCTTGTTATACGTGCTATTATTTTTGTCAGACATATGGCGACTCGTTTTAAGCAGTGCCAGCATGTTTTATGCTTTCTCTTTTTTCAAGAAGAATACTAGGCCACGTGCAGAAATATTAAACAATGCCATAAATTTCACCTCACATAGCTATTGGCTGTGATGTTTTAATCAAGAAAAGGAGTTTATAATGAGCAATAATGAAGCTAAAAATGATAAGTGTGTTTGGGGGGGGGGGGTATTTTTATTTCAGTTTTAGTCATTTTAATACTTCATTTCAAGTCAACATTTCAAGTCTTTCATCTAATATGTATATGTTATTTTCTTTCAGCTTTATTTTAATGAACAACACTGACCTGAAAATATCAAGGAAGTTTAAAATTGTAAAATTTCAGGCCTGGAAAAGTCATGTAATTTGAAAGAAGAATTTTTTTATTAAAACCAAAGCTCAATGGTGCATGGAACATGTTCTAGTTCTCAGCTCAAAATTATTGGGCTAAACGTATAAAATGTACTAAATGCTCTTTGTGAGTAAAAAAATCTCTATTTATTTAAAATCCCAGTATCACTATCAATGGAACTTGAATGGTCAAAAGGTGTGGCAGCCCTGTTTATGAAAATGAAGCATTGGTAAAGAATAATTTTCATTATTAAGTTATGACAAAATATATGTTTTTACATTTATTTAACTCATCAAAATAAGTTAAGCATTTTTAACTCTTTTTTTTAAGTCTGTTTAATGTAATTTAAGTTGAAATTACTTAACAAAATCCAAGTTGATTGTAGGCTACTTCAAAATTTAAGGCAGCAAATTTTTTTTACAGTGTTTTTTGCAGAATAGGACTTTCAATTATTCTGCCACAAGAGGGCGCCATATTATCATCAATATACACAAACTTTTGTCTAAACTCTGAAAACATTTTTTTCTTTTTTTAACGAGGTACTTAAGTTTTATTTTGTTGTGGTGGGGAAGAGGGCAGTAACATATTGTGCATTACCCTTCTGTCAAGTAGGCTATGCCACAAAAACAAAAAAGGACAAAACTCAAATTGTTGAAACCATAAACAATGTTCCAAATAAAAAGATTGCATTATCATACAGATGACATAAATCAAAATGAAACTTACAGGTATCGAGCACTCGCACAAGCGAGGGAAAACTACTTCAACATATCAGCGAAATGTACTGTAAATGAGGCTGGGGGTCGAGTGAACCGTGCTGGAGTAGATAGTGCCATCACCCGTGTGTGTGTGTGTGTGTGCCAGCACAGTGATATGGCCTGACCAAAAAAAAAAAAAAAAACAAGTGAAAAAAATTAAGCTTTTACCAGTGCACTCGTGTCCTCAAATGGGTAAAATTAGTCATATATCCTGAATTTTCTATTAGAAGATTGAACACTATATACAATAAGTTTATATTCCCAGTTTCTTAGTTGACTTTCTATCATACATGTGTTGTACTGTGATTTACAACCAAAAAAATAAAATAAAAATGCAGCCTTTTCTTCATAAAGGGAGAAGTCACTAAAAACAGGAGAGATAACATGCATTCCTCATATAATAACATTAAAAAGAATTAAAACAGATTCTGAACTTGCTTTTGTACAAAGTATTTTCTCACAGATCTTTTTGACTAGACAGACAATAATATTTGATTGTATGAACTAAAACTACTGATACCTGCACTAGAAACGTATGGAAAAAAAAAACATAATATACAAGACACACACAAAATATTGCAATACATTTAATATTATTTTCAACTGTCTTCAGTAACTGGCTCCTATATGAAAGTCTGTGGAGTTGAGCTGAGAGACACTGTCCCATGTAACCAGACTGGAAGGTGGCACAGTGTTTTTCTCTATATCTATTTTAGGTTACTTGAAAACATTGAACTCACTGAATTATGTTAATTTCAAATAAAATCAAGTCAAAGGCTTATAATACTCACAAATCCACACTTTTATGCATTAAAATCTGAAGGGGGAAAAAAAGTCTCTGGACATCGTTCGTTGTTTAAAGGTCAAAAAAGTGTTCATTGCAGATATGCACTATTTTCATCTTTAACCACAGATATTGAGTTTGTGTACACAATGATTTCTGCTGCAAAATGTTTCAATGAGATTTAAAATGACAGTGATTGTGTGATGATCACTGGATCCAGAGTAACAAATTGTTACTCAAAAGTCATTTGTTTTTGTACCATTTTGCCAAATGACATCTTAGATGCTATTGGAATTTTAGACGTCATTCACACCAAGGATGACAACTGTAACAATAACGATAAAAATATAGTTATAATTATATTTTTATAAATGTAAAAGAATAGCAGAGCCCACACCACAACTATAACGGCACAGAGAAACAATATGGTTGGAATCACTTTCATTTTTTTCCCACACTGTAAAAAAAAAATGTTGGTTTAACTTAAAAAAGTAAGTTACCTAGTTGCCTAAAAAATTTGAGTTCACTGAAATAATTATTTTTAGTTAATACAATGAAGATTGGTTTAATAAAAAGAAAATGAAAATATTATGTTATCTGAACCACGTTAATTGTCTAAGTTGATTTGACAAAAGATAAAAAGTTGCGATAAATCAAGAAAACTATTTTTTACAGTGCAGCTGATGAACGATAAAAACATTGACAGCCAATCAGAATCCTTCTTGCTCCTAAGAGCTCGATTTAAAGCAGCAGACGACAAAACGCAGCACGAGCTTAGAATAAACAGAACGATATCGTCCGCTCGTGTAGACACTAATATAGTTATCTTTATTGGTGTGAAAGGGCCTTAAAGCTTAACCAGACATTTCCATACTACGTTTTTCCTAAAAATCTTTACAGCTTTGTAAAAAAAAAAAAAAAAAAAAAAACGATGTAAATTTTTAAAAAGCTTTAGAAAGCCCCTTTAGTCCGTCCTTTCTTCTTTGAAGACTAGAATAACCTCGACAGCAGAAACACGTGTATTCAAACACATACAGTGGATAACACAACAACGCACAATAAAACACCTGCAATCCTCCGCGGATGCTTTGAACCCCTTTTTTTAACCCTCTCCTCCTGTTTATGAGGATTTTAACGCCCGACTCCTGTCTGCGACATCATCTCGTGCCTGATTTAGAAACCCTTGATGATGCAATAGGCCTCCATGGAGGACAAGACGATGTACATCAGCCAGAGACTGAAAAACAACGTTGTGGTCAGGATTTTGGGAGTCCGCGGGCCACCAAGTTCCCCCCCGATCTCTGGCCTGCGGCGGTACATGAGGACGGCGACACAGATGAAGGCAAAGATGGTGAAAAGGGTGACGGAGAACGCCAGCGTGCCGGGCTGCACGTGGAAGTACTCGCCCTTTGCCTGGTGGTATACGGCAGCGATGGACCAGGCCACTCCGATGCCCAGGAACACGTTCACAGCATTGCTCCCCGTCACATTGCCGATGGAGGCGTCAGCGTACTGATCCTGGGTGGCTGCCACTTTACTAGCGAATGTGTCTGATTTTGAAGAGGTGGTGAGAGAAAGACAGAAAGTAATAAATATTGTCAAGCTGCAAAAACAGCTCCGTCAATAAATGGGTGAATCTTATGAAACTTGTAAAGAACATGTCCAGTTCATATTTTGCCAGGAAATCCAAATAAGGAAATAAGAAATCAGAGTTTGGGTAAAGGAAGTTCAGCTTATTTTTAGGACCATTAAGCATTGTGACCATAGGTGTCATTTACACTGGGGACGCTGGGGACATGTCCCCACCACTTTCTGAAATGGCTGATTTTGTCCCCACCACTTTTTGAAAGCATTTGGTTAAAATGTTCTGAAAAATCAAGCGAACCAAGAAATGTTAAAGGTTTATTTGCACAAAATAAAACATGCAATGCAGTTTAGATACAGAAAGAAACAATGTACATTGTCCAAAAAAACTCGACAAAATAAACTATTACTGATTCTAAAATGACCCAAAAACATGAACATGTGCCGATCAGTAACTTGAGCAAACTCTTGACACAGTTTCTTTTTGTCCAAGTTATCCATTCTCTCTCTGTGAACATGACAAACAGGCACTGTATTTATGTGGGTTGCAAATCCCACATTGTTTTAATTTTTTCTGGTGTTATTTGATGCAGATATGTTGCGTTGTATGCTTATGGTGTGTGTTTTCTTTTACATATGTAATGAATTTCATTGTAATCATTGACTTAACGCGCTGCTGTTTTCTACAGCAGGGCTCGACATTAAGCCTTTTCATGTGCTTGTCCTTCGGACAAGTAGCCTAAATCTGTCATTCACGAAGTTTTTTTGGACAATATACATAGTTTCTTTCTGTATCTAAACTGCATTGCATGTTTTATTTTGTGCAAATAAACCTTTAACATTTCTTGGTCCAAGTAAAAAAGTTGCTTGTCTGGATTTGTTTTTGTTTTTGTTTTTTGTTAATTTATTCTGAAGCAATATTCTCATCAGTGTTCAATCAGCTTTGATATTTAAATCGGCATATTGTAATATCTGCACCTTTAAAGGGCATCTCCTCCCCCAATCTTATTTAAAGGGTTAGTTCACCCAAAAATGAAAATTAAGTCATTAATTACTCACCCCCATGCTGTACCAACCCCGTAAGGCCTTCGTTCGTCTTCGGAACACAAATGAAGATATTTATGATTAAATCTGAGAGGTGGATGTCGCAACAGTGGCTCAACTATAAGTTTATCAAGCGACGAGAATACTTTTTGTGCGAAAAAACAAACAAAAATAACGACTTTATTCAACTATTCCTTTTCTTCCTTGTAGGCCTGAAACGAGACTTCAAGAGATTTCCACGACGCATGCGCGAGAATTGCGATCTCCTTCAACTACTTCAGCTAAGTTCTCGCGCGTGCGCGTCGTGGAAATCTCTTGAAGTCTCGTTTCAGGCCTACAAGGAAGAAAAGGAATAGTTGAATAAAGTCGTTATTTTTGTTTGTTTTTTCGCACAAAAAGTATTCTCGTCGCTTGATAAACTTATAGTTGAGCCACTGTTGCGACATGGAATATTTAAACATTTTCTTTAATGACTTTCTGGGCCGTCAAGTTTCATTCCCTTAGGCAGCCTATGTAGCAGTCATGAACCTCTTAGATTTAATCATAAATATCTTCATTTGTGTTCCGAAGACGAACGAAGGCCTTACGGGGTTGGTACAGCATGGGGGTGAGTAATTAATGACTTAATTTTCATTTTTGGGTGAACTAACCCTTTAAATGTATGCTTCATCTTTCTTTTTAAATTCCTAAATTTGATCAATAAATTCAATTAATAAGACACTATAGGGCTGTTACCCTAGGTAAGGCTGATCAAATTAAATCATTTACACTGAAAAATTACAATTGCATAAAATAATGTTATGAAATTGATTTAAATATACAAATAAGAAACGTTGGAAAGAATGATACTTTTAAACATAACGCTATAAACCGCCAGTAGGTGGCGGCAGGCGACCGTCTTAATGAGTGAGTCATTGATTCATTCAATCAAACGATTCGTTCAAACGGCTGATTCATTGAAGAATGAGACAGATGTTTATGAATGGGTAATTGAATCTTTGACTCAACCGATTCGTTCAAAATGCTGAATCATTCAGTAATGAAAACAGGTTGAGTGTTCCTGTGAGATGCGCCGTGGTTCTGCTGTGATTTTTGTTTGGAACTATTTTCGCGGCTGAAACAGAACAAAAACAGGCAATGTTGCATCTAAAATGTAAGTGACTTAATTAATTTTAACTGTTTATTGAACTGTTGTAGGAAATCAATGTCACATTTCCAATCGTGATGGTATTCAGGCAAAATAATTGAGGTTGCTTATTGCTTAACATATGTTACAATTATAAAAACTCATTTGTCTAGATTTCTCCTTGAGAGGTCAACAGCGCAACCTTACCATCAGTAATACATTATCCACAATCGATCGAAACTTACAATAAATGTAATAAAATCAGAATCATTCTCTCGGTTTAGGGATTCCCTGGTTATTTGTTAATTTGTGTTATTGATGTTCTAATCAGGCTACTTGAACGGTCGGGCAAGTAAAATTCTCTTTTACTTGTCCCTTCAAAAAATCCACTTGTCCCGGCCAAGCGTTAATGTCGAGCCCTGTAGCCTACAGTATGGTGCTTTGGCACTGTTCGGTTGAGCTGGTGTTGCAGGGACTGTTACATGTGCAGTCGACATTGTTGAGGGTTTTATACTGAGTATTTTCGTGTTGTTGACTGGCCTACCCTATGCCCATTTTTGATGCGCCGTTATTCAATATTTTTCCCGTCCTGCTGTAATGTTTTTTTCATCTGATATTTTGTCCCCACCACTTTTCGACACAAACTGACGCCCCTGATTGTGACAATATTTTCAAGACATTTAAGCACATTTCCTTCCAAATTCTCATTGTAATAAAAAATGCAAAAATGTGAAATCATCGCATGCATATCTAAATCGCATAATATATAATTTGTTACTATATAAATGGTTTATTTGAATAATTATTAGTTTTTTTTTTGTCACCATTAAATTATGCTGATTTAAATATACATTACCAATTCAAAATATTTTTTTCTTTTATGTTTTTGAAAGAAATCTCTGATGAATTTATTTATTTTATTGATTAAAAAGTAAAAACTTGCAATTTAAAATAACTCTTTTCCATTTAATATATTTTAAAATGGAATTTATTCCTGTGATGGTAATGCTTGAATTTTCAGTGTCACATGATCCTTCAGAAATCATGCCAAGTAACTGCTTGTGTTGCTATTTTCTTCCTACTTGTTTTTAATACATTGTTTAAAATGTTATATTCATTTTTATTTTGTACTTTTTATTGAACATTTTTCTTATGCATTTGTCAATAATTTTCGGAATATGTTTATTTATTTTATTTTATGTAATATAAATTATAGACAGACAGACAGACAGACAGACAGATAGACAGATAGATAGATAGATAACATTTGGGGGAAATTGAAAAAATCTGCAGTACCTGGTACAGAGGTTCCCAGCGCCACAAACACAACCGCAGTTACAGAGTCTTTCAGGCCAATAGTGCATCCAAAATGGGATGCAATGTCTCCAATGAATGCAGTGAGGACACCAATCATCATGATGGACACGATGAAACACGCCCAGCCGTTCCAGTAATCAGTGGGCGGCACGAACGCAAACAGAACCTTCCAGAACACAGTCAAGAAGTGCATGACGTAGTCAAAGCAAGATGGCATCTTTTCTTCCCCACACTCGTCATCATCATCTGCCCCTTAGGATGAGAAAAAGGAGAGAAGATTTGAATCATGGATTGGTTTGTTTGTTTCCTGTGAAGAGACAGGCTGTCCTCTTTCTCTTGGGAACATCAGTGTGTGATAAGCATATCGCTGTAACACAAAATAGCCAAAACATCAAACCTCTTAAATCAGAGAAGGCAGAATGAAGCTCAGAGGACCAGAAGTTCAATACTATCTGTTTTAAGTCAAATATCACACCTAAAAATCTTAGCCACCATGAAATCAAAATGGACAATTCTTATTTTTTTTGGAATATTGCAGTATTTATTTTAATTGATTTACAGAATATGTGCAGTGTGCACTTTTTTTTTTTTTTAAATCATGTGCCCTCATAATCTTTAATAATTCAAATAACTTCCCCTCCCTCTGTCAGCGACATCTCTTCTCTGATGATGCGTTCACCAGAAGAAGAGCGGGACAAGCTGTCACTCACATGACATCGCAGCAACAGCAAACCACAACCATCCAATCAATTACCGAAGGAAAAAGTCCTGGCCTGCATTTTTCTTGCTCAAGAAACCGTTTCAGCCCAGCTAATGCCAGGTAACTGTTTGAACAATGAAGCTAGGAATAATAAGAGGCAGTGCTATATTGTGAATGTAAAAGGCAATGTTAAGCACATCACTCAACGGTTAGTCAACATTTACACTGGCCCTGGCACACACAAAAAAAACATGATGATCATTTTAATTCATTATTAAATATATAAAAAACATAATAGTTATTATTTAAATTTATAATCCAATATTTATTTTACATATATAAATGTTTTTTTTCTATATTTACATTTATAAAAAATACATTTAGAATTTGAGAATTTTAAGACAATTATTTATTATTTTTAATTTATTTACAGTTTTTTAATATTTAAGAATATATTATTACTATTATAGATTTGTTTGCACCATATCAATTTAATATTTACTATTAATATTATAATTACCGGTATTTAATTTTTTTACATTTAATATTGTAAAAATGTTAAGTTTAGGTGTGCAAGAATTTAGGTAAAAGAGCAACTCTGTCTTCAATGAGAAAAATTATGAGTGATTCTTTTACATAATACAGTGTCATCATGACAAAGAAAGTTCATTTTGATTCACAACTGAAGCACTGCAGTGCAGCCCTCTATAAACCGCCTAATGTCTAATTATGAGAAATATTCCCCAGGAATTTAGATTATGATCTCCCTCCCTCTCTCTCTCTTCTCATGTCTCAGGCTGCACTAACAAGCTCTGTCAGCTTCAGTCAAGCCTGTCAGAATGAGTGTTTGTGTATGCGTCTGACTGCATGTGTGTGTGTGTGGCAAAAGACAGAGTCCCAGAGCTTTGCTTTTCTTATTAATATGCTGTGCTACATGACAAAAGGCACTTCAAAAACTGTACGGACGGAGGGTGAACGCAAAAGGCCTTGACATTTTAGAGAGACTGGCGCTGGCTTTTGTTTGGTCATGCTCACAATAAGCTGGACTGATGGTAGAAGAATTCTGGGTAAAAAGACAAAACCATAAGAAACACATTGATGTCTTTTTCCCTGTTAAAGACAGAGTTGCTCTCAAAAACACACAACTTCGGCACACCTAAACTTTACATTTGTTGACAAAAAATATTTGATATGGTGTGGAAAATCTGTAATATTAAATAATAATACTTATTAAAGTTAGAATGTAAATACTGAATTATAAAATTAAAATATTTAAAAAATAATTTATGTTTTTTTGTGCTGGAACTAATGTTGAAATGTTGACTAACCATTGATTGATGTGTGAAACAATGCCCATGAAATTCACAATACAGAATCGCCTTCTATTGTTCCTGTATCTTTTCGCAGTCTAAGAGTATGAAATTAATTACAAATTTTTATCCAAATTTGTGGATGTGACAAAAATATCTACGATGCACATTCGCATCCCATTTTACTTTCATAATGTGACATATTTCCAAACAAAATAAGACGCAAAAAAAAAAAAAAAAAAGATAAGTCTTGATTTTAACCACTGTGTTTTAATTAGATTATGACAGAGGAGGAGTTAAAAAATATGAGAGCTTGGTAAGATTACTGTTAAAAGATTATGAAGATAGACAGAATTGATCGAGACATTATTCGCTACTAAATAAAAAAATGAAGATGCCAAACTGGTTCTTGGTAACTCCAACTTAAAACTGAGAGCTGAGATGAGAAAGCAAATTATGATTATATCTTCTCTCTCAGACACCACTATGATTGACACTTAGTGTGTTTAATTGATGAAACACTCACATGCATTTCTCTCTGGCTACAGACAGGCATTCAGCTCCAACACATTTTGCAAAGTTAGCGCAGTCATTGAGCAGCCATTAGGACAAGCCTTTCAGAGATGAAGCAACAAAATCACCTTGTTTTCTAGCATTCTGACTGTCAGATCCGTCAAGTCAAGTCTGCAGGGGACTGTGTAAAGGTTGTTTTTAAAGTATGTAGAGACTTAATGGTAAAACGTGGCAGCATTTTCTCAGTGACCTACCTGAGCTGACAGTGATGGCTTCTACAAACTGGTCTCTCCAACTGTTGGTTCCAATCAAAAGGGCCAAGTTGGTTTTCTTTATGAGTTTGTCGACTGTGCTCTGGTGGGTTAAATTCATTACAACTAGGTTAACAATACTGAAAAGCTTTAATGGTTACAGTTGACAACAATGTCTCATTTATTAACATTAGTTTACATGAACTAACAATGAAAAAATTTATTAATCTTAGTCAATGTTAATTTCAACATTTATCAATACATTTAGATAATTAAAAGTTGTATTTGTTTTTATTAATGATTTATTGAGTAGTTGTGAACTAACATGAACAAACAAAGAACAATTGTTTATTCATAAATTCCCATATATATTACCATAATGTAAAAAAAAATATTTCTCTTCGCTACTTCATTTCAGTTAAAGGGTTAGTTCACCCAAAAATGAAAATTAAGTCATTAATTACTCACCCCCATGCTGTACCAACCCCGTAAGACCCTCGTTCGTCTTCGGAACACAAACTATTCCTTTTCTTCCTTGTAGGCCTGAAACGAGACTTCAAGAGATTTCCACGACGCATGCGGGAGAATTGCGATCTCCTTCAACTACTTCAGTTAAGTTCTCGCGCGTGCGCGTCGTGGAAATCTCTTGAAGTCTCGTTTCAGGCCTACAAGGAAGAAAAGGAATAGTCGAATAAAGTCGTTATTTTTGTTTGTTTTTTTCGCACAAAAAGTATTTTCGTCGCTTGATAAACTTGTAGTTGAGCCACTGTTGTGACATGGAATATTTAAACATTTTCTTCATTGACTTTCTGGGCCGTCAGGATTCATTCCCTTAGGGAGCCTATGGAGGAGTGATCCAGCTGTCACATTTAATCAAAAATATCTTCATTTGTGTTCCGAAGACGAACGAAGGTCTTACGGGGTTGGTACAGCATGGGGGTGAGTAATTAATGACTTAATTTTAATTTTTGGGTGAACTAACCCTTTAATACATTAACTGATGTAAACAAAAGATTGTAAAGTGTTACCAGTTAATTAGCTCCAAATTGATAAGTCCATCACCCTATATGACTTTCTTTCTTCCATGAAACGCAAAAGGAGAAACTTTAAAGAATGACATCACTGCTTTTTTTTTTGCATACAATGAAAGCAGATCAGTATGGAAGCATGTTTCCGCCACAGAATAAAAAATAAAAAAGGTAATTGCGACTTCTTATTTCACAATTCTGACTTTTTTTTCCTCACAATTGCGAGGTTTTACAGCTCACAATTCTGAGAATTGAGAGTTGGAATTAGAAATTCGCAAATGCGAGTTATAAAGTCAAAATTGCGTGTTATAAAGTCGCAATTGTGTGTTATAAAGTCAGAATTGCGTGTTATAAAGTCAGAATTGCGTGTCATAAAGTCGCAATTGTGTGTTATAAAGTCAGAATTGTGTGTTATAAAGTCGCAATTATGTTATAGTCAGAATTGTGATATAAACTCGCAATTGCGAGAAATAAACTCGTAATTCTGACTTTTTTTCTCAGAATTGCATCTTTAGCTCTCGGAATTTTGACATTATAAAACGCAATATAAAGTCAGAACTGCATGATATAAAGTCGCAATTGTGAGATAAAAAGTCGCAATTATCTTTTAAAATGTTTTATTCTATGGCAGAAACAAGCTTCCATAGATCAGGGACACCAAAAAGTTCGTAAAAGTATCCTAAAAGTGGTAAAAGACCTGAAATATATACTGCATTACTCATATGAACTACTTTTATTAGATTTTTATAGTGCTGGTTTTTGTATTATTTTTGGTGCTTGGCAGCATCCACCGTCCACCTCATTCACTTAATTTTTTTGGGGGGGAAAAGCAGCGTGAACATTCTTCCTAACATCTCCTTTTGTGTTTTACAGGAGAAAGAACATCATATGGCTTTATAATGACATGAGGTTGAGTAAATGATGACAGAATTTTCATTTGTGGTTATTCCTCTCAGATATTTCTTTAAGATATCACAAACTAAGTAACAGCTTAAAGGGCATTAAAAAAAAAAACCCTTAATCGATAATTCAGCAGATTTCTCAGATTAGGAAAAAGATTTCCAATAAAGGGTTTCCTGTAGTGCAGCCAGCGAAAAACCTGCCAGCTTGAACACACAAATCTTATCCATTACAGCACAGAGAAACCGATTTGTCAGGGTAGCATCACCGTTCAATTATGAAGGTTATAGTCAGTATCAAACCAGCAGAACATAATTGTGTGCGATTCAATCAAATCTTCAGGATACAAGGAAATCATTTTCCTTCGAGTCAAAGCAAATTAATCCCACGGACAGGATGAAAACGAATAAACCCTCTGACGCACACAGGAGAGAACTGGAGGGGTGAATTAGAGATGGAAAAGGGACACTGTTAACATGTATAAAGCGACAGGCCCTCTGAAAGGTTACAGTAATAGCTCTCCTGTCTTCTGTATCGGAGGAGAAATTAAAGGTTGAATTGTCCAGCTGGGGCTACTTCAAGATACCATCACTCATGTCCAGATGCTCGCTCATCCTCTTATTCACCTTTAAGGGCTTCTAAACCCTCATTCATACTTAAAATGTCATCACTTGACCTTATAAAGTCTGTGTGAGTGTCTGAACATTGATGGGTGTCTGAATGTATTTTTCCAAGACAGATTTATCATGAGCAAAAAAGGTACCTTAAACTCATAGGACTCCTCAATGATTACTTCAAGTTTTACATGTTCACCCAGAGTCGGGCGTCCCATCTCAGCAACACGCCTCTCATCCTTCTCTTTTTTAGTCAGGGTGTCCTCTTCCCCGTCCTCTGAGAGAGATAGACAGAGCAAAAAAGAGGTACAGGAAATGTGATGGAAAGGAACAAAACAAGATGGTGAGTCTTTCATGAAATGCATAAATCCATAAAGTTGTTGAGTTGATATGGTTTGCTCACACGTGCACTCCTTATAAAACCACACTTTACAGTGGACAGACGCAGATTTGTACGATTACATCATTTGCAGGGTTTAAATAAAGTCGTAACATCTGCAATGTGAGCTATGCTATGTTTTCTTTAGAAATGTGAGAATGCAATATTTCTCATATTGAGAAATATGAGAATGCTGTCAATCTGGACTTGAAAAAATGTTTGAAGGTGTAGGCCTTTTGGATGCTTTCAAAATATAACCAACAACGTTACTAATCTCAAATAATGAATGGATAACTGATAAAAGATATTTAATGGAACAGTTCGTGCAAAAAAATGTCATGTTCTCACTCCCACGTTGCTCCAAACCGCTATTATTTTGATTCTTGTGTGAAACCCAGAAGGAGATTTTTGGCAGAATGTCCGAGTTTCTGTTTTCCATACAAGGAAAGTGGATGAGGGGGAAAAAGGCATGGTTGGGATTAACAAAAAAAGGGCTGGAAATGCATTAAGATGACATTTGTTTTTTATTTTTGGGGAAACTATCCCTTTTAAAGGGATAGTTTACTCAAAAATGAAAATTCTGTCATCTTTTACTAAACTTACAAATTAAGGTACATAAACTCACCCTAAATTAAATCGCTTGGTTCATCTGGATTCATTTTACTATGCCTCTATGAACTTTTCGGATCTTCTCAATTTTGGCTAGGAGGGACAGAAACCTCTCAGGTTTCATTATTAACATCTTAATTTGTGTTTCAAATATAAACCAAAGTTTGATGGGGTTGGACATGAGGGTAAGTAAATTATGTCAGAAATGTCATTTTTGGGTGAACTATCCCTTTAAAGTCCCCATGAATTCAAAATTGACCATACTTACTTTGTTTGCCTAAATTGGTCGTTTTGTGGTGAACAATTCATCCATGCAAGTGAATCCACACAAAAAAATTTTTTGGCTTCATAATCTTTAATCAAAATTTGAAATGTCCCCTCCCCTCTGCATTGGAGGACCTTCCCTGATGATGTAGGTTTGACGGTTTAGGTGTCTGCTTAACATCCGTAACCACTCCCCTCCAACTGACAGTAGACAGGCTGAATGAAAACACCTACTTTTCTAGATCCAATCAGGTGCTAGTTGGAAGAAAAGCCACGCCCACTAGTTTGCCTCATTTTGTATTCCGTTTCTCTCGGAAATACGTCACAACACTGGAGAACAGTCCTTTGCAACTTCCGGTTCACGGGGACTTTAAGATAACACAGTATATAGTATATTGCATTGGTTCAAAACACTTATGTGATTAAATGCATGCATTTAGCATTAATCACTTTATTCCAAACCTGTAAAGTAAATACTATAGCTCTTGCAAGTTACACTAATGAGGAAATGAGACAGTTGAAGAACTGTTTTCATCCTCACTATCAAAATGAAATAAAATAGGCTTTCTTTATCAACCAGGGTTCTGGCTCAAACATGCACACGCAATATGAGATCACACATTTATATTAGTGACACAATGAAGAATGAATTAAAAGGAAGAGAAAGGGATGAACAGGAGAGGAAAATGGATACCTGTGATGCTGATAATGGTGGAGGGGATTGGCTTGTCTCTACCCTGCACTTTCCGGTACACATCCCTGCCTGATGAGCCCAAACACATTGACTGAACAGTGTTAGCACAGATGCTAACAGATTTATGGAGCTTTATCTATGATGGTGCACAACTAAATAAAGCTTTATAAAGCATTTCAATTATCACTTGAGAGAACAGAGCAAATACGTAATACCTCTTTGACAGATTAGTTATAGTGTGCATAGTATATAAACCCAGCAACAAAAAGAAACGTCCCCTTTTCGGTATACTGTATTTTAAAGATAACTATGTAAAATCCAAATAAGCTTTACAAATCTGTATTGGAAAGGGTTTAAACAAAGTTTTCCATGCTTGTTCAATGAACCATAAATAGTTATTGCACATGCACCTCTGGAACAGTCCTTAAGACGCTTGCTTACAGGTGGTAGACAATTAAAGTATGTTACAATAACTTAACCCTCATCTTTCCCTCGCACTTTGTAACACATCTTTCCCTCGTGGGTCAAAATGACCCGAAGCCCTAAAATTATATAATTGTCCAGAAAGCTTATTTTATTTCATTTTGATAATATTTTTTCTATTTTTTAATGCAATTTTTTGGAGATTTTTTGTTATTTTTTATTTTATTTAACTTTCAATTACTAGATTTAATCAATATATAATAAATAAAATCCTCACACACACATTCCTCACATTCTTTCAACTTAAATTCAAAATAACACAATTTCATGCATAACCCTTTTAATTCAGCTCAAAATATCTTACATTGGGTGTCTTTGTCGACCTCTTGTGGAAAAAAAACAATATAACATGATATTTTATGACTTTTGCCACTAGATGGCCTTATAGCTCTATTTGAAGTAAACAAGCTGTTCCACAAGGTCCTAAAGTCATTTCTCTTCAGTATGCATTGAGATACACATTTAGACATTATAAAATATTTTTTTTATAAAAAAAAAAAAGTATTTTTAGTTTGAATTTTGAGCATTTTTAGGTTTTTCTATGTGTACTGAAGCATTCCTCGCATTCCATTGATTCCTAAGGGGGTCAAATTGACCCGCGAGGGAAGGATGTGTTACTTTTTTAAATTTCAACCACAAAACTCCTTGAATCCATTAAAAAAATGTTGTGTATTTGTGGTTCAAGTGCGACAAACGTCATAGGGTATTGGACCCCTCTGATGAACATTAAAAGGTGAGTTTCGGGTCAAAATGACCCGAGGGAAGGATGAGAGACCTTTCTAAACACCGTTTAACTACAGTATGTATGTGCGCCCTCAGACGTGTTTGAGAACTAGCAAGTACCTTGGTGGAAGAGTGGAGTAACATTTCAGGCCCTGTTTACACCTGGAATTAAGATGCGTTTTGGTCATTGGCTCACAAGTGCTCGGATCACAATGTTCTCTCACCATTTCTGATGTCACAAAAATATTTAAACTATTTGATTGGGGAAAAAAGCAGTTGAATATGAGAGGACGTTTCTTTTTTTGCTGAGTATATATTTAAAACATACAATCTCAGACCTTGATGCAAAGTTGGTTTAAAGTATATATAAATATATTAAATGTTTTAATATTTATATTTAATAATATTTTGTATATACTAGATATATAATTATTATATATGATTTTAATATAATGTCAAATAATTTATAATATATATATAATATCGCATAATTAACGATCACGCAGCCTCAATGCAATATAGGTTTATGATGCTAAATGGGGATTATTAAATTATATTTATAATTTAATATTTTTTATATTTAAATGATATAATATTTAAATATATTAATATATCAAATAATATATATTTTTTTTTTTACATTTTTAAAGTTACAAATAATGAATGTAATCTCAATGAATGTATGTCATAAAAGGTAAGAAAATGGTGAAACGGGTCATGAAGGCTACAATAGTATATAAGATAATGAACGCTATGATGATATAATAATTATTAGAGAACTGCTGTTTAAACTATTTTAGATGGAGTATAACACATCAACATGACGTTAACTTCCAATGTAAAAAATCAACCACACCCTCGCCTGAATAGCATTCATTAAATGCTGATGGACATACACGCCAAGTTTACTATGCACTGTTCTCTCAGTGATGAAATTTTCCAGTTACAGACACTCCTTGGACACAATATTTAAAGTGCAAAAGTGGTGTTTGAAGAATCAATGTGCGTGCTGTCACAGTTGAGCGAGTTTGACAAGACTGTTATGAAAGCAGACACGTCAGCTTAAGGCAGACTAGCTATGCATTCTCATTAGGATCCAGCCAGTTTGCCTTATAGGCAATAATGCCAACGTTGTTGCCCATCACACAATGTATTTTGTGAAACTTTTTGGCATGCAGCAAATGTGGCATTTCACAAGTAAAACAATTCCAGTGAGTTCAGAGCACTGCCAAAGCAAAAAAAAAAATCTTAACTTTATAAATTAGTGATGTGTACACAACTTGAAAATGAGACCGTAATTATGTTTCAATTGAGTATATGAGTTAGTTTCAGAAAATGAAGTAAACATGTTTAGTTTTTATTAGAGACATGGACTGTGTTTGAAAACTTAAAAATATTATTAATCATTTAAAATTGAAAATGAGACCGTAATTATGTTTCAATTGAGTATATGAGTTAGTTTCAGAAAATGAAGTAAACATGTTTAGTTTTTATTAGAGACATGGACTGTGTTTGAAAACTTAAAAATATTATTAATCATTTAAAAAAATGACAATTGGTTATAAGAATAAAAATGTCTGATGGACTGGTTAACAAAAGTAAATTATAAATGATTATTTATCAAATAAAATGACTTATTAATATTAATTCATTAATTGCTTTCTAAATTATTTAATTATTTATTTATAATCAATTTCAATTTGGATTTGCCCACTTAAAATTCAGTTTTTACAGAGAAATAAGCATTGTTGACATTACTATGGAACATAGTCGTAAAATATAAATTATTTATCAAATTAAAATGAATTGTTATTATTGTTTACAATTTATAATAATATTTAATGTAATTTAATGTATACATAATTTTGCCAACTTACAATCCAATTTCTACTAAGAAATAATCATTGTAGTCCTTATTTTTGAAAGCAGACATAAAATATAAATGATTATTTATTGAATAAAAAATTATTATAATTATTATTTATAATAATACTTTTTAATTTGATAAAAATATAATATAATTTATTCACAATATATTTTGGGCAATTCAATATATATATACATTTTTGAGAAATTAGTCATTACTTTCAGACACAGCCATGATGAACAAACTGCAATCTAGTCTACTGGATATTCTATAGTCTCCTGGACTGGTCATGCGAGCTATTTCTGCTGTAAGGGTTACTTAACAGGAAAGAAAGCAAAGCCAATTAGACGCTTAGTATCTGTCTCCTGGTCTAATTGAGCAAATTAGCCTATCAAGCGAACAACACACACTAAAATACTACTTTAAGCAGTGTGACAAACAAAGGCTCAAGCTCAACGTCAAGCGAACACACCCAGTGTTATATTTAGCTCTAAGCTTGGTGAGAAATGTCCAATTTAATCTCTTACCATAAAGTTGCTTATCTATCGAAGAAAAGATTATCATAGAAAAAATTACATCTATGACAGCGAATTCATTCGCTTGGTTAGCGAAGCAAGTTAGCTTAAGTAGCTAAAGAGTTAGCTAAGCATTTCCAGTGATATATTACCATACCTGTCTTCACGAATCCACCTAAAATCATAAAAACACAGCAAAAATGAACTCACTCTGTTCATTTCATGTTTTAATTGTCTGGTTTTAGTAAATATAGAAAATTATGTTGGTATTGGCCGAAATTAATGCATAAATAAGCTTTGGCATAATTTGACTATTTTGGTGACCAGAATTGATGTCAGAGACAATGAGAAATGACTGAGTCCAAATATATCACAAAAAATATGGCATGTCCTTGCTGTAAAGTTCAATTTAGCTTGACAAGCAACAAAACAGCATTAACCAGCATATAATTGGCTTGGAAAACAATGCTGGTCTTTGCAGCATGGATTAAAAATGGTCTAAATTTGAACGAAGAGCTTATGCATAGTAATAAATAAACATTTTCATGATCATGTAATGAGATGAACATTTTTAAAGTGATTTACAGATATAAAGATTAGGGGGAAAAAGAGACAGCTTACCACATTCATGCAGCAACATAGCTGATGTAGACAAATGAAAGAGAGGACAAAAAAGAAAAGTAAAAATTGAGATAAAGAAAGAACAAAATGATTATGAATGAACCAACACAGACAGGGATATGTGCAATAAGATTGTGTTGCTAAATTTGGGCGACTCCAGGTGGGAATGGGGCTTAAAGATTGTCTCTGAAATTGGACTGTGATTTCATCAAACATTGATAAATGGGGGGACTTTTTGAATTTTGGACATCTAAATACTCCATTATATACAGTATAACTATCATTTTAAAAGTATGGGATTGGTAAGATTTTTTAAATGTTTGTAAAGAAGTCTCACCAAGGCCGGATTTATTCGTTTACCTATTTTAGCATGTTGAAAATGACAAATCTGAATTTTCAGCATCAGTACTGAAAATGTCTTCGGTGTCACATGATGGTGATTTGATGCTCATTTATTTATTAAAACATTTATTATTATTAACGTTGAAAACAGATGTGTGGATTTTTTGTGGAAACTTAAAGGATTCTTTGATGAATAAAAGGTTCAAAAGAACAGCATTTATTTGAAATAGAAATATTAATACTGTTATTGTAATTATGTAAAGTATAAACTGCCAATTCTGATCAATTTAATGTGTCCTTGCTGAACAAAAATGATTAATTTCTTTAAAAAAAAATCATACATTCAATTTAACATTAATTTAGTGTGACTGATTAAAATAATAATAATAATAATAATAATAATAATAATTCAATAAATATTTCATGACCTGTTGTCATGAAATAAATGTCATATTAAGGACATTTCCTGCCAATACAGCAATTCATAAAGTACTACTTTAATGTTTTAAAGTAACACTTCAACAGATTGACAAACAACTGATTGGATTGGGATGAATGAATGGAGATAAAACAAAAATATACTGAATATATTTTAGTCTGTCACAGAAAATACATAACATCTTAAATGATCTTCATTTGTGGGATTGTGATTAATAGATGAATTATTGAGCATCTCATGTAATTAATTATCTTATATTTTTAGTTCAATTGACAGCCCTAAAACAAAGTAATATTAACAATATGAAATTTGAAAAATGAGCATGACTTCAAGGAAAATCTAATATCATGTTGCTGAATCAATATCGTTCTGTTAGTACAGAGACCATGAGATCTCACAGGCTCTGGAATTTGGCAGGAATCCCATGTATCGGCAGCACATTATGGTTTCAATTGTCTCATCCTGACCTGAAGTAACAGTCCCGACAGCTTTTCTGTGAGAGAGCTCTTAACCTTTGGCCAGGAGGGAATATGGAGGATATCCACTGAAATTGTGCAGTAAGCGGGAGGAAAACTGCATTACTGCAGCAGTAAAACAAAAGTAGAGGATCAGCTTTGAAGGAGGAGCGGAGGAAGACAGAAGCCAGAATAAAAGGCAGCTGCAGAAAAAAGAAAAAGTCTTGTTTCAATCGTTTCTTTGCTATCTTTCACCTGTCCATCCCCTCCTCCTCCATTCTGGTTCCTGCAGCTCTAGGAAGAAGTTTGCATGCTTGTCATACTCCTCATGGTCAAGAATTTTAACCTTTATGGTCTTCCTGTGGGGGGAACATAAAATCACATTTGAGGAATGAAGCATGCTTGTGTGTTCACATTTGGGCCTCAAAACAAAAAGTTCATGAGCCAATCCCTAAATAATTATGACACAAGACTCTACATTCCTATTTGATTCATAAGTTTGTCCAGCAGAGTTTATCTCCAACCCTACTCAAACACAACTGAACCAGCTAATCAAGCTCTTCAGGATCGCTTGAAAATCACAAGTTGAAACAGGTTGGAAATAAACTTTGCAGAGCAGTGGTTCTCCGGTAGCAGGGTAGGTCTAGAGAGGTTGTGGGTGGACTGTGAGCCAATTAACTGGCTTTGTATATTAACACTTCCAGTTCAGCCCTGAAGATGGCAGCACACCGGGGCTGTTACAGGGAAGTGGGACCAGGGGAAGACGACATCCCACCTTTTCTCGCACTCATTTCCACCATTTGTGGCTCTCCAATCTCCAGGAAGAAGTTCTTATTCTTTTCATACTCCTCATCATCGATTATATTGATCTGAATAGTTTTGCTGAAAGAGAAAGAGAGAAAGAAAAAGAGCACAAGTTTGCAGACATGAGATAGGCTGAAGAAAAGAGTAGAAGCATGCTGGAGAAATAACCGAAAGCAAAGAAAAGCAGAATGAAAGAATACGGACAAATGACTATGTTGTAAGCAACATAAAACGTTAATAAAAAATTAAAAACAAAGGAATAGTTCACTCAAAAAAAAAACGAAAAAACTAATTTGTCATCATTAATATTTCTTTCTTTTGTTGAAGACAATAGGAGCTGCTATGCAGGATCCACAATGTTATTTCCCATGCAATGAAAATAAATGTAAAAAATAAATAAATACATACACTCACCTAACGTATTATTAGGAACACCTGTTCAATTTCTCATTAATGCAATGATCTAATCAACCAATCACATGGCAGTTGCTTCAATGCATTTAGGGGTGTGGTCCTGGTCAAGACAATCTCCTGAACTCCAAACTGAATGTCAGAATGGGAAAGAAAGGTGATTTAAGCCATTTTGAGCATGGCATGGTTGTTGGTGCCAGACGGGCCGGTCTGAGTATTTCACAATCTGCTCAGTTACTGGGATTTTCACGCACAACCATTTCTAGGGTTTACAAAGAATGGTGTGAAAAGGGAAAAACATCCAGTATGCGGCAGTCCTGTGGGCGAAAATGCCTTGTTGATGCTAGAGGTCAGGGGCCGACTGATTCAAGCTGATAGAAGAGCAACTTTGACTGAAATAACCACTCGTTACAACCGAGGTATGCAGCCAAGCATTTGTGAAGCCACAACACGCACAACCTTGAGGCGGATGGGCTACAACAGCAGAAGACCCCACCAGGTACCACTCATCTCCACTACAAATTGGAAAAAGAGGCTACAATTGGCAAGAGCTCACCAAAATTGGACAGTTGAAGACTGGAAAAATGTTGCCTGGTCTGATGAGTCTCGATTTCGGTTGAGACATTCAGATGGTAGAGTCAGCATTTGGCGTAAACAGAATGAGAACATGGATCCATCATGCCTTGTTACCACTGTGCAGGCTGGTGGTGGTGGTGTAATGGTGTGGGGGATGTTTTCTTGGCACACTTTAGGCCCCTTAGTGCCAATTGGGCATCGTTTAAATGCCACGGCCTACCTGAGCATTGTTTCTGACCATGTCCATCCCTTTATGGCCACCATGTACCCATCCACTGATGGCTACTTCCAGCAGGATAATGCACCATGTCACAAAGCTCGAATCATTTCAAATTGGTTTCTTGAACATGACAATGAGTTCACTGTACTAAAATGGCCCCCACAGTCACCAGATCTCAACCCAATAGAGCATCTTTGGGATGTGGTGGAACGGGAGCTTCGTGCCCTGGAAGTGCATCCCACAAATCTCCATCAACTGCAAGATGCTATCCTATCAATATGGGCCAACATTTCTAAAGAATGCTTTCAGCACCTTGTTGAATCAATGCCACGTAGAATTAAGGCAGTTCTGAAGGCAAATATATATATATATATATATATATATATATAGACTGGAAAAGACTGGAGACTGGAAAAATGTTGCCTGGTCTGATGAGTCTCGATTTCGGTTGAGACATTCAGATGGTAGAGTCAGCATTTGGCGTAAACAGAATGAGAACATGGACTGAAAAGCGTAACTATTTTATGAGGTGGCGATTTCATATGAATTGGTAGGACGTGAAACGTACGAAAATTTATGATTTTTTAAAAAAGTAAGCAGGAAAGGTCCTATATATATATATATATATATATATATATATATATATATATATATATATATTTAATAGCAATTTTTGGAGCTATTAGAAAAGAATTGGATTCATTCCCTGAAGGAAATGGAAAAATCTGTGACATATTGTGCTCAGTCTGAATGAATTGTTTATCTGCACATGCTGTGCATGTTTATTATCTATCTAATGAGTGCTTTACATGCTCACACTCAAACAGAGCAGCATATATATCATCATATAATGTGAGAGCCAGGGGCAATGGAAATCATGTGAAAAATGATCTGCAATCACAGCTGTGTTTACTGGAATATACTGGCCTAAAAGCCCTTTAAGTGCTTCTGTCTGGTTTTGTGAATAATACAACAACAGGCTATCCATCAATCTCCCTTTGTCATATATATATTTTTTTAAATAGTATCAATTTACTAAGACCATTACACAAGTCATTGTAATAAACTGCAACACAAAAATAATCTATAAAGTTCAAATCTCACCCTCTACACAAGTCAGCAATGTTAGACCAAGAACAACCCACTTCGATAGAAGGGTCTGTATGATGGACCAACACAATCTCATGGCAATTCGTAACTATTTTTAAGTTTGGGCGAATTGGTGGCTAATTCATATGAATTCATACGATCTCATGTGTTTTCTTACAATTTGTTTACACCTCAGTGGTGGTTAGGTTTAGGGATGGGGTTATAGGGGAGGACCTTTCCTGCTTACTTTTTTAAAAAATCATAAATTTTCGTACGTTTCACGTCCTACCAATTCATATGAAATCGCCACCTCATAAAATAGTTACGCTTTTCAGTGAGATTGGGTTTTATGGAAATATTTATGATCTATTTCACAAGAAAAACACACACGCACAAACATTTTATTTGTACAAAAACTTTTTTTACCGAAATTGTTTCAAATCAACCAAAGATCGCAACTGCCAGTTTTTAGACCGCTCTTGCTACGTCGCCTCCTTGTCAAATTGTTTCGTTTTCCCGTTAGATTAGGTTGGATGGACATATTTATGATATATGTCACAAACAAAACACACACACACACACACACACACAAAAAACAATCAGCCAATCCAAACGCAACTGCAGTTTTCAGCCATCTCTTGCTATTTGTTTGTGCAAAGTGCATCAGCTGATCGGCGAACAGCGTGGGGATTTCATCAAGAAAGAGCACACAGAAAGCTAAAACACATCCCTTGAAATACTCTCTACCTTCATCATGTGCTCAAAATAAACCCTTCCTCTTGACTGTTGGCATCTACAGTAAGCTCCGCTTGTCACAAAATCGTGAATTTTTCTGCCATCAGCACACTTCTGCTAGGGAACAACAGAGAATTGAACAGTGTAGTGGCTGATTCTATGAAACGGGTGCCTTTTTCTGTGTGATGAGGTGATTTTTTTTAAGAACGTCGAAATTATACCATTGTAGATTGTACATTGTACCAGCCAAATAATGTGTTGAATTATTAACAAATTCTATCTCAAGCTAAATAGATATGTTAGTTGGAATTTCCTTATGCATTCAGAAAGGTAACAAGGTTGATATAATAGTTTAACAAATGGTCACAGTACTTCAAACTACATATGATATTTCTACAAACATTCACATTTCAATTATCAACTGTTTACTGTACAAGTGTCTGACAAGACATCATGTGCCAGAGACGATCGGCAACCTCATTCTGGACTACTACGGCATATTCAGATTGAGAGTTTCATCAGGAGCGGTAACATCTGCCTGGCAACGGCTAGAGAAGGGTATTATTAGCGGCTGTACAATCTCGGTTCCACTCTTCGCTCTATGAACACGATTGCCAAATCAGAAGAGGTGGAATGTAGAGGCCCGATGTCTAGATCTGGTACTCGGCAGCCACCCATTAGAGCCTTCATAGATGACCTTACCGTGACAGCAGCTTCAGTCCTGGGGTGCAGATGGCTTCTTCAATGATGAGTTTTAAGCCAGCCAAGTCCAGGTCCATGGTCCTAAAGAAGGGCAAAGTGACCGGTCGGTTTCGTTTTACCTTGGAGGGGTCACAGATTCCATCAGTAACATAAAGACCAGTCAAGAGCTTGTGGAAGATCTTTGACAGCTCTATGAAGGACACAACCGCTCTCCAACAAACCAGAGACGACGTGAAGAACTGGCTCACTGCAGTCGACAAGTCAGGGCTTCCAGGAAAGTACAAAACCTGGATGTACCAGCACAGGCTTCTTTGGCCCCTTCTCGTATACGAAGTACCCATGACAATGATAGAAGCACTGGAGAGAACCATCAGTCAGTTCCTCAGGAGGTGGTTAGGGCCATAGATATCCATAATAAATTCTAGATGTCTCGTCCGCGCTGCTGGCCAATGGAGGTCGACGTCTGCACCTGGCGGCCATCTTGTCACAGGCAGCTCGCTCACTCGTAACATTGTGTTCTAATGGTGTACTTTTTAAATAACCATAACTTGCTCAGTTTTCTACCGATTTTCAAACGGTTTAGTTTGTTATAAACGTCAGAGATGTAGTTATGACACTGCATATTTATGAAAAATAAGTGTATAAAATAAATAATCATCCAGAATTATAGCCACGTTAATAACGTTTGTAAGAAACCAAACCGTTTGTAAATCCGTCAAGATTTCAACGAGATAAGAGTATTTGTGTTCGTGCTGATCACTCATCTTACATCAGGTACCACAGAGCCCGCCAGAAAGCTTGCCTGTGACAAGATGGCCGACAGTGATGACGATAGAGACACCGCCGTAAGACATCTAGCCTTTATTATGGATATCTATGGTTAGGGCTCCCACAGTCTCTAAGTAACATCGCTATGGCCATTCCACCAAGCTGCAGCTTCCCATCAGCAGCTTGTCTGAGGAGTTCAAGGTCACACGCGCCCGGGAGGTCTTGATGTACCGAGAGTCCTCCGATGCCAGTCTCCTCAGCTGGAATCTGCGTTAAGACGGGAAATAAGTTGCAGGCTCAGGAAGCGGTGGACAGAGCGGAGGCACGGCTGAGGCATGGTGTCTTGGTTGGCAGCGTGGCGGTGGGGCGTGCAGGCCTGGGCAGTTTTCCTAAGCCACACTATGACAAAGTAAGAGGGAGGGAGAAGCGTCAGTTGGTGCAGGACGAGGTGCGGGCAGAGGTGGAGGCCAGACCAAGATGGTCGGTATGAAACAGCAAGGTGCCTGGACTAGGTGGGAGAACGCCGAGCAGCGCAAGATCACCTAGGCAGAGTTGTGGAGCTGTGCATCAAGTTCCTCATTAGTTCGGTGTACGATCTTCTACCTAGCCCATCCAACCTACACCGCTGGGGCTTAGTCGATTCACCAGCATGCCAACTGTGCCAAAGGAGTGGCACACTGGAGCATATCCTCAGCTGCTGTCCAAAGGGTTTGGGGGATGGGCGGTATCGCTGGCGACATGACCAGGTCCTAAGGGCTCTGGCAGATACAATCACCGCAGCGATTCAGAGCAGTAAGAGTCAGCATCCCTCCATGCATACCATCACCTTTGTCAGAGCTGAGGAGAAAGCACATTAGCAGCCACGATCCCCAGGTGGGCTCCTCGCCAATGCAAGAGACTGGGACCTTCAAGCGGACCTGGGAAGGCAGCTCAAGTTCTCGAATCACATCACGGCCACTTCACTCCGCCCAGACGTGGTGATAACATCAGAGTCGACCAGGCAGGTGGTCATAGTGGAGCTTACTGTCCCCTGGGTAGACAGATTGGAGGAGACAAATGAGCGCAATAGAGCCAAGTATGCGTAGCTGGTGGAGGAGTGCAGGAGCGGCGGCTGGAAAGCACGTAGTGAGCCAGTGGAGGTCGGTTGCCGGGGCTTTGCTGGACAGTCGTTGCTCCGAACACTCAAACTCCTTGGAGTTAAAGGACAACTGTGCAGATGAGCCATAAAGAACATCTCTGAGGCTGCCGAAAAATCCTCACGATGGCTGTGGATCCGGAGGGGGGATCCGTGGAGTAGCACACGGAGTGGAGTAGCCACATCCGTGGAGTAGCTGCTCCATATGTATATGGAGAAGCACGCCACTTGGACACAGGCCGGGGACTGATCACCCCCGGCAGGGTCGCCCAGGCGAGGGTGTCTGTTGATTAAAGACCCGAAACACCTGTTGCCCCTGAGTTCTTCACTGATGACGTTTCCAATGTAGCACCAGTTGGTGTATGTTAGAACCGTACAAAAATTACAGGATCAAAGTTGAAATTGAAAAATTTCCCCTTAATGACAAACCTATTATAACATAAGAAAAGTGATAATAGAGACACTTTAACTTGTCCTTGAAGAGTTTAGTTTGTATGGAGCCCCTAAAGTGACATGGTGATGGAAAAAAATATGAGATGGACAAACTATATGTCAATGATGCGTTCTCTCGCGAATGTTTTGAGTTCTTTGCAAGCGAACGCGAAGTTTCTCAGGGGAATGCAAAAGTTTTGGGTGCGAACGCAAAAGCATTGAATAATTTTTTTCCTTCCATCTCATATTTCTTTCCATTGTCCCTTTAGGGACTCCGTAAGTTTGTGAAAGGGTGATGATGTCATTATGACAATTTTTTATAATTATTAGTTTAGTTGAGTTTAGTTGAGGGGCCACACACATGTTTATTGATAGAAGTCATCGATAGATAATGCTTAGTTAATGATAACTACTGTATTGGACAGACCCCAAAATAGACCAATCACAGCTCATAGCACAAATTCTGTTGACATTCAAATACAGTAGTCATCATTAACTAATCATTATCTACCAATGACTTTATCATCTGTGTGGTCCCTCAACTAAAGTGGTGAATAGGTCCTTTGAAACACTGATGAACAATGTGCTATTAATGGTGGCATAACTGTGAACAAAGAAAACATAATGATCATGTGTAATAAATCATAATTCATGATGATGTGCTCATCTTAGTTAATGTTGTAATTAAGGTGTTGTTCATCCATGAAGTCATGAATGAAAAACGTTGAACTTGTGTTAGTTCCTGATGATTCATAAGATATTAATGCATAATTGAATACATAATTCATGCATGAATTTATACATGAATTCATGATAATTCATGTACCCTTACCGTAAAGAGTTACCCAACTGGTTATACCTTTTATAATTATACAAAATACTACCTTTAATTTCCATATATATATATATTTTAATACGATTATTTGTTAATAGAGCAAGACAATGGCTGGGGACAAGCTAAAAAAAGATATTATGATGAAATGAGAAAATCTAAATCTAGAAAATCTTAGAAAATTGAATCTAAAACATAATCTAGAAATTGAATAGTTACAGAAAAAAATCAAGCTGGCATTAGCTAAATCGTTTACAGATATTGAATGTGAAGAACACGAATGGCCCTCGTTTTGTATGTTTGAAAACCTAGCGAATCTAGAACACATTCAAGAATATTTAATTTTATAAGGCACATAATTATTATAATTTTGACTTTCCCCCTCTCATGCTCTTAAGATTGTCCACCTGTCTTTCTGTGACTGCCCGTCTGTAATGACTCAAACCACAGATTGATAAGCTATGACAAGAGCAAAAAGGACAAATCGAGACAAAGGCCTGCGTATGGACGAGAGCACAGTGCCATTGTCTGCGTACACATACTATAGATTTATGTAATAGTGTAAGCTCTCTGTACACTTTTACAGAGTTTACAGAGTCTGGGTTTACAGAGCCCAGCCCCAGACATGCTGCACTGTGTTGTGTTATGGCTTGTTAAATGGGAAGGCCTGTGCAACGATGCCAGACATCCTGTTTACATAATTTACTACTAAGACCAAACACTTTCTTTCTCTCAGGGGCTGTTCACACAAAATGCTACTGTACTTAAGTTTAAAATAAGTTGTAGAGATGAGGCAACATGCTTTTAAAGGAATAATTTACCCCAAAATAAGTTATGTTAGAAGACCCTCTGCCAGTATAGAAAACAACTCAAGCAGTCTATCAATTGATTTTATGGTCCAATCCACAGCAAACCATGTTTGATGATATCCAGAGGCGCTTCATCTACCGCAGCAATTCTTACCAAATATGGAGAGTAAACTAATGTGAAGAGTGGTGGATTTTTCCCTCATACACAAATTATTCTTATTTCCCGCTCTGTCATTTTGCACACAACACCAAACAATGATTCTTGACTAAACGAGCAGAGAACAAAAATTGCAGGTTTAATAATAAAAATGGAATAAAAACCAGAAGTCTAAAGGAATGAATTTTAAAAAACAATATAAAAAGTAAAACATAATTCACTCACCCTCATGTGTTTTTTCATTAGAAATGTTTCCTTGGCAACTAAAAAAAAATAGCAGTAAAACTGAAATAAAGCTAAATGAGTAAAATAGGAATAAAAAACAAATAATAATAATATATACAAAATTACACATTTTTAACACTTTTTGTTGTTTTTGGAGCTTGACAGCCCCTGATCCCCATCCTCTTTTATTATATGCACTGTAACATTCTGCAAACTGTATCCTTTTGTTTTCCACAGAAGAAAGAATCCATGGTCATGCATGGTTGGACCAACATGAGGGGTGAATAAATGATGACAAAATTGATGAAAAGTTGCTTAAATAGCTTATATTTGTAGCTGCTTATCCTTTTAACTTCTTGTTTTAATTGAGCTGTTATGTGCTTTTGAATCATATTGGTTTGGAGGCATAAATTATAAGATATGAGTAACAAATATGGCTTTAAATGCTAAAGTCATAATAAAGGCCTTTGGCCGTATAGCTGTTGCTTAAATCAACAATGACATTCGCTAATGTGCAATACACATGAATGCTTCTATACAGTATTATGACAATGAAGATGTAGGGTTAACCTCAGACAACAAGAATTTGTTGAAGCAACTGTGTGTGTTTGTGAGTGTGTCTGTGTTAAAAATTCAAGCTTGAGTAAAAGAGAAGCCAGCTGGTTTTAAACCAGGAGGGCAAGGACAGACCTAACCGGCAGCACAGAGTGAGCGCCATTTGAAAATCACTGTGACACCAGCTTGCAAAAGCCAAAGACACATTTTTTGCAGTTTATAAACGGTGCCTGCCTGATGTTATTTGGTATTACCACAAATGGGTAAATAGATCTACAGATCCTAATATAATATTACACACAACATGTATATACATGACACAGCATGCATACATCTGAACTATGTCAGTTAATCCATGAGATGGAGATGAATAATCTACATGCAGGAAGCCAATTATATTTATTCCGATAACTAGGCATCAGCATGCCAGCTGAAGCATAGATGCATTGCTTATATTTACTCCAGTTATTCGGTTGAAAAGATACCTCCAAACAAGACAGCAGCGAGCTGGAAAAATCATACAGAAAATCCAAGGTTAATGTACGTATATAGATATTCAAGCAAAAATGCAGATTTATGTAATGATGAGATGCAGATTTCTTTGTTTTTGTTAAACACAAAAGAAGAACATCTAATTGCATTAGTTTAAGTTGGGCTACTAAAAAACGTGATAAAAACTATATCGACATATTAAACAAAAAATAATAAAAATGACAAAAACACAACACTGAGTAAAAGTTTAACTAAAATAAAAAATAAAATCGAAAAATCTGAGAGCACCGTTTCAAATCTTTGAGTTAATTGCGTGTGCTTCACGCACTATGATGTAAGGACAGAAGCTTCCTTATAGAAGAAAGCATACAGAGCTAAAATGATCAACTACGACTACTTTTAGTGCCCCTTCTCTCATCCGGTTTGTGACTGACCCATTTAAACCCAATTTAATGCCATTAAGGCTTTCTCCACTCAAAAAGCTAATCAGCGCCAGCGCTTTTCAAATCAGAAAGCCCCTGGCTCTTGACTCTCAGATGGTGACTGTGAGCTGGAATATTCATTAGCTGTACCCAGTCCACGACTGAAGCCATGCTACGAAGACCCATAGCTTAGTAAGCTGGTGTGATGTGTAAAGCCAGGACTCCTATGGGGATCATGATGAACTCCTGCTGTGTATTGTTACCATAGCCAGGAACAGACTGTTACTTTCCCTTCCAAGGGATAAATTGGGATAAATCATCAACGTTCCTTGCATGGGAGCAGCTTGGACATTATGCTTAACGTCTCGTTTGTGTTTCACAAAAGAAATAAAATGAATGAAAAAGCTTCAAAACAAAATGAGGTTGAGTTAATGATGATGACAATGTCATTTATGATGAAAATATAAACTACTCCTTTACAGGCTGTAAAAAATAGGCAAACTTTTTGGTGAGAGAAGATAAAATCATCTGCGCTTTCATGACACACATTCTGCTCAAGGCAAGTTGATCAGCTGTCCTGTAATTGAGTGACGCCACTAAAGATTGAGATTAGAGATTAGAGTGTTCTTTGTGACACAAGATAAGCCTACAACACCGGGGATAAGCCATACACACTCAAATACACAAATGCTAAAATGTACTACACCCTTGATATTCAGCTCATTTATCCCAATAAAAGTATATAAGATATTGGACAACATTCAGCCAGTATTTGCTATACAGAAAACACAACGCATCAACTAACATTCAAAATGTAACCCTAAATGTCAGTTTATTAAATTTACTACCCTCTTTGTCGTCAAAGCAACAGAAATAGATCATTTTCTGACATCTTCTGTCTGTTCTCCTTCCCGGGGCAACTACAGATGGAGATTCAGGGCCATGGGAGCAGCTGAGTTTGGGTCAGCTTCCCGAGGTAAAATAACTATTCGCCCTGGGAATCACTGCAGGTCCAAGTACCTCCACTGGAGCAAAATCCCAGCAGAGAATCTCTCAAGAACCTCATCTGAAGGCAAGTATACTGCAATGATTGACTCTCACCATTCAAGGTGAATCTTGAATGCATTGAATTAAAATCAGATTAGATTAACAAACTCAACACATGTTGTTTACTTAATGAATATGCCGGTCTAAAGAGTTTCTATAGGGATGTCATGTGCCGATGCTAAAACTTAATAAAATTGTGCTTATATTATTACAAATAAAACACTAAAAACAATCATTTTTAATGCTACTAGTGCAGCACAAGATTATAATGGACGGTAAGAAACATTTTATTTTGATATTTGCTAAAGATTATATGGGGTTTTTTTTTTTTACTTTAAGTGAGCATTAAGTCCGCCTGTGGTGAAAATTAAGCTTTTAATGTTGTTTATATGTCTGTGTGTTTTTAATATGCTTTAAAGGGTTAGTTCACCCAAAAATGAAAATTAAGTCATTAATTACTCACCCCCATGCTGTACCAACCCCGTAAGACCTTCGTTCGTCTTCGGAACACAAATGAAGATATTTTTGATTAAATGTGACAGCTGGATCACTCCTCCATAGGCTCCCTAAGGGAATGAATCCTGACGGCCCAGAAAGTCAATGAAGAAAATGTTTAAATATTCCATGTCACAACAGTGGCTCAACTATAAGTTTATCAAGTGACGAGAATACTTTTTGTGCGAAAAAACAAACAAAAGTAACGACTTTAATCGACTATTCCTTTTCTTCCTTGTAGGCCTGAAACGAGACTTCAAGAGATTTCCACGACGCACGCGCGAGAACTTAACTGAAGTAGTTGAAGGAGATCGCAATTCTCGCGCATGCGTCGTGGAAATCTCTTGAAGTCTCGTTTCAGGCCTACAAGGATGGGGGTGAGTAATTAATGACTTAATTTTCATTTTTGGGTGAACTAACCCTTTAAAGGGTAACTAAACCCTAAAACAACTTTTTTTAGTTAATGATCTGTAATTGTAACGGTCACCAGCTGGAGTGCCCTTGAGAGACACCAGAGGGCACTCCACACCAGACAATCATGTTTCACTCACAAACTACATTTCCCATAACTCACTGCCCGGACTCATCAGCACTCATCTCATTCACCTGTTTCTCATCATCTTGTTTAGTTCACACCATAAATACCTAGTTTTCACATTCACTTATTGCGAAGTCTTGTTTTACTGTTAGTTGCAATTCTGAGCGTTATCCTCCTGTGTTTGCTTCCTGTATTTTGACCTGTGGATTGTTTATCGTTGCTGACCCTTTTCTGCCTGCCCTGACCCTGGACTGTTTCACTGGACTCTGATTCTCGCTGCCTGCCTCGACCCTCTGCCTGTATCTGGTTTGTCTCTGCCTTGTCTCCATTGCCCTGTTTGCTGTTATTTGATCCCTGCCTGTTTGACTTCTAATAAATACTGCGTATGGATCCCCTGGTGTCTGCTGCTTCGTAACAGTAATACTGGGGCTTTATTAATGCTGTTAATTGATTCAAGTAATTTTTTTGACATTTGGGTTTAAAGCTCCAGTAGGTAACTTTTGAAAACATGTATTTGTTAAAACTGTCATTATGTCCTGGCAGTAGAATATGAGATAGATAATCTGTGTAAAAATCAAGCTCCTCCCAGTGGTCCTATTGCCATTTGCAAGAAATACACGCTCCCGGTCAGAAACAACCAATCAGAGCCAGGAGGAGTGTCTTAGCACTGTCAATCACGCTCGTGTACGCGCTGATCACACCCCTCTCTTGCACAGCGTGAGCGCCGGAGTGCGAGCCGTCGTTCAAACTCAAGATTGCCGGCGTGCTGCTGCTGTGCTTATGACGGAGAAACAACCTAAACTGCCAATTCTCCAGTGACACCTGCTCATAAAACAAAGAGGTAAAAGGAAAAAGACTGATGACGATAAACAAGCGAAAAAGAAAGAATTACACAGAGCCCATTGACTCGGTGTCAAAACTAACATGTATATAAAATGTCACGCACTCTGCTAAGCAACAATTGAAACCTGCTAAGTCACTGGCTTGTCATGTTGCTGAAATAATGTACTAGCACACCTTATCTAGCATTATATATCGCTAGAATAATTACTTACATACTGTAACGTTAGTTACCGTTATATTAACGCTATCTTACTAGCTATTTATAACTTATAGAAAGAGAGCAACGTTATAAAGTTACATGTAGGCTATTGGAAAATACATAATGATTTGAGGACCAAGTTTGTAGTCAAAGTATGGGCAGGCCATAGTCAATGTAAAGCATATTATTGACGTTTAGTCCCTATTAGTGAATGTGCCATATAACTTTTTATCCGCTGTTATCGGTGGGCCTGTTTACTAGCCTGCGCGTTCACGACAGGCTCCGCTGTGGAGGACGAGCTGTGGAGGGAGGGCTGTAGCGCAGCAGAGAGCAAGGGGGTGGGACCTGGAAGTTGTACTTGTTCAAATTTTCAGGCTAAGTCAACGTTTTCTCCAAACTCCCTACTGCAGCTTTAAAGTGTTTTAATTCTACAATATATGGTGTAAAAACGTCTGAGTGCTGCCCTCTTCAGGTTGAACAGTGGCTACTGCAGTTGAATTTTCCTATTGGAAGTTGTGAAACTCTGTGATGTCAGAGAGTACCAGCTAACCACGCCCTTGCCTACAGAGAGATGCGTCTCAGGTGCACGCACCCCTCCGCTGGGCTCTGCCCACTTTTCCAGCATTTTTCAAATATTGCCAGTGGGTGGAGTCAGGCTCTGACCAGGGGTTTAGTTACCCTTTAAGACAAACCATGTGTAAATTCATAAGTCAACGCCATTGCTGAGTAAGACAGTCTCAAAATCACTGTTTGAAATCGCTGATGTTTCTGACGTAACAAACTACCTTGTAACCAATCAGGATAATGTGTGATCGTCAACGAGTAGATCTCTGAGCTGGTGTGAGTGAGTGGAGGCGGTGCTAATTTAATTTAATTGAGTTACATTCAAGCTATTTTAAGGCATGAAACACTTTTTTCAAGGAAAAAACTTTTTAAATATGTAATTTTGGTAATTAAAGATTAGTTTTAAGGAATAAAATGATTGACTAAAGGGGGACTTTAAATGATGATTGAAAATCTATATCGACTGAAACCAATGAATAAAATACAATACAAATATAATAAATTAAATAAAATAAATAAAATAAAAAAGGGTTACCACATCGGCAAGTAAAACAGTAACTTTAAACATCAACATTACAAGAAGTCCACATGCAACATTCTTGACATCAAACTTGGCACAAAAGCACTCAAATATAAATGTGATGCACTGAACAAGCAGCTCCCTAAATCTGGCACATACTTTTGTCAAAAGCCTTTTTATATCCCATCTGTCTGTGTAGAAAGAAAGAAATGTGTGTGCACAAGTTTTGGAGTCTATAATCTCCAGGCAGATTTTTTTTTTCATCAGGTTTATACAGTGCACTTGACAGCTGTGAAATGTCTAGCGTCTTCAGAAAGAACTTCTGCCTGTGTTTGCTTGGGGACATAAAGACAGCAGGAAAAGAGTGTCAGAAGAAATGTCATGCTCTGTACTGCTGTAATCAACTGATGGAGACGACGGAGCATCATACTGTGAAAATGGACCTCAGTTATGATGAAACACACACCTGCACAAATCCTTTGGACAAGACAATTTATTTGGTTAAATAGCATAAAACACAACACCAATCCATCTAGATCTCTCTTGCAACTTACAAATTTAAACACACAAATACTCTATAGGAGCATCACAAAAAGGGCTTCCACACTTTTTGATCAATTCATTTCCATGGCTTTTCCTGTCGTTCATGATCACTGAATACGAATTTCAAGTTGCTGTCTTGAGAATTAATAGGTTTAAAGGATTATACTAGTGAACAAATACCTCCAATTGAACTGTTATTAGCTTGTGGCCATGTTTTACTCTACGAGCATTCACAAAAAGCAATATCCAACCAACGACATATTTCTGAGCTGAGCAGAACTAGAAAAATGGATATTCACTATAAAAATTTGACATTTTATAGAGGTCCTATTATGTTTTTTTACATTTTCAACTTTCTTTAGTGCATAATGTTGCTGTTATGTAAAATAATGTAACAAATTAAGTGTTATTTTTACACTCAAGCATGAAACCCTATTCTATTAGACCCCCAAAACAACATCAAGGCTTTGAAAAAGGGCATAATAGGTCCCCTTTAAAACATTTTAAAGAAATTATGCTACATTTTAACCTAATTTAACACATCAAAAAAACATTTCAAGGTTTTTCAAGCAAAGACAATGGTGTGGGTGTCCAATACAGTCAATATTTGAGATACTGAATCATTTTGGATAGTTACTTGTTTATTTACTGGCGTCTTAACATGCTGAAATTCCTGTGACACAATCTTTCCATCTTTCCTACTTGTATCCTAACAGCTAAAATATGGAGTTGAGTAGTGTCCGACGTAGTTTGTTGTATTACGATAAAAGGCCACGCTCTACATAAAATCCAGTGTCGCGTATGCACTCTGGTATAGAACATCACGGATGAATCAGCGGTGACATTAATCTTCATCTGATTACTTCTGACATGAAGGCGACAGAAATATGTATGACTCATGAATTGTTATCATTTCCAGGCAGTTTAACATTTCTGAGGTGTGCAAAAGTGTCATCATGACCTTGCTACCTAATTTAACCTGTGCAGTCCCAATGGCTTTTGTAATCGGAACCATGTCATTTTGTAAATACTGAAATCTTGAGCTGTATTCTTTGAGATGTAGGTATAGTGCAGTGATTATTTATTTTAAAATCACATGTTTTTTTCTGAATCACATTATGTACATCAGATCTTCAGATGCCAGAAACACAAATACCCAACCCAGTGTGATCAAGACAGGTGGACAGATGGCTTATTTCAAAATATTACATTCCTAATCCTCTTCTTTTTGTCTACCACGTTCACCCTAATCTGTGCGACGGCTTAAGAAATGCAAAATATTGTTATTTCTCGCTTACAAATCCAGGCCTGACAGTGGAACTAACCCAAAGCATTTGGAAAAGATACATGACCAAAAAAAGATTTAAATGAAGCATAGATGTCAACTACTTTCCGGGAACAGGTGGTAGGAGAAAGCTCATGAACAGCCAAGTTGATTTATAAGGGCAAAGAGTGAACATTTTCTTTGTTAGGAAAAACCTTTTAAAACTATGTAATAAAAAGAAGATGGATGAAAAGCCAGCATACGTTTCAACCAAGCCTGGCACTAATGTCATCCATCCATTAACCAGTGGAGAATATAATTCCATCTCCATTCTGTCACTGCTTCTGATGGAATGTTGTCATTCCCGTGTGGAAAATATGGAAAAGTTCCTTAACAACTTACTGCATTAAAAAGTCCCCTGTCACATACATCACAGCCTGACAACAGTCAGCCGTTGGATTTAGTCAGAAGTCATTTACTTTCCAGCCTAAGGGATACTGCAGAGGAGCCGCTGCACTGGCTTCTAATAGGAATTTACAAATGTGATTATTTTTGCCAGATTATTTTTTGCTTTTTGTGAGGGGGGAAATACAGAAGTATATTATCATATTTCTCAAAATTCTCTAAACTGTTCTGGCTGACACCAGGAGTGCCTGAGTGTCCACTATTGTTGGATACCATTTATAGACCCATGGACTTAATATTCTCAAGGACTACATGTGTAAAATGTTGTATATAGGCCAATTTTATATAAAAGCGTATTTGCTTTGAAAAGCCTTCGAACAGGTGATTTCAGTTTTAATAAGAGGAACCATTATTTGAACTAAAGCACACTAAAAATCGAGTTAATCAAGGCATGTTCATCACAATATTTGTCACACAAAAATTCATTAAGAAAAAATGATGTATTAAATTAGCAATTTTGAACCAATGTAATAACATTAATTATTAAAAATATTTACCAACTACTGTTTAAAGGTTCGATTTTTTAAAGGATACATTAAATTGTTCAAAAATTATTACAAAATATTTCCTTTTCAAATAAATGTTGTTCTTTTGAACTTTCTAGTCATCTAGGAATCTATAAAAACCCGTTGAATGGTATAAAAATACTGAATGCCATTGAATGGCCCAATGAGCAGTTAAACTTAATAAAACATTATTGCAAATATATTATGAATATTTGATATATTGCCAAGCCCTATACTGCAGTATTTGTCTTCATGATACTTAATTTTACTAAAGGACGCAATAGATTTGAACCAGCCTTGAGAAAACTCCCAAACGGAGGTAAGCAGCTCGTGCCATTAAAAAGGAAATTTGTCTGGAAAAATCCATTTCCCTCTTGAATTCTTACTGCTAAGCTGATGTTGTCCAAGGACAAAACTGCTAGAACAGACCAGGAGAGACATAGAGGAAGCGGAATGGAAATAACAGCACTTCAGAAAACAAGACCTATTCCTGGATACACTTGAGAGGGTATTATTTTGGACTACTTAAATGCAATCTGTGCTCCTCCACAACAAACTGGCAAGGTCTGTGATGAGGATGGCGACAATGACAATAACGAGAGATGATAATTAAAGCCACACATCTTCCCCCACCCCTAAAGAAATGCGTTAAAAGAATATCAGGCAGGAAGCCCGACAGCCGCTGAGCGAATGAGCATGAAAACACAATCTGTCATTCAGAGAGCTGATGAGAGGATGATAAAGGTATGTGTACCACGGTTGGCTTCAGTCATTCCATGTTATTTCCCTAACAAGCCTCACTGCAGGATGGTTTTCAGGTTTTGAAGTTAAAAGAGTGAAGCAGAAAAAAGGGTGAGCCATTATATTACGTAATGGGAGTCAACAAATTTAACAAGAATTTGAAGTGGCAGATCTGCTGCTGTGCGTGCAGCATTGAGAAGCTACTTCAAAATCTTACAAAGATACAAGCTATGGTATAATATTAAGTAATTCGACTACTGTCAGGCTACCACACTTACAGAGAAATATGCAAATGTATATTATATATATTGTAATTATACACTTATACAGTACTGGTCAAAAGTTTGGAACGTAACTATTTTGAATGTTTTTGAAGGAAGTCCCTTATGCTCATCAAGCCTGCATTTAAAAATACAGAATCAAAAATACAGAAAAACAGTAATATTGGTCAATATTTTTACAATTAAAAATAAAGTTTTTCTATTTTAATATACTTTAAAAAATAATTTATTTCTGTGATGCAAAGCTGAATTTTCAGCATCATGACTCCAGTCTTCAGTGTCACATGATCCTTCAGAAATCATTCTAATAACTGAAGTCAGTTGTTATCAATGTTAGAAACAGTTGTGCTGCTTAATATTTTTTTTATAACCTGTGATGCTTTTTTCAGGATTCATTAATGAATAAAAATGTCAAAAGAACAGCATTTATTCAATATAAATCTTTTCGAACAATTTAAATCTTTACTATCACTTTTTATCAATTCAACACATGCTAAATAAAAGTATTAATTTGTGTTAAAAAAAAAAAAGAAAGAAAAAAAATGACGGACCCCAAACTTTTGTATTGTTGCAAAAGATTTCTATTTTTTAAAATAAATGCTGTTTTTTTTTGTTTTTTTTTAAAACTTTTTATTCATTAAAGGATCCTGAAAAAAAGTATCACAGGTTATAAAAAAAAATTTAAGCAGCACAACTGTTTCTAGCTGTTACATGTATGTCCTGTGCTTCCCCCGTTCTTTGTGTATTTGGTTCAGTCCTGTTTCCAGTTTCCCGCTCCTCGTTAGTGTTTAGTTTATTCACCTGTTATTCTGTCATTATCTGTTCATTTGCCCCAGCTGTGTCTTGTTTCCCCTATCTGTTCTCTGTGTATGTAAACCCTGCGTTCTCCCTCATTCCTGGTCCGTTCTCGTTTGTGTATGGTGTGTAAAGTTACTTTGTTCTCCTAAGTTTGGAATTAAATCCTGTTTATTTCTATTCTTCGTCTCCTCGTGCTTCCTACCACCGTGTACCGTAACACTAGCATTGATAATAAATCAGCACATTAGAATGATTTCTGGAGGTTCATGTGACAGTAATGGCTGTTGACAATTCAGCTTTGCATCACATAAATAAATTATATTTAAAAGTATGTTAAAATGGAAAATATTTTAATGCAAATAAATCAAATAAATGCAGGCTTGATGAGCATAAGAGACTTTTCAAAAACATTTTAAAAAGTAATGATTCCAAACTTTTGACCGGTACTGTAAACAAAATGTTTTGCTATAATATTAATGATAAAAATTTCAACAGTTCTCTCAAATGAATGAACTTATTTGCACTAAATAAAACTATCCAACTTTGAAAAACTACAGCTGCATTAAAAAAATGGCCACTTTTTAAAGAAATCAATGAATAAAAAAATGATTCATTGAAAGGAACGCTACATGAGATGGAGGACAGGAGTGTGTTTGCGCCAGTTCACTTGGCTATAAAGCTGTCTGTGCAATACAATGTGGCAACAATGTAGCATTTCATACCACACCACTCACTGAAAAAAAGGAGCTTGGCTAAACTGGCAAAGCTACACTGATTTACAAACAACTGAGCTACATTCACACTAATGAAAACGTAGTTCGCTACATTAGCATTGCTACTTTTAGTTTGTTACTCCCCAACACTGTGTGGGAGCCATTTGATTTGCTGTGTGAAGCTTCTAGGACATATCTCAGAGCCAGAGAGCAGATCCCGGCCTCTGCACGCAATGAAATAAAGGTTACGGCGGATAAGAGTTCTCCTCTCCTTCCACATATATTTAATTTAAGCTAGTTTCTCCTCTCTACAGTAAAACATGTAAGAAAACATAGCTGTCTGTCATTGTGATCAATTTTTCCATGGTTTGTAGGGGGTTATTTCCCATCTACCTGCCTGCCCTCGTGTTGCTGTTAGGCTGAAGTCATGGAAAATGAGAGAGACTTGGGGGGGGGGTTGAAAGCATGTATGGAACTTTTTGAAGTCATTTTTCAGGTTGAAAGCTGGTCTGACTATAAGAATAATTGAACCATAAACTGTCCGGAAAAAAAATGTTCAGACCCAAAAATGTTTCTATGCCGACAACAACATAGCTGAATTAATGTGGGCCAAATACTGTTAACATTCTCTTCGACTCCTCACCATGAAATTCTGCAGAGATTTTACACAGCTCTAATTTTAAGCACCGTATTTGTTATCATACATACGTGAAGAGGAATAGTGATAGAGTGATTTATATAGCGGCCTGGCTGCAATCCGTCTGTTGTTAATTACAAATTGTATATACACTGTGTGTTTTTTTTGTAATGAATTCTTGGTAAATATTGCAGAATTTAATTTTGTCTTATTAAAATTTAAATAAGCTGAAAAATAAAATAAAAACCTACTTTTCAAAGACAGGGTCCACTGAAGAGGCCAATCAGATTTATCGCTGCATGTCACTATCATTATTAGCATCAGCAGTTTAAAAAAAAAACACTAAAGGGGAACGCAAAGTATGTGCTACATGTTACATGTAACTTTAGCCTGCTAGCATTGAAAGCATCCGATCCCACCCTCCCTGCAAATCACCGTCCAAAGCCAGGCCTCCACCAAAACACATGGACGCGCAGAGACCAAAAGCGAGATGACCAGAGACAATGTTATTACATCATGTGTCATTCACCGGTGAGAAACTTTTCAGTACAGTGAGTAACAGTACTACAATAACGATTAGGGGTGTAACGATTCTTCAAACCCTCGATTCAATTAAATTTTCGATTCTAAGGTCACGGTTCGATTCGATTCTCGATTTTTACATTTATTTTTTTTAAAGCCAAAACCGGCCAATCAGGATGCTCTCTGTCTTACATGCGCTTCATGAGGCACATGCGCAAGGTCTCTCGCTCTCTCCCTTTCTGCCGTACACGCGCTATACGGATTGGAGCACAGTTTTTTCTGTCTCGCATGCGCGCTCTTGCTCGCTCACTCTAGATTCCAGGAGATTTGAACTAATTTGTGGGCATCAGAGTCGTTATCAATATTCGGGAGACTCCCAGAACTTCCGCGAGACTTGGGATTTCTGCAAAGTAAACTGTGGCTTTTTTGAAGCGCAAACGTTGTCAACATAACTCACTGGAAATCCAAAAAACGTACACACCTGCGACTTCAATGAAAGAGGAGGGGGTTCAAGTTCTGTCGATGGGTCTCCTGCATCTGCAGTTGCCATGCTATCTTTTGAATGGCTGTAGCTAAGTTAGAGGAGGTTGACCATAGACTTGCAGCTTTTTCAACACGCGTGTTTTTTCCCGCTTGGCACGCCGACCGGACGTGACATGGGGGCGTGGCAGCATCAACGATTACATTGTTTTAATTCGAAGTTCGAGACAGGGGCGTAGCCAGAATTTTATTTTTGGGGGGTCCCGTCTTTAAATGAGGGGGCAACATATATATATATATATATATATATATATATATATATATATATATATATATATATATATATATATATATATATATACCCAGAATTTTATATAGCCTATACATGCCTATTCTGGTGATGCGGTGGCGACCCACTGTAAAAAATTATCGTGATGTTAACGGTAAAAGAAAAAGCTACAGTGCAAAACTGTTAATTGGTTAACAGAAAGTTTCCTTACTATATACGGTAAATAACTGTGATAGATCTAAAGGTACATTTAATGTAATTTTACTGTAAAATACCGTTAAATTTACAGTTTTTGAAAGTGAAAAGAACAACTCATTGTATAATTTACAGTGAAAAACCGTAAATTGACATTCCCACCATTCGTTATTGAAATAACTGTTTCTTCTTAGTTCTTTTCTTATCAGTTATGTACATTAGGGGTTTATGTTACATTTAATATTGTTAAATTAATGTTTATTGCATTTTTAAAATTTCATGTGTTACCATGATGGTGTTTAATGCTTCAATATAACAGGATTAATTTTCTTGTGGCAGATTGCTTGTGATGAGCTTTGATTTATCATGTGACTCTCATCACTGCTGTGATGGTTGTTGGATGTCAGTGTATTACAAGATATTAATACTTCAATAGGATTAGTAAATTATCATTATATCAGATAATGAATTACGGTTTATTACTGTAAATTTTAAGTGAAGTCTGTAAAACCAAAAACGTCAATACCGTTTTTGACGGTAAAGTTCTGGCAACCACAGCTGCCAGTTTTTTTCCGTAAAAACAACGGGATTTTTTTACAGTTGGGTGGCGCTGCCAATAAAGCACCTACAAGCTGTCACAAAGAACCGGCAAAAGTAATGATATGAATATGTAAAATATAGCAATGAGTTATTGTAATTGTTTATTAATAAACAAGTGTTTTCTTTGTCGGCTAAGATGAAGTTGACGATGCTGACTCGCGATCTTCAGTCGGCCTAGTGAACGCGCCAGAGAGAAATGCACATTTCATACGGATTACATAAGCAGAGAGCAGTCTGTAGTCTGTTTTCTTTCGTTTTGAATTGTTCTGTTTAAAAGTAGACATGTGAGGCAAGTAGGCTACCTTATATGCTGAGTTTCTGTTCAATTATGAGACGAGCTCCAGTTCACGCGCCGGCGCCTCCGTTTCTTATATATCGTCTGCTATTTTTACTTCTTATTTATTAAATCAGACAATTGGTTGATGAAACATTGATTAAAATTAAGATACAATTAATACAAAACGAAATTCTGGTTAAAGAAAGGTTTTGTGCTTTCTTCTGTTTGATGTGTATGTGAAAGTTTTAAAGCATCTTTTAGTGCCGCTTTCAGAGCTTTTTTTTTGTTTTCCACTAAAACACGTCCATAACAGTGTTTTTTTTCCCTCATAAATGCGAACACGAAAAATAAAATAAAATAAAATAAATATTTTATGTACTGTGGAGACTGAGAGGAAACCCTTCTTCATTCGGTGGGTATTACTTTGGTTTGCGCAGTGTAGGCTAATTCACAATCACTAAAAAAATATTTTGCCCTTATTTTTTTTTTTTTTAAGCAATCAGAAATCTGAGGGGGCCGGACATGTAAATGAGGGGGCCTAGGCCCACCCAGGCCCCCTCGTGGCTACGCCACTGGTTCGAGATTGTGAATTAATTTCGGTCGATTTAAAATCGAAATCGTGACACCCTTAATAACGATCGCAAACAACTTTTTAAAAGCGGAATTAGATGCAGGGCGATTCCATGCAAATGTCAACCTTGCCATGAAAAAATAAAGTTATTATCAAAATATCAAAACCCTTTCTAAGGTGTCCATTCGGGTCTGTATTTTATTGTATTGATGTGCGGTCATGTAAATTTTAAGGAAATTTCTGTGTTTATTCACCTCAGATAAGGTGTGCACAGATACTAAAATTGCTTTTTCAAACAAACATATTTCATGCTTTCATATAGCCTAATACACACACTTTGTTATAACTGCATTGCCCTTTAAAATTTATAAAGGCTATATTTAGGAAGTCACGACGCTTCAGTGCTGTGTCACGTCCGTAACGATTTAAAGAATAAGTTTATATTGTATAATAATTATTATTACAATTAATTTGACAATTTATGTACAAAGCCAAAATATGTCCATTCTAGTTATGATTGACAATTCATCTCACTTATTTGCTCTAAACAACCTAATTATGCGTTAGGGACGTGACTGTTACGGACGCTTCATATTAAATCATGCATGATTTGACCAGCGCATATTTGTTGAATGAATGAATTTATTTATTTATTTCGAGCAATATAATGACACATAAAGGAAATCAAGAAGCATTCTGATTAAATCAATACGAAAAGATAAATTCATCAACTTTACAACATAAATCGATCTATATGCTTGAAATGGAGTGGGAAGAAATCAAACTTATTTAAACCCACCCCGGTCTTTCAACATGTTCAACGTGTTGTTGTTACTGTTAAAAAACCCCGCATATATACTAAATTGATCTCTATTACTGTACATCAGAACATTTTAGAAATAAATTAATACCAGTAGGCCTACCATAATGTTAAGCATTATTACAGTCTCTGAGAGCGAGAGCGAGAGAAATATGAGAAAAATTTACTCACTTTCTTTCCCGCGCGCGCCCTCTGTGGTCAAGAGTTATTTCTGTGGTGATTTGTAGATCTGCGATTTCTGGACAACATTGGCTAATATTGCAATAATGTGGCTATTTTGAAGCACGATTGCGCATTCACATGCTTGAGCGCGCGACAGCCTCCCTCCAGAGCGCTCGCGCCTCTCTATCTGTGTGTGTGTGTGTGTGTGTGTGTGTGTGGGAGGCAGGCTATGTAACTTAAAAAATTACATAATCAGGCCGTATAGAATGCAACATGTTTATTAGCCTAACTTTCAAATAGACGAAAAAAACATGAACGTCCGATTTATTCAAAGGTGAAATTGACTATCACCATCTCCGTGAACGCGCCTATAGAGAGAAATGCATGTAATGGATTACATAATCAGAGAGTAGGCCTATCTATTTCTTTTCGTTTGTAATTGTTTCGTTTAAAGACATTTCAAGCCTTCTATATAGATATATTTCTCATGTCTGTGAGGCATAGGCCTACGCTGAGTTTCGGTTAATTTATGATGAGATGCGCTCCAGTTCACGTGCAATGCAAGGGACCGCGCCCTCGCCTCCATGTCATGATTATATTGTCTATTTGCTACTTATTGATTAAATCCAGGCAATTGGTTGATGAAAAAAAAATTAAAATTAAGAAACAATTTATACAAAACGAAATTCACTTTAAAGAAAGGCTTTCTACAAAACAAAACTTAATTAAGTGGCCAAAATCATGTCTGACCATGCCCCCCCCTGCCTTGAGGGGAAACACGATCTCGACTCCGGAGAATATCGATATGATAAAAATACAAAATAGCTGCTGATGTATCTTAGCAATTCCGTATCTTTCGGGGTCTATAGTTAACACCACATTATAAAGCAATATCATGCCGGAATTGAGTTTTGCCCACGCTGCATTTTAGCAGCATGAGAGATATGCGTGAACGGAGCTTAATCTAGCCTGATAACAAAGTGATTTCAGTTTAAATTTGATTAATTGTGCAGCCTTACCTTACTGATGTCTCAGATGTCTCAGATGTTTTTTGTTTTGAATACCCAACAGAGACACACAAATAGGTCTCTGTTCAAGCATTTTCTTTGATTTTTCAGCGTCTGCCAAGTGTAGGGTTGCCACCTATGTCTGATAAAAAACCGGGACATATCGTTGACCCGCCCAACGGGGGGGGGGGGGGGGGGGTCTTACATTCGCCTCTTTACATATCGATGACCCGCCCAACGGGGGAAGGCGATTACATGCGCTTCTTACATGCGCTTTTTGAGACACACGTAGCACACACACGCAAGGCCTCTCGCTCTCTCCCTCCCTGTCGTGCGCGCGCTACAGTTTGCACATACATATTCACGTAGCCTTTCGAAAACCGGGACATTCAGTGTCCCGGGAGAATGCATAAATTTCCCGGGACAGGTGATTAAAAAGAAGGACAATCCCGGTAAAACCGGGACAGGTGGCAACCCTAGCCAAGTGTCGATTTCGGAACTGTCACGTCCATAACGAAAATACGTGACGTCCGTAACAACGTTTTTTCCTCATAAATGAAAAAATGAAAAGTAAAATAAAATAAATAATTTATGTTCTATAGAGAGCCAACACTCATCCCTTCGGTTGGTATTATTTATTTTGGCTTGTGCATTTTAATTCGCAGAATTTCTACAAAGTATGTTGTCTCCCACAAACTCACGTCTTTTTTTGTCACGTCCGTAACGCACGTGTATTTCCCTCATATTAAATATAAAACGCATGTGTAGACTGATATTTTTCTATTGTCTGGACTCCTTTATTAAGGTAGTATGGACATATGAACAGACGTTTAAATATATTGGTATTAAATGCATTTTCTGAGAATTTATATTTTACGTTTTGACTGCAAATGTCACGTCCATAACGCTGGAATTGGCCTGCAGCAAGTTTTCGGTTGTGAAGCTAGCAAAACGTGTCAGTGTGTAATATGTCTTGCACGCCAGGGTTTCCACGATGAGAGTCTGCTTATTCAATGAAGACCCTTTGCCAGAGCCACTTATAGTTGTCAGAAGGAAAGTTAGGTTGTTGCTGTTTGCCTGCACAGTGTATGTGAACGCTGATGACGTATGATGTCTGCGTGAACAGCCTGCGCAGTGGTAGCAAACCCACATTAACTGAAAGGGAACACATTCCATCATTTCATTCGGACCGAATGCAATGTTTGAAGGAACATTTTATGGTCCTATGCCTCCCACAGATGATATATATTAATACAAATACATTTAGACCGCTTAGCATAGTGATTGCTGTCAGGATATGAGGAGGCTTTCAACCATTCTGCAGAAAATCACCTATTGCACCTTTAATTTTGAGTGATGGTTTGTGAACATAAACACAATATCTGTCCAACAATCACCATCACGTACAGTTTTCATCACGAATGAACTAAACTAAACTAAACAGGCAGAACTAATGCTCAGAGATTCACCAAGATCCTTTAAGAACAAACTCGCCTTTAAGGGACACCGAGGGTTATTCTGACGGTGGATGGCTCTCTGTGAGCCAACTGCTGATTCATGTCATCAAACCAGAAAAAAAAGCACATTTTACATATTTAATAACATTTTCATGACCTCCCTTAAGTAGAAGAGCATTCTCGCCAGTACGGCGTCATAAACATTTAATGCATTAATGCCATGAATATTACGTTATGTAAAGCTACACAATCCGACCTCTACTGTACTTCCCATGTAGGCCACCTATTTAAAAGGCTTTATTGTAAACCTATCATCAAGATATTTCAGAAAATGATCTTGGGTGATCTGTTAATGAAAATTTCGGAAACACACGTACAACACAAAGTCACAAGCCTTCGGCAGGCACGGAAAACCTCTGTAAATAATCTGAATTAGTCATGGATGATCATAAGATAATAACTGGCCAAAAGGGGCTACCTAATATGATTAATATTCCCAGCAGAGATGGGAGCAGTGATTTAATGGTGCACTGCTGCTGACTCTATATTTGCCTTGTGCAACGAGTCACATGAAATCAACTGACAGCCTGTTTGTCTGGGCAGCTCTGAGCTGGCAGAAGACTGTAGCGACAGAAGTGTGCCCTCTCCTCCTCTTGACTAGGGGAGGGGACAAGCTCCAAAAACATAACGATAAACCCGGGAGCATCTTTCCTTCTCTTCTAGAATCAGGACATAGTTCTTGAGACCAATAAAAAGAGAGAAACCTAGTCTCAAAAAAGAATTCTGTGCCTTGTTCAGTTTTGTTAACTAAAATAAGCTAATGCAACACAATTGCCAATGACATCATGCAATACATTTTAAATTGTAAATAGGGTAATCCATTCACATTGGGACACAGTGAGTAGGTTTTTGACCATAACTGGATGTACAGAAACAACACACAGCATTTATTTTTGTATAAATGTTTTTATTGTTGTAAAAATGTACCAAGATGAATAATGATATTATCAGAGAAGCATTATGTAATTTTCATTGCATCTCGTCAGCTAAATTTATTTAAGTTTGTACAAGACTACAAAATCCATAAGTAATTAGTAAAAATAAAATGTCAACAAGGCTTAATTTTATTGCATGAAAAAGTTGACCTCAATTAAGTAAGTTTATTGAACATGATTTCTTTTTTGAGTGTAAAAGATCGTGGAGGTTGGGCAGCAACCTCTTTCTACCTTTTTCCTCAACTCGTCAGTTGCACGTCTTTGTTTCAGAGTGCTCATATGAGATGCACTGTTAAGGTTCACTGTCAGTGTCACATGACCACTGAATGAGTCATCTAATTAGCTGGAGGCATGAGGCAAGAACTCTAGCAACTGTGCATGAGGGCACATGGACATAGTGTGTCCTTATAACAAAGGTCATGTCGCAGTGTCTTATTGAAGACCCTAACTAAGCATTTGACTGTAAAATTTAATGGACTAAAGATGCTGGAAGCGTTTTCAGGGAAGGCCACACTTTAAAAATCCGTATTACCTGACAGACATCACGGAAAGACAGTGGACAGGGGGAAAATAGAGTCGATCAATAGATTTTTTTAGCCAATCAAAAAACTAACCAATTCAAAACAATCTCTGCCTGTGAATAAAGAAAAATATTTTGGGGGATTTCAAAATAATTGTAGTGTTTTCTGACTATTTTGAGAGCCTACATGAATGAAAATACTATATGGAATTTTCCAACTAGTATTGATGGAAATTCCCTCCCCCTAGAGATTTTGTTCCCTCCATGTACAGTGTTTATATGAAGTCCAGTCTCGCATAAGCCAAGATAAACATGCCTAACATACTATTTCTGTGTTCTTTATAATAATAATAATAATAATAAAAAAAATCCTCTATGCTACTAAATAAGGACATAGCCCTAAAGTGCAGCCAGATTAACATTTAAAACCTATTCATTACTCTGCATGACAAAACCCTAAGAGGACACAGATGGATTGGTCATGTCTTTGACAGCCCCCCATCAGGAAGAAACACTCAATACTAATACATCATTAACAGGGATCCAAATTCAAACTCTAGTGTTTTTAAGACTGGTTTGTGCCCATGTGATTAAAGGCCAGTTATAGATTTACTCTAATGATAACCAAAGAAAGTAAGAGAAAACCAGGCTACTTCAGTGTACACAAATAAAATGACTACCAACACTGAGATGTCTTAGGGTCCTAATTCATCTCACTTCTTTATTGACGTCCTTATTGCCAAATCTATGATATGATTTTTTGGCTTTCAAAATGGGATGTACTAAATCATTTTTCATCTGGCCTATTTTAACCTCTAAAAACAAATTTATTGCCAGACTTTCCTTTTGCAAAAGAATCCAACTGGTTGATTCCACCTAAATTACGAGTAAAGGGCACTGATTTGACGTAGCACCATATAAAATCATCCAGTTGTCTCCAAATAGGATCCAGAGTCGAGATGCCCATATATGGAACTCCATGTAGGCATAGCCAGATCAGCGTGGTGTAGGTTGCTTAATTCAAAGCAATGCGTTTAACTCTGTTTACATTTGTTCATGTCTTCCCATCAATCAGCTTAAAATAAGCACAAGTAAGGGAGCTTTTCCATTTCAAGATCTTGGAGCAAATTCAGGGTTGTTTATCTTTGACTGAGTAAATCTGTTATCATTATATCCTCCCTGTCATGGAAAATATCTGGGGTTCAGGCCACCTTGTCAAGTATGTGATCATACCAATAAATGATCTGAGGCTGAGTGCCAGAAGTGTCAGAAGAGGACGAGATTGGTGAGGAGAGCCTGTTCTCTGCCAGAAGCCCTAGCGATTGAGCTCAAGCTCAAGTCGAGCATTGCAACGGTTATGGAAACGCAATTAGTCACCCAAATGAGCAGTTCTGGAACTCCAAGACATTCTGTGGCATGCCTCTACACAGATTAAGGAGATCCGACTCGTGGAAAGCTTCTACTTAGCTCATTCACTCCAAAACCAGATGCTTTTTCATTCAGTTCAGACTTCAAGGACCACATTTGTCAAAGCCTTTATTGTGTGTCAAAGGTCTGTTATGGGAGGAACTTAATCACCTCAAGCAATAAAAGTATCTCTTACTCTCTTCTGATCTAGCTAAATAGTTTTGCATGTCACTCTAAGAACATTAGCCCAAATTTGAGGTGAAAATGCATGCAACTGCTAGGACTTATCGATAAAATAATGATACAGTAAATCAGACCATATCAATGCACTTACTTAAATCACACTTTTGACGAATACAATGGGTACAACAATGTCAAAGCCACTCTTTAAGCAGTACTGGGAGATTTGGGAGTAGACGCTGTATAAAAAAACTATTTATTAATATGAGATTCTGAAATAAAAGTAAAATGGAGTAAAATGGAAACATAAGAGTGAGCACAGCTTGTGGGAAATGAGAGTGTGAAAAGAAAGCAAAACGAGGGCTGCAAAGGAAAATGAACCAGAAAAAAAAACTTACAGCCAACAGATATATCAAGGGAGGAAACATATTTGGGCAAACAAAGAACAAAGACTGAGGAGATAAAATCATCCGGATGACTTGGAGACTTTGCTAAATTTGTCATTTTTAACTATTTAGTAAAGATTAGTAAAGTAAAGATTTTTTCAGCATGTGGTCAGGCCACAAAATGTTAAATGTTCTTTACATAGGAAATTTATAATTATAGCAAGAAATTCTACAGTTTATAATTATACAGGAAACACCAAGGCAGCAAAAAATGATCATCAACCAGATAATTTACCTATTTGACGTTTAAAGATCGGACAAGCAGAATTTACAATCATCTCCATGTGTCACAGAAAACCAAATGTTTAACTTTGGAAGCCATAAAATCCATTTACACAATTAAAAAATGCAAGAGATAACCTAGAGCTAATCAAATTGGACAAGTGACAGTTCGGTCACTTGGCCCAAAACTGACTCGAGGCAAGTGGGCCATCCTTTTTGTTGAACACTAACTAGGGTTTTCAACTATACAAGATTATGTTGATTCTGATAAGAACTGCCATGTGCCATCCATGATATTGTTTGCCATTTAGCACCACAATGCAATAAATTCTAACTGAATAGTTAAAAGAAAAAAAAATGCACTTACGAAATCTCATCGTTCTGGAACTCCAAGACACCATGAGTATCTTCAAAGTCCTCTCCTCCACCTTTTGCTGTGCCTTCAGTTGTTTTATAGGGGATTACCACAACTCCACGGGCTCCAGAGGTACGTGCCACCTTCACCTCCATCGTACCAATGCTTTCACTGACATGAATCATTGGTTCCTCAAATGTGAAGATGCCAGCATGGTCATCATCAAAGATAGTCACAGTAGCTGTTGAAGGAAGGCCAAGACCAGCTAATGTGTCCACATGATTGGTGCCTGGGTTCCCATTGTCGGTTCCTTCAGATATGACTTTGACGTTGCTGAGATGAACCAGGAAGTGTTCGTCTTCTTCAAAAATATCATCGTCAATGATGTCCACTCTTATCTCCCTTTCGGTTTCACCTGGTTTGAAGAAAATAACACCCTCTGTAAACTGGTAATCAGATCCTGCATTGGCAGTGCCGTCCTCAGTGCGATACTCCACCGACACAGTGCTAGTTAAGTCGCCGCCACGTCGTACCACATTCAAAGCCACAGTTCCGCAGTTCTCAAGACACTGATATGTGCCAGGGTCAAAAAAAATCTTGGACGAAATATCATTATCTGAGACTTCTGAGCGAAGTTCATGGATGCCAAGTGCTTTTCTGGCTTGGTCCGCTGCATGTTTTTTTAGTATATTACCCGCACCAGTCATAAGTCTAGTGGCCTGGCAGCGATAGAAAGCACGACTCTTCTGCTGCTGGCTGAGGACATGGTAGTTGGCGAGCTCAACCAGCTGCTCCATCTCTTTTTCCGGATGTTTCTGTTTCAGTTCCTTCAATATCCTTACCATTTCTCTTCTGGCCTCATCCTCATCCATGTCTTTCTCTTCAATATCCACCGTTCCGTCTAAGAACTCCTCGCCGTGAGAGTTAAGCATCCCACCGTCCATTTCAATATCTGCCTTTGACTGGAGCTCCGGCTCACCTTCGGTCTCGATGATCATCCCCCTTTGTTTTCCGACTCTGTAACGTTTGTACACATACTTATAGAAAAGAAGTCTGCGGTCTGCAACCCAAGCAAAAAGGACACAAATTGGAAAGAAAAAGAGAGTAAGCAGTCCCTCCCAGACTTCCACGATACCTGGGGAAATCACCGCCAAGATCAGATAAAGCCACGTATATGCAAAGATACTCCAAGTGGCGGTGACAAAAAACACCCGCAGATGCTTGACCTTCCGATGCTCTCCTTCTGGTATCACAGAGACACAGAGACCGATGATGACAAACATATTAAAAGCTGCACTTCCAACAATGGTGTTTGGGCCTAGCTCGCCTGCGTTAAAGTTGTGTCCACACACTTCTACCACGGAGAGCAGAATCTCTGGGGCTGATGAACCCAGAGCCATGAGAGTAAGATTCGAGACCGTTTCATTCCAAATACGAACAGTAGTGGTTGTGGTTTCTCCGTTTGGCTTCTTGATGGTGATCTCTTTCTCCTGGGATGTGATGACCTCGATGGAAGCCATAAAGCGGTCTGCAATGATGGATACCCCCAGGAACATGTAGAACAAACCAACAAAGTACACAGTGGCTCTGGCCAACTTATCCCCAAAAGACGGGTTGTTTGGCATCCACATTGGCAAGATCACTCCCTCTTTGCACTCAAAACTACCACCACATGTCTCTTGTGAAGAGGTTTCGTTAGGAGAAGTATCTACATCTAAGCTTGTTTTAGAGCCACCTGCAGTAGCTGGCATAAGCTCATTGGAGAAAACTAAGAGGAAGATGATGAGGTTTAGAGCGAGAGAAAAACAGAATGAAGTCCCAGATTGGCCCATTTTCCTTGTGAGGTATATTGTTCCTGCTCTCCCGTAGCCTGTGAGGGAAGAAAAAGTGCGGAGAATTGTTAAGAATGACACAACAGCAAAATGGTTGACCAGAATTAAAGAAACTAAACAAAAGTTAGTTCTGATGCTCAAATTTGATTGGCCAAGTAACGTTCAGAGAGAGCTGATATTTACAGTTTACAGTAATGGCACTGGGAAGTTTCACCATTTGTATACATGCTTGTCTGTTTTCACAACATCCCAGACCTGAGTATGCAAGCAATGCTGAGTGTAAGCGGAGTTTGCTTGAAGCAAGAAACGTTTTTTTGTTTTAAAATCAGAACATCAGTGTTTTCTCTAGCTCCATGTTCACTCAGAATGGGGAAAACACAGCAAGGAAATGGAAAACCTGAAAAAGAGTTGGCCAAGAAAGAGTGATTGCAGAAAGTGTTGAGTGGGGGAGTGTAACCGTTGTCACTCAACTCCACTTATATGTTCCAGACCGGTTTTTAGACTGCGAGCTGCTTGGTGACATGAATGTTTGATCTAACCATTTTCTTTGGTGAAGAAGAAATATACAAACAATAGGTACATTTTTGTCTGAAATATATTACAAAACTGTATTATAAAACCAATAAGGTGCTCACAGTTGTGCTTAAGTACTGAATATCAGTGCAGCTGAGATTACCTGTGGCCTGTACTCTTCCTTGTGTGAAATTTAAAAGAGTGTCTGTTAATTAATTAATTAATTCTAATGGTGTTGACAGGCAGATATTATGTTGCACACCAGAATAATTCAAACAACACACACATTTATACAACAGCTGTTTTGCGTCAAATAGAAAACATTAATACATTTAAAAAAATATTTTTAAGGTTATCTTATAATAACCCCACTGAAAAAAAAAACAGGCCACAGAGTATGGTCAAGATGGTCTGTTGGCTATTATGCCAGACTGCTAAACCACCTGAACACCAGCTTGGCCAGGATGTGGGACCATCTCAAACGAGTACAACATCTTAGGCTGGGGCTGGTTATTTTTTTCGGAAAGTAAATAACACCAAAAAAGAAACAAGTTTTTCATGTCATAAATGTGAAATAGACTGCAAAAAGAGCTATAGTAAATGGAGGAAGGTTTCTGAATGGAAAGATGTGCAAAAGATCTGATTAACTGGTTAACTAAACGCTCTAGAGATTTGCACCTCAACTCTCAATAAAAAAAATAAAAAAAATATTTGAAATACAATGAATTTACATTCTCCCAATATTCACCCATAATAGGCTACAATAATCCATGGGAAATACATTCACTATATTTACATACACCTGCAGGCAGTCTGAAAAATAGTAAACATAGTAAAGTCCAAAATACATTAAGATGTACCTTTTAAAACGAAATGCTGTGGAGATGTGTAAGCCGCCACATGCAGCTGTGGTAGTGACGCTCGGAGATTCCGGCTAAACAACCTCAGTCACCCGGACCGTTTATCGGCAGCGCTCATTTCCAAAGTACCGCGACCGTTCACTCTCATCCTCCAGGAGTTGAATCATTCCGGTAACGAGAGCTGTGTGTGAGACACGCGATTCATTTAGAGCTGCATATGGAGAGAGTGCGGAGGAGAGTTGTAGGCTACTTTTCCTAGTGCTGCAAGCATATTTTCCGATTTCCGTACAGATTCGCATTTCTGACCGGAGGAGGGGAGACTGTGTTCGGATGGCTGGAAAGTGCAGTGGCTTCGTGCCAGACCCCCATGAGCTGATAACACACGGAGAGCACACACAACTCAATACTACTCTTTCTAAGTTATATGATAAAAGATGTCAGAAATGACATTTTCCATTATTAAGAGACATTTGTCCCCTTGATGTGGCTTTTCAGAGGCTTACCTTTCTGATAGCATATTTTAACATTCTAGTTGATTAATTATAGGCTAACATAAATTCGATAATTATAGCCTACTGAGAATTCAGGCTATCTAATTAAATCAACATTTGGGCTAAAAAATAAAAAAAACAATTTGCTTAATTATGTAAACCATGAAATTAAAATCCACATTTTATGTGATAAGTGTATAATTTCACCATTTCTGAAGAAAGAACAGTGCTAGGTAGGTGCTGGTTGATCAGTAGGCCTAGGGCTTAGCTATACGGCTGCTAAGGTATTGTGTAGGTGGTCACTAGGGTGTTGAAGGCGGTTGGTTCTGGTAGCTATAGTTGTTTAGCCTGGTAATACCAAACTCTGCTACTTGGCTTTGTATCGTAGACAGAGTCTGGAATGGCATAAGAGGGGGGGGGTATGGCGGGGGGTTGGGCGCTTGTCTGAAGTATAAAATCATTGGTTACCCGTAAGCCAATCACATAATGCCTGGTTCAGATTACACGATTTTAGCCCGATTTTGGCACGATCCGTTTGACGTTGGGTGTCGTGGGGATTCGTAAACGACAACGGGCGTCGGGACGCAAGATTCGATCGTATCATCTCGTATAGTGTGTCATAGTGGGCGACAACCTACGTCGCGTCTGCGATGCTTCACGACATCACGACAAAAAGACTAGCATGTTTAATTTTTTTTAATGGTCGTCCACGACGGGTTCTGTCACATGTGTGAGGTTGACCAATAGGAGCACAGAAGCTTTTCCGTACACAACTTTCAAAAATGGCGAAACGAAAGAGAGACGATTGTGCTACTAGGTGGAGTTATGACATGGAGGAAAGGTTCGTGGAGCTGTGGCAACAGTAACAGGAAACAATATTTTACCTCAAGTTCTCTTTGGAGGATTGACAGCCCATACTGTCCTCTTCGAGCAATCCAGGAACGTGTCCATTGTCGGGTTCTCTTACGAGAGTATCTCTCGTACTGCGTAATATCTTACGCTATGGGGAAAACCTCTTTTCCACGAGATATTGAAGCCAAAAATTATCCTTAATTTTGAATTAATGTAAAACGCTGTGCAGCAGCATGCAGACATAGGCAGGACAGCTCGCGCGCCTATTGGCTGCCCTGCGGCAACAGTAGCAGCCTATCGAGAGAGGCGCTGCGTGACACATATCCAATGGGGGCATTTCGCGCCCATTTCGTCACGTCCCGCCAGAAAGGGCGTGGTCTCGCCCTACAAATATAGCTCGAAAAGGCTGGTACACTGATTTTCATCTCTTCAGCGAAGCATCAAGCATCGCTGGATCCGGAGTGAGGAGCCACGCCGTCTGAGGAAAAGCACACAGCGGGACGAGCCATTGAGTCTGAAGTCGCTGGCATCGCCGCCTTTAGCCGCCGTACCTGCTACGCTTTCCGGCGTTATATCCTTTTCAAACTGTGTGTGTGTGTTCGCCGCTGCGACACACATTTTTTCACTGTCTCTCTCTCTGCTAAAAGAGCTGCGTCTTTTTCAAGATGCAAAGATCCTGCGGCTCGTGCCGAGCCACACTCAGCGACGGGGACCGTCATGTCATCTGCGTTTCCTGCCTGGGTGAGGATCATGCGGCTCTCGCTCTCGTCGACGGCGGATGCCCTCACTGTGAGCTACTGCCTTGTATGGTGACTCTGAGGATTCGCCTGGCATCTTTCTCAGAGCCTACACTTCAGCCCGCTGTAGCGCCGCGCCGTAAAAGCGCCGTGCCCAGCGCGGCCCCGAGCCTTCTCCTGCCCGCCAAAGCTCGCCGGTTCGCCCGCCAGCTTCGCCGGCATCGCTCGAGTCCCTCACCGACGGACAGCGGCCGCCGTCTGCCGTCGCTTCCGCCATTGAGGTCGACGAAACAGCCCTGAGCCTTCTCCAGCCCGTGATAGCTCGCCGGTTCGCCCGCCAGCTTCACCAGCTTCACTCGAGTCGCTCGCTGACGGACAACGGCCGCTGCGCGCCGCCGCTTCCGCCATTAATGACGACGAGATAGCTGCATCTGTAGAGAAGGCAAGCTTCAAAACCGCGGCTAGCTTTCTTTACGTTATAAGAAAGCTACCCCGTCCCCGCCCCCCGTGGGCATGCGTCACCGGCGAATTGAGGAAAAGTGTGTTTTTAGTCCCGCCGAGGCCGGACTAATCTCCATTTCTCAAACATTTCTCAGCTGCTCATAGTTTGAGCGGCTGAAAATGTCAATATTGCAGCAATGAGCCTGTTGTATAACACGCACGCCTGCAAACAAACGCCAACACACCCAAACTGTGATGACGCTCTCTTATCCGCTCGAGCTATTTTAAGCTTTTGTCGTTTCCCCCTGTGGCTCAGCGGCGAAACCCAAAGCCTTCGCACGGGAGACCCGTGTTCGATCCCAGGTCTCGCAGCAGATAAAAAATTTGTCTCGCCGCGGCCAGACTTGCATCGAAACATTTCGCTCGTTCAGTTCCAAGAAAATGCGACGGTTCCAGTGTATTTTGCAGTAAACAAGTACCGGCTTGTTTACTGCAAAATACACTGGAACCGTCGCATGGCCCGCTTGCCTGCACAAAAATGCCGTTTCCACGGCGACCCAGAAAAATCATTTAAGCAGTGTATTTTCTGGTATTCCGGCCAAAGCCGATGGTGTTATGAGTGTAATAAAAATGCCCACAGCCCAGTGTTCATTTCTACACACAAACGCAGCCCGCCACAGTGCAGGGCACGCACAAATGAGATCGACTCATGTCATTGTGCATTAAATGTAGTGAATGTGCCCACAACCCAGTGCCCACAAACACTACACACTGCATGTGCCACGTTTTCTGTAAAACGAAACCAACACACATACAGTCAGCTAAAACCCACGGTGTTTAAGTCTCGCCGCGGCCAGACTCCACCAAAACTTCTCGCTCGTTCAGTTCCAAACAATGTGACTGTTCCAGTGTATTTCGCAGTAAACAAGCTGGCACCACAGCCCGCTTGCCTGCACACAAATGCCATTTTTACGGTGACCCAGATAAATCCCAAAAGAGTGTATTATCTGGTATTCCGGCCAAGGCCGATGGTGTTATGAGTGTTGTAAGAATGCCCATGTCTCAGTGCCCATTTCCACACACAGACACAGCCCGCCACAGTTCAGGGCTAGCACAATTAAAATCGACTCATGGCGATTGTGCAAAAATGTAGTGAATGTGCCCACGACACAGTGCCCACAAACACTACACGATGCGTGTCCCTTGTTTTCTGTAAAAACGGAACCGACACGCATTCAGTCAGCACAAGCCGACGGTGTTCTCAGTGCAGTGAATGTGCCCGCCGTCCCGCGCCCACATTCCTTCACAGACACGCTCAACCCACGGGGTTTGTCCCGCTCGCTCTCTCGCCACAACCTGTCATAGAGAATTTGAGCGCGACCAGGCTGCCCGCCATGATCGGCGCGCCTCCCGCCTCGCACACTGTAAACACAGTGTTTATGTCTCCGCACACCGAAGCTCTGCAGCCGCCGCTATGCCGCGGCCAGAGCCCAGATTTCATTCTACCCCTAGCTATTCACGCAGATGCGTGGGCAAAGCTTCCCGGGGTATCATAATGGGTGTTGAACACTATAAAAAGAGGCTATTCGCTACAGTTCGCTCGACATCCCTGCCGTTACACGGCGCGAGTCGAAACCACGGTAAACAGTGAAGTATCACATCTACTTCGAGCCGAAATAGCGAAACTGCTGAGCAAAGGGGCCATAGAACCTTTATCTCAGGCTCAGAGCGAAGGGGGGCTATACAGCAGATATTTTCTGGTACCGAAAAATGACAGGGGTCTCAGACCCATTCTAGATCTGCGACAGCTGAACAGAGTGCTTATGAAGCGCCAGTTCAGAATGCTGACAACCAGGAAAATCCTCGCGCAAGTGCGCCAGGGAGACTGGTTTATGTCAATAGATCTGAAAGACGCCTATTTCCAAATACAAATAGCGTCACGTCACAGGCGATTCTTGAGATTCGCCTTCGAGGGCCAGGCATATCAATACACAGTCCTACCGTTCGGCCCCTAGCACCCCGTACATTTACGAAGTGCATGGACGCGGCCCTCGCACCCCTGAGACTTCAGGGTATGCGAGTTTTTGAACTACTTGGACGATTGGCTGATTCTAGCTCGATCACATTCAGAGCTCACAGAACACAGAACCACATTACTCGAGCATCTCGAGAATCTGGGTCTCACAGTCAATTGGGCGAAGAGTTCGCTGTTTCCCAGCCAGAAAATCTCTTTTCTGGGAACAGTACTGGACTCGCTGTCTAAGACAGCACATCTGTCGCCAGAGTGAGAACTGGACATTCAGCGCGCCGCGAAATCCTTTCGCCGCGGCTCTATAGTCCCGCTCAAAGATTTCAGAAAATGCTGGGCCTCATGGCCTCGAGTTCCTCCCGGGCATGGACCTCTGGTCTGTTTCGCCTCAGGGTCGACATGAAATGTGTTTCGGCTCTGGAACCTTGGAAAATAGCTGACTGGTGTCAGTCAGGCGTGGGTCTGGGGACTCCCTCGAGTGTGGCGGTGGTGTCCACGGACGCCTCCACCTCGGGATGGGGAGCGCTGCTCGAGGGCAGACCGTTCTTCGGCCAGTGGTCAGAACGGGAAAAGCTCCTACGCAAATGCTGGCAGTCGACAACGCGCTATGGCGTTTTTGTCCTCAGATAAAAGGCCGCCACGTCTTAGTCCGGTCGGACAACATGTCAGTGGTGGCATACATAAATCACCAGGGTGGCGTCAGGTCCCGAAACCTTACAGGCTGACGGAACGCCTCCTGGTCTGGGCTCAGCACAACCTGCTTTCACTGAAAGCAGCGCATGTGCCTGGTCGCCTGAATCTGGGACCAGACCGTCTGTCCAGAAACAATGTCCCAGCAGGGGAATGGTCGCTGCACCTGCAGACGATCCAACTGCGGTGGGAGACATTCGGCAGAGCGCAGGTGGACCTGTTCGCGCCCCAAGAAAACGCTCACTGTCCGAACCTTTTTCTACAAGAGCAGGGATGCGCTGGCCCACGTATGGCCCCGCTGCCCCCTCTATGCTTTCCCCCCCGTCTCGCTCCAGCCTCAAGTGCTGGAACGAATCAGGGAAAACGGATGCCCAGTGCTACTCGTGGCTCCGCTCTGGACAAACCAGAATTGGTTCCCAGTCCTAATGCGGCGGACCAGCACTGCCCCGTAGCCGATACCGGTGAGGAGAGACCTCCTCTCTCAGGCAAAGGGCTCGATTTGGCATCCTCGCCCGGAATTATGGTCCCTACATGCATGGGCCATCAACGGGTACCCGCTAACCTCCCAGAGGGAGTGTTAAATACAATCACGCAGGCTAGAGCCCCGTCTACTAGACGGCTCTATTCCTCAAAGTGGTCAGTGTTCTCTGCCTGGTGTCAAGCTCAGGGCTTTTCACCCGCAGACTGCGGGGTTACGGAAGTGCTCTCCTTCCTTCAGGGGCCGCTGGATAAGGGCAGAACCCCATCCACGCTCAAAGCATACGTGGCGGCCATAGCGGCATTTGCAAAACCGACGTATGGCCAGTCACTGGGGAAAACGACCTGGTCGTGCGATTCCTCAGGGGAGCTCGGAGGCTGAATCCTCCCAGACCCCCCCCTCAGTCCCTGTGTGGGACCTTTCTACGGTTTTGGAAGCCATGAAAGATGCCCCATTCGAGCCAATCCATTTGTCAGACATGAAACATCTGTCTCTCAAAACGGTATTCCTTATGGCTCTCGCTTCAGTGAAGCGCGTAGGGGACTTGCAAGCGCTTTCGGTAAGCGCGTCATGCATGGAGTTTGGGCCTAATGACTCAAAAGTCATACTCAAACCAAGGCACAGGTACGTGCCCAAATCCCTCAACACACCGTTCAGGGCCCAGGTTATTTCCCTGTGCGCTCTCTCGGTTCATAACGAGGAGGAGGATGCGAGTCTCCCTTTTCCCTGTCAGGGCACTGAGAGCTTATGTGTCCCGCTCGTCTGCCTTAAGACAGACCGAGCAGCTCTTCGTTTTGTTTGGCGGACGATCCAAGGGACTGGCCGCATCAAAACAGAGCCTATCCAGATGGATAGTCGACGCCATAGCACTGGCTTACACTTCTAAGGGCCTGCAGTGTCCTTTGGGTGTCAGAGCGCACTCCACGAGAGGCGTGGCCTCGTCGTGGGCGTGGTATAGGGGGGTTACCTTGCAAGATATCTGTACGGCCGCGGGCTGGGCCTCGCCGTCTACATTTATAAGGTTTTATAACCTAGAGGTTCCCGCCTTACAAGCCAAGCTTCTGTCGGTATAGAATTCAGTACTATCTGCCCCGCTGTGCCGGCCCAGATGCTGAGTTTTGCTTGTGCATCGCTCACTGGGCGATAACACTGCTCCATGGGTGTTGAATAACCTGTACTATTACCCAGTTCAGGCTGAACACGTTCACCCTGTCTGTGTGAAACACTATTAACATAACTAGCTCCTATAGGATGCTATTTCATGAGGAATGATGCTTGCAGCCTCTCTTCTCCGACTCTCTGTGAGTCTATGGTGATTATGCACTACATGAGCCCCGGGCTACTGCCCTTGGGACTTTGGTGTCGGATCCCAGTACGCACGGCGTTTTGCATTGTGTTCCCCATAGCGTAAGATATTACGCAGTACGAGAGATACTCTCGTAAGAGAACGTACTCGGTTACTAACGTAACCTCGGTTCTCTCTAGAGAGGGAACGAGTACTGCGTATCTTGCCGTGCATACAACAGCGCTGGTTCGCTTCGGCGATGAAAACCAGTGTACCAGCCTTATCGAGCTATATTTGTAGGGCAAGACCACGCCCTTTCTGGCGGGACGTGACGAAATGGGCGCGAAATGCCCCCATTGGATATGTGTCACGCAGCGCCTCTCTCGATAGGCTGCTGCTGTTGCCGCAGGGCAGCCAATAGGCGCGCGAGCTGTCCTGCCTATGTCTGCATGCTGCTGCACAGCGTTTTACATTAATTCAAAATTAAGGATAATTTTTGGCTTCAATATCTCGTGGAAAAGAGGTTTTCCCCATAGCGTAAGATATTACGCAGTACTCGTTCCCTCTCTAGAGAGAACCGAGGTTACGTTAGTAACCGAGTACGTTTTCTTTCTTTTTTTTAACGTTTTTCTGAACACAGGACAGCCAACACTCACCGCTTCATCCATTGTTTGTTTACATTCATTTCCGGAAGTCACTCGCTACTAGTATCGCCTTCTCGATGACATCACGCGCGTCGTTAAAGACGGCACGCGATGACTGGTCAGGAAGCAACGTCTAGTCTGACATGTTTCTTGTCCACGACACGACAAGATTTTAGGAGTCAAAATCGTGTAATCTGAACCAGGCATAACGTTTGGTTATGATGTGTGTTATTCGCCAGCTCAGCCGCATCGAACTCCCACTGTAAACACATGTATGATGCGAAAACGAAACCATCGAGCGAAATACCGGAGTGAACATGGCTGACCGAGTTTTGCTGCCTTCTTAAGCTGATCCTCCATGAGTGCAACCAAGGGGGACACAATCACAACTATCGCCTTGCCGGTCTTTGGCCTGCCCAGTTTCTCGCTGACTATCGGTAATAGTTGATAAATTAAACTTTTCCCAAAACGTGTCGAGAGTAGGGCCACAACATCACCTCCATTCAAAATGTTTAACAAACACTCTTCTTGTTCTGGCTTCAGTTTAGAAAATCCGGGAATATTCTCCAAAACAGAGCGAATTTCATCCCGTCTCCATATCCGCGGTCGTTTTCGATTTCCCTAACCTAAAATACAATCTGATGGTGCGTTCATGTGCTATGGTAATTATGGTAAATACCAAAAGCCGACGTGGCAAATGCACATGAACACCCCCTCATGTCGTATTTTCCACTGGGCAGCTCGTAGAATATTTTGATGCACGAGTTGCAGAGATGAGATAACCTTTGACCTTCATGAATGGTAAAAATATGTACTATTCATGATCTAAAAAAATATACAGCATATTATTTACCGTTTGAGTTTTGATCATTTGAATCATTTTCTTGCTGTAGGCTAGCAGATGACTTAAGCAATCTAAAATAGTTTTAACTAAATAACAGGTCTGGATCTCCATCTCCATCTCTACTACAACAAAAGCACTTGAACGCAACACACTGGTAAATACCAGTTCAGTTCACAAGTGGAAAATATTATATTTTCCATAGCACGTGAACGCACCATTAAACTTGGTGCTTAGCGTCTACATCACGGCTCTCAGCCCGCCCTCTGTTCGTTGATTGGCCGGCTGTTTTCAGGCCGGAGGAAAACTGAAAGACATGTCGATAGCTGTGTCCCAATGTGAAGGCTGCGTCCTCCGAAGGCCGCATTTGAAGGCCGATTGGCCGCATTTGAAGGCCGATTGCGTCACAGCGGTGCGACGAAGGCTGTCCCAATTCAAAGGCTGCATCCTCGAAGGCCGATTGCGTCACCGCGGCGCGATGAAGGCTGTCCCAATTCAATTCCGCATCCTTCGAAGGCCGTATTCGGATACATAAATGGACACTTAGCGGCCTATCTAGTCTGGCGTAGCCAGACCTTCAGACTCACGGCTGAAGGTCTGGAATTCATAGCAGCTTTCTTTGGCCAAGGCCCGCCCATAAGGCCGTTTGACCGACATGTAAAACAACCAATTACAGTTCGTTTCGTTCAGCGTCACGTTTCGGTGCGTGGAAATGTCCCCACAACAACAGACCTGCGTGCAACAAGTCAGTCAGCATAGAAAATCAAAGAAGGAGAAGAAAACTTCAAGAGTCTTTCCCGTGAACCTCGCATACTTTTGAGAATTCTACGTTTAACTGATCTTGATAAATGCTCATTGTCACTCATGTAAACACAACAGTTTTTCTTCCGCAATCACACGTCTGCGCTTTGTTTCCCGGCGGATCGAAAATAAACGCGACACTCGCGCCTCCCGGAAATCCGATAAAATTCAACCAATCAGATGACGACTTCGACATTCCTGAAGTGTTTCCAGTTAAGTGTACCATATGCATCAGACTTTTAGCCAACGTTCAGTGGGCGTGACGTCTGAGGCTGAGACTACGGCCTATCCTACCCTGATCCTACCCCATAATTCATTGCGCGCCGGTGACGACAGCATTTTTGGTGCAGCATTTGGTGTGTAGCCTACAGTTCAAATTCAAATGTTGGTGTTCAACTATGCCTTTTAAAACCGTTCATTTTTCGTTTTTCAATTACGGGGTAAAAAATTCAAAACGAATGGATGCAAATTTACACAGACTATTAAACTAAAGATAGTTTAGTGATAGTTTTTTAGATTAAAGTCTTTGATTTTACTAGTATTTTGATTGACTATCAAACCTTTCTACAAATACATTATTTTAAATATTTAATAATATAAGGTAGCCTACTTTTGCGTCCATTTGTTTTTCTTTTTTTTAACCCGTAATTGAAAAACTAAAAATGAAAGGTTGTTGTATTTTTAAAAGCCAAATTTGAACACCAAAATTTGAACTGTAGTAGGCTACACAAATGCTGCGCCAAAAAAAAAAAAAAAAAAAAATTTTTTGCCCCTTTATTAAACATTTAAAATATTCACAAATTACTATGGGACAAATGTCGATTTTACTGGTTTTCTAAGGCCAGATTAGGACCTGGAAATTATATTTTTCTCGCAATGCTGAATGAGAAAAGCCATGTCTCTGGAACCATGATTTATAGGCTAATGATAATAAATGTGTCTGAATAAATAACGAGGCATTTTAATTGTTCGTTTAAAAGTGAACATTTCAAGCTTTAGGCTATAGGTATATTTTGTTTCAGTTCATTTATGAGACGCGCTCCAGTTCACGGAGATCATGAAAGCGCGACTGAGTTTGGACAAATAAAAGTAGTTGCGAATGATGTATTATTCTTTTCTGTATGACCAGAAAGTATAGAGTATTTTTTAAGTTGTTTCCACTGTTGATGGGAAAATGCAAGTGTTCGCGGCCGCGCCCCCGTGCCATGCAGTGCGCGCTCACACTCCCACACACATTTGCGTCAAAATCTTGTGTTTATTTGTGATAATTATAGCCCTGTATTATGACTGACATTTGACGAATTTCTTTGTTCCTTTTTTGGATAAAACCGCCTTCTAAATATGTAGCCTAAATCTAGGCTATAATAATATTATTAATAATAATTATATATATATATATATATATATATATATATATATATATATATATATATATATATATATATATAATATTTATGAATGTTTTATTTTTATATAACCCAACAAATATGTTTGTGTCATATTTCTTTTTTATATGTGAAGTCTTTTTTTGCTTATTCTATTATACTGAGCTTTTTCCTCCTAAAAAATTGACTTTAAAGACAAGTGGCCTAAATGTCGTTTAGAAAATTCATATATTTAACATCCTCGGTAAAATATAAAACATAAAAATGACAATAGCCAATTCTGGCTCCATAGCTGTTTACTCAATTATAACAAATGAATGATCAGGACGGCAGCTCCATCGCACTGTTGCTTGGCGCCATGGAGCGGTAATCGGGAACACCTGGATGTGGAATTAAAATCCTATGAAGGCTACAAGGTGCGTCCTTCGAAGGACGAATAGGCTGCATCCTTCGAAGTCCGCGGCCTTCACATTGGGACACAGCTGATGTCTCAGACTGAGTACAGAAGCGAACTCAACTGAAATAGAGCGGAAATACGAAGTCTGACGCAGTCAGGCTAATAGTTGTTAATATCGGCGAAAATGTCCCTGTGTCTCACACAAAGCTTTCTGTAGCTTCTTTAAATTTGCCGCTCTCTGAATGAAAGGCCGCCCCGAGCCACAGTGGCGAAAGAGACAACTCAAAAGCGGTTACTTTCAGGTAAACAAATCTGATCTCTGTGTCATTTCGCTATAGAAACCGTGCACGCGGTGATTTTCCAAAAGCCGCTACGCGTTGCACAAACAAATCCCGTTCCATCCTTGAGAGAAAACGCCGATGACCGACTTCCAAAGCAACCGTTTGCTCGCTCCATGTAATTCCACTTTCTGCTCCGCGTTCACTCCGATTTGGCTCCGAAGCTATAAACACGTCACATAGGCCTACAGCAGGCTACACTTGGAGTGACACATCAAACTTGAAACGTCACCGTGTTTTTCTACTCCTACATGATTGTAGGCTACTATCCTGTATTATCACTTTCAGCACTTGTGAATGTAGGTCTATGGGTTGACTAAACTAAAACGTTTTTATTACTTGAAATAAAATAAACTTTAATTAAAAAAAGTCAACTATAGGCCTATAGCTGCCAAGGAAACACTTCTCTTTCATTTAGTTTAACTTGATGTAGGCCTACTCAAGAAACTAAAACTTTAGGCCTGCTTGCTACCAATAGCCTATAGAGAAAATTCAGCTATTGATAAGACTCTAGCACTATTAGCTCCATTTAACACATTTTACAATGCTTTAAGTCATTTTCTCAAATAATCAGTATAGAAAATGGAGCAGTAAATAAAATCATGAGTAAAGATTATCTTAATAATCAAGTAAAGTTTCACATCCAATCACAAAGTGTCAAATTCTGTAAGGTTATCTAAATATTATACATTTTAGTAGCCTAAATAATTTCTGTATTATATAATTTGCTGTTCTGCTGATCATATTAATCATTTTGCATTTTCAAGGCTACAATATTTACTTTGGGATGCATGTGCATTAAACAGAAATGTAGGCTTTCAGTACTGAGCCATGTTATGCAGCTCCCTGTCTGTTTGTCACTTACTGCAGAAAATACACTTTTGTGCCCTATCTTGAGTAAGTGTTATGCCATGCCAGGTCACATTTGCCAGTGACGTGATCTCTGTCGTGATGTGTCTCCCTGCGTTAGACCAATATGACCTGAAGGGCCTCCATTAATTTGAATCATGTTTCTTATTGTGCCTTGCCGATGGCTCCATAGACGGAAACAATGCAGACGCAAAGCGGTGGAAATGCAAATATATGCATGTATGTATAGAAGTTGTCTTGCATACTCGTACACAGTGCGATCTGTGTGTAATAGGTTTTGGGAGTTGACTTATAATTCAATTTTGGGTAAATGCACACATGCAAGAGATGGGAAAGAAAAAAGTAACATCCTGCATCATCCAAAGTGTCTAAGCGAAAAAGATAATTGATGTATACCAGCTGGATCAGTATGAATTTGAACTTCTATGACATGCATGTGTCATATGAATCCATTTTATTTTAAGTCACCATAAAATCAAAATGGACAATTCGTATTTTTAAGGCCTTTTGCAGTGTTTGTAAGACTGTAGCACTCTTAGCTCAATTTAACACATTTTACAATGCTTTAATTCATTTTCTCAAAAAAATCAGTATAGAAAATGGAGTAAAGATCATGACATGAGTAAAGATTATCTTAAGTAATGTTTCAAATGTTAAGTAAAGTTTCAAATGTTAAGTAAAGTGTCAAATTCTGTAAATATATTAGGTTATATTATAATTTTAGTAGCCTATTATTTTAGTTATATTAGTATTATAATTTTAGTAGCCTATTATATATACATATTATATATATATTTATATACAGTAGTGAAGAAAAGACTATATCGCAACTTCCATTTCATGCCATAAAAGCTTTACCTAAAGAGGATTTCACAGAAGTCTACATAAGAACAATTCATTACATGTATACAGAAAGATGCCAATAAAATGATTACTCTGCATTTCACATGGTCTTTCAGCTTCAAAATGTGTCCTACGCAGAAGCAAACACAAAATGTCCGAATGCAGCTTGCCGTGAACTTTACATCTGGAGGCTTTTGCTGTTGTGGGCTGCTTTTACCTATAGCTCCACAGCTGTGAGACGAGGAGGGGAGGCCTTGAGACGGAGTGAGTTGACTCAGTGAGGTGTGTTATTCTCTGTAAGATGACTATGTGTGTGCTTGCAGTTCCACAGGCATACCCGAATCTTATGCATGACCTCCTGCCAAACAAAACCAGTCCACCGTAAAACAAATAAATAAATAAGCAACAGTATGTTGTCACTTGCTCATGGGCAGTCTGTCAATGTATTGTAGTCATGCCACGGAAGAGCTAAACATGAGGTCAGAACTGGCATGGATGAGCTATTTACTGGGCTGAAAGTCTGAGAGTAAGTTTTGGTAGAAATTTCTTCAATCTATACATCAGCTGGGATGATGATGCATCTTGCTGTTTTTTTCCTTTCTCACTCACTTTTCCTCTGTTTGCCTTGGCTAAGCAACTCGCTGGCCCTTAAATGGAAAATCAGCTCGAATCACACCATAAAAACATTGTCACTGCTAAAACAATATAACTTCCAAGCAGGTTAAAAAAGGAATGATGATTTTTTTTTTGACGCAAATGTCAAGTAAAGTGAGAAAATGAATCAGCTGTGTATATATATATATATATATATATATATATATATATATATATATATATATATATATATATATATATATATTATCCCTGTAAGTTTTTTAAAAACTGGTTAATATTTCAATTCCTTGGTACTATTCCATATCCTCAGATTCTATTCCTCATATTTTCATTTTTGGAGGTTAATGTGAGGAATAATCAAATTCTGGAGAAACAAATTTTCTTTAGGCATCCTTGATAAACCTCTGACGGTACATTTTCCTCTGAAATAAAACTTTGTTTTGATTTACATAGTGAGCATCAGATTATCATCTTATAATTTGATCCAAACCACAAATTCCAGTTCCAATTCCAAATAAAGTTATCGGCCAGCTTGCAAGTAACATTTTATTTGCAAAAAGCCAGATTTTACTCTTTTTTTAGCACTTGGCAACTGTTAAATTGAATTTTGCTTCCAAGTAATAAGCAAAAATGATGTTGCATTATTTATTTTTCAAATAATTCTACAAGAAATTTTATATTAATTGCATCAGAAAATGTCTGCTTCCTTTTTTGTTGTTAAAGCAGTTGTTTATATGACGTATAAGCATTCAGAAATTTTATCACTTAGAACATTTCACACAGCAACAATCAAAATAAACAATTATCATCCCACTGCAAATGATGCCAAAATAGAGAAACTTAATAATTCATGCAAATGATGTCACCTTAACAGTCATAAGTCATTCATCCAATAAAATAATGGCTTTGAATGCAACTCTGCCTACCTAGAGATCCCTGAAGCAATCAATCCTATATGGACTCACCTCCGTATTCCCTGTGGTGCTGTGAGAGACTGTCTAGGGAGAGGAGCGGTGGCCGATAACCTGTCTAAATTTAACAGAAACAGGCATTGTTTCTGGCCTGGTGGGCCCAGTGAGTGCCTCTAAACATGGACAGCATAGTTGGGTTGTTGCTTATCGTTCTCCTCTCCCTCAGCCACTTCCATACAAGGCTGTGCTTGGAGCCTGTCACTTGCTACCCTGTGAAGCTCTGCTATCTGCCAGTTTCTTGTCCTTAACAGACACGTGCAAGATAAAGGGGCTCCGCTGGCAGGTAGCTTTCTTCTCCCCCTGTGCGTGTGGCCATATGTGTCTGTGAGCGTGTGTGTGTGTTTGCAACGAAGGCAGGAATGCGCTGAGGACGTAAGAAGCACTCCTGGTGATTTTCCACAGTTCCCAGGAACCCAGTCATGACATCTTCTGATCCCGTGAGACATCCTGAAAAGTTTAGAGAAGCTGGCTTAAATTCAGTGTTATTTTAGTATCATTGAGATACTATTACAGTTTTTATTATTAGTTTTTATTATATATTTTCTTTTTTCATTTAAAAAAAATGTAGCTTAGTTCAATGTTTAGTCATTTTTTGTCATAGTTTTTTATTTTTAATTGACTTTATAGTTTTCATCGATTTGTATTTGTTTAGTTCAAATGAAACTAAATAAAAACGAGAAATGTTGCCTTGTCGACTAGCTGAAATAAAATGTTAAATTGATTTTTTTTTTTAGTTAAAGTGTATTTTATTTCAAGTAACTAAGGTTTTAGTTTTAGTTAACTATAATAACCATGCTTACATCCTTCAGTTGGAACGAGAGCAGATGAAGCTTGCCTCCAGCAAGAGGCAAATATATTGAAATGAGACAGACCTGGGCTTCCTGGAAAAGTCATTGGTTGCACTTTATTTCGATGGTCCACTTTAGACGTTCTACTAACTACAGTATAAGTAAATTTGCTGTAAAAAAATATTGTTGGTTTAAAGCTGCTGTCCGTAACTTTTTTGGGTTAAAAATTATCCAAATAATAATAATAATAAAAACATAACCAGCCAGTGTTCAAAAATATCTGCTTACCTTTGCTCGATTCAAAACGGTAAGCTTGTAATAATTATTTTAATTCCAGTGGTACTGGTGGATTTCCGCGGGAAATTCGAGCATGTCTTTGCGTCATAACGTCACATCTGTACACATAAAGAAGGAGTCCCGGCAAGTAGGCTATATTGCGTAAGCGAGCGGATGATGGAGTTGGAAGCTTTTAGCCTTTTCTCACAGCTCTTCAAATAATTAAACTCATGGCGGATCCAGAAAGGTTCAAACGACAACCACCAGTGACAACTGGAGTTTCACCCGTGGTAAAACCCAGAAGAATTCGGACTTCGGAGTGGGTAGAGAAAAAAAGAAATTGCAACCGGGCCCACGCGAAAACAAGGATTAACATTGGCAGGGCTTTTGAAAGGTGGCGTGAACTCCGTGTTTTTTTTATTTGAAGGGGTTCAAAACGGACGCAGAAACTGCTTTTTTTCTGTTGGACGGGTAAGACATTTCAATAGGTAACAGTAGCACACTTGTTCGCTTAATTCACACAGTTAAGGAGTTTTCTTTGTTGTGGCTTTTTTCGTTTAGCTATTATGGTGAATATGAATTATTTTGTGCTAGCTATGAGAGGGAGCAAATCACTCTACCCGCCGCCTCCATTGTCAAGCATTGGATCTGAATCAGATCGGTAAAGTGAAAATGATCCTTTTCCCAAAAAATTATTAGAGTTATAATGTAAAACACGTTTATGCATAACAGGGATTCAGTTCATAAACCGTTTATTTCATAGCACTATGACTACTTGTCAGTATCCACACCCACCGTCGAGACCGCGGTCAAGCCAGCCGCGTTTTGAAAATACACGGTCAAGCCAGCCGCCAAAAAAAAGGGTGTGTGCGCCTATTACTATGAATACGGTAATTTCAGTAACAGCTGCGAGAGGGAACGTGCTATCTCCCCTATGGCGCACTCTCTCTCTCTCTCACTTTCTTTCTTCCTTTTTTCTTTCTTTCTATCTTTTTCTCTCTTTCTTTCTTTCTCTCTTTCTTCCTTTTTCTTTCTATCTTGTTCTTCTTTCTTTCTTTCTTCCTTTTTTCTTTTTCTTTCTCTTTCTTCCTTTTTTCTTTCTTTCTATCTTTTTATCTCTTTCTTTCTTTCTCTCTTTCTTCCTTTTTTCTTTCTTTCTATATTTTCTCTCTTTCTTTCTTTCTCTCTTTCTTCCTTTTTCTTTCTATCTTTTTCTTCTTTCTTTCTTTCTTCCTTCCTTTTTTCTTTTTCTTTCTTTCTCTTTCTTCCTTTTTTCTTTCTTTCTATCTTTTTCTCTCTTTCTTTCTTTCTTTCTTTCTTTCTTTCTTTCTATCTTTCTTTCTTTTTTTTCTTTCTTTCATGTTAGTTGCACATATTTGTGAGAGACAATGTAACAAGATGCTTTCTTTTTTCTCTCTTTTAATAGTTCACATCTCAAGAAATAGTTTTATGTAGATCTTTACAGCACAAGAAGACAGAATAAAGTATTCAATCTTTCTAAATACATTTACTGCATATGGTTTACTGTTCTCTTGTATTCAATGTGCTATACAGTATACAAACCCCATGCGAAACACGATGGACATTTTCGACTTCAGAGGTGTATAAATACCACATTTCTAATAAGTAGAAAAAAATAACGGTCAGGTTTAATACAGGACGTCCCATACAGTACACACACCTCATATTAATCCATTTTACTGTAGGCTGTAGCGTTTTGGAGATATGCCACTTTAATTGACTTCAGAGGTGTATAAAGACCTCATTTCTAATATGTAGAAAAAAATAACGGTCAGGTTTAATACAGGACGTCCCATACAGTACGCACAACTCATATTAATCCATTTTACTGTAGCAATTTGGAGATATGCCACTTTAATTGACTTCAGAGGTGTATAAAGACCTCATTTCTAAAAAAATAATGGTCAGGTTTAATACAGGACGTCCCATACAGTACACACACCTCATATTAATCCATTTTACTGTAGCGTTTTGGAGATATGCCACTTTAATTGACTTCAGAGATGTATAAAGACCTCATTTCTAATAAGTAGAAAAAAATAACGGTCAGGTTTAATACAGGACGTCCCATACAGTACGCACAAATCATATTAATCCATTTTACTGTAGCGTTTTTGAGATATGCCACTTTAATTGACTTCAGAGGTGTATAAATACATAATTTCTAATAAGTAGAAAAAAATAACGGTCAGGTTTAATACAGGACGTCCCATACAGTACACACATCTCATATTAATCCATTTTACTGTAGCGTTTTGGAGATATGCCATTTTAATTGACTTCAGAGGTGTATAAATACCTAATTTCTAATAAGTAGAAAAAAATAACGGTCAGGTTTAATACAGGACGTCCCATACAGTACACACACCTCATATCAAACCATTTTACTGTAGCATTTTGGAGATATGCCACTTTAATTGACTTCAGAGGTGCATAAAGACCTAATTTCTAATAAGTAGAAAAAAACAATGGTCAGTTTCTATACGGGACGTCCCATACAGTACACACATCTCATATTAATCCATTTTACTGTAGCAATTTGGAGATATGTCACATTTTACTAGTTCAGAGGCCTATAAAAACCTAATTTCTAATAAGTAGAAAAAACGAATGCGAATGGTCAGTTTATATATTGGACGTTCCATACAGTACACACACCTCATATCTAACCATTTTACTGCAGCGTTTTGGAGATATATGCTATTATTCTAATTTAAACACCTATAAATACCTCATTTCTAATAAGTAGAAAAAAACAATGGTCAGTTTCTATACAGGACGTCCCATACAGTACACACACCTCATATTTAACCATTTTACTGCAGCGTTTTGGAGATACATCACATTAATTGACTTCAGGGGTGTATAAAGACCTTGTTTCAAATAAGTAGAAATTTGTGGAGTGGGTGCTGGAGTCTTGTGGATCACCACTCACAGTCGGAACTGAAGACAACAACACCAGTCCCACTCACAACCCAGTTCCCAGCCAAGACCACCCAGACTGTGAGGATCAACAGCATGAGCCCACCGCAAGCAGCGAGAGTGAATCCGCTGGTCCTGCCCAACATCCCTCTCCCCCCACCTCTCCAAACCACTTGTAATAAACTTGTATGTTTCCTCAGTATCTGTCTGTCTCTGCAGTCCCAAGACACTCCTGCCACCCAGTCATCTCTTCCTCCCATCAGTCCCTCAGTGCAACTAGGCCTCCTCTCAGTGGCACGGCTACATCTTGTGCCTGCTGGGAGCCTTCTCCTCCTGGAAGTGTGGAGACTGTGGTGCCGCCTCCAGCCTCTGAGTGCTCCACCTCCGCTCCACCTCCGCCTCGACTCCAGCGTGGACCATCGCCATTCGGCCTTGCCGGGCTCCTAGGGTATGTCAGCTCCCCTTGGGTTAGACATTGACCACCTTCGCCATGGACTTGCAGCCCACCTCTTCGGCTTTGGCTAGCTCCACCCCTTCCTCCTCCACCTATGGTCGCTCCAGCTCAGCCACTAACCTCAGGATCCCTGCCTCAGGAGCACTGCGGTTCAGTCGCGGTCGCCTAGGTCTTTGTGTCTCACTGCCTCATCGCTTCTCTGGCTACGCGGTGTGCTCCACCTCCATCACCGTCGTCACCTCCGTTAGTCCCCATGGTGGTGTCGGGACTCTTCACTCCATGGCTTCTCCCTCCTGCGCCGCCGCCGTGGGAGGCTGTCCTGGCTGTGGCCTGGGTCTCCGTCAGCTCTTCCCTGTTCAAGGCCATCCCCTGGCTGTCACCACCATCTGCAACACCCTGGACGGTTTTGTATGGCTCTCTCCGGCTTCCTTGTCCTCCAGCTAAGCCGCCTCTATCTATCTGCTGGTGCGAGGTCGTGGCTTCCAGGAGGTAGCACCTTTGCCTTCATCATCGTGTTCATCTACGTTCTACAACACAATCTGTGACATGCATATAGTATGGGACGTTGAAGTAGTAAAATATAACATATCTTTAAAACGCTGCAGTAAAATGGTCTGATATGAGGTGTGCAAACTGCATGGGACGTCCCCTATAAAAACTGACCATTCGTTTTTTTCTACCTATTGAAAATTAGGTCTTTATACACCTGTGAAGTAGAACAAAATGACATATATCTCCAAAACGCTGCAGTAAAATGGTTTGATAAGAGTTGTACACAGTCTATGGGATGTCCCCTAAAATACTAACCGTTAGTTTTTTCTACTTCTTAGAAATGAGGTCTCTATAGGTATATAAATAGGAATAATGTGACATATCTCCAAAAAGCTACAGTAAAATGGTTAGATATGAGATATGTACTCTATTTGACGTCCCCTATATAAACTGGCCGTTAGTTTTTTCTACTTATTATAAATTAGATCTTTATAGGCCTCTGAAGTATAAAAATATGACATATCTCCAAAATGCTGCAGTAAAATGGTTAAATATGAGGTGTGTGTACTGTATGGGACGTCCCGTATAGAAACTGACCATTGTTTTTTTCTACTTATTAGAAATTAGGTTTTTACATGTGTTTAAAGTAAAATAATGGCATATATTTCCAAAACGCTGCAGTAAAATGGTTAGATATGAGGTGTCCACACTGTATGGGACGTCCCGTATAGAAACTCACCATTGTTTTTTTTCTACTTATTAGAAATGAGGTTTTTATATGTGTTTAAAGTAAAATAATGGCATATATTTCCAAAATGCTGCAGTAAAATGGTTAGATATGAGGTGTGCACACTGTATGGGACGTCCCGTATAGAAACTGACCATTGTTTTTTTCTACTTATTAGAAATGAGGTTTTTATATGTTTAAAGTAAAATAATGGCATATATTTCCAAAATGCTGCAGTAAAATGGTTAGATATGAGGTGTGCACACTGTATGAGACGTCCCGTATAGAAACTGACCATTGTTTTTTTTCTACTTATTAGAAATGAGGTTTTTATATGTGTATAAAGTAGAATAATGGCATATATCTCCAAAATGCTACAGTAAAATGGATTAATATGAGTTGTGCGTACTGTATGGGACGTCCTGTACTAAACCTGACCGTTATTTTTTTTCTACTTATTCGAAATGAGGTCTTTATACACCTCTGAAGTCAATTAAAGTGGCATATCTCCAAAACACTACAGTAAAATGGTTTGATATGAGTTGTGTGTACTGTATGGGACGTCCTGTATTAAGCCTGACCGTTATTTTTTTCTACTTATTAGAAATTAGGTATATATACACCTCTGAAGTCAATTAAAATGGCATATCTCCAAAACGCTACAGTAAAATGGATTAATATGAGGTCTATGTCCTGTATGGGATGTCCTGTATTAAACCTGACCGTTATTTTTTCCTACTTATTAGAAATGAGGTCTTTATACACCTCTAAAGTCATTTAAAGTGGCATATATTTCCAAAATGCTACAGTAAAATGGTCTGATATGAGGTGTGTGTACTGTATGGGACGTCCCGTATATAAACTGACCATTGTTTTTTTTCTACTTATTAGAAATTAGGTTTTTATAGGTGTTTAAAGTAGAATAATGGCATATATCTCTAAAATGCTGCAGTAAAATGGTTAGATATGAGGTGTGCACACTGTATGGGACGTCCCGTATAGAAACTGACCATTGTTTTTTTTTACTTATTAGAAATTAGGTTTTTATATGCGTTTAAAGTAGAATAATGACATATATCTCCAAAACGCTGCAGTAAAATGGTTAGATATGAGGTGTGTGTACTGTATGGGACGTCCTGTATTAAACCTAGGGCTGTCGCGGTTATGGAATTTCCCTTGCGGTAATGTTGAGTGGCTCAATAGCACGATATGCGGTATTACCGCCATTTATTTATTTCATTTATATGTATTTGTTGCTATATAAATAAAGTTTACGATGTGGACAAAAACGAGGACATTTTCAGTAACCAATGTAACCGAAACTAAACAGCGTCTATATGCGCATTGAAAGGCTTTCACTCAGCGCGCATATTGTTATGACAACGGACTTTGAGTGAGTCACAGGGTGAGTCATTAAACCGTTCATTCAACGAACACATTCAAAAAAGCTGATTCATTAAAAGAGATGTAATGAAACAAGGGGTTAATTATTTTTAACTTGCAGTTCCACTTTTAAAGGCTCAGCTGAGCAGCAATGCGTCGCATGGGTAACGCTGAAGCTGATGCTTCACTTAAATTAGAGACCAATATGGCATTGATTCACTGCGTGACTTGCTGATTTTATTTCCCCGCGGCTTCCTCGCGCTGTTGCTGACGCGCATTTATGGGAAATACCCGTGACGTGAACGTTAAAAGGATGATACGACAAATATTTCGCTTTCCTTTGACACGGCAACCTTTTCACGATTTCAAAGACAGGCGCAGGTAATCGCACGCGCTCTGCCGATCTCTCTCATTCACTGTCTGTGTGAAGCCTCTGTCGGCTACACATCACCAAGATAAACGGTCGTTTTATCATTATGAACTTGTTCAACATTCAATAGACATGCATGAAGTTCAAAACAAGAAGGGTATAGCCTTATAAAAAACGCGAATATCGCGGTTGTTGCGGTTACGTGCAATCCTCTGCGGTTGCAGACTGATCTCATAAAATTGCGTGTGTATGACACGCCAATTCGTATTTCCATTTTTGGCGTGCTATCAACACGCACAATCGCTTTTCAGCGTGTTTATGAACGCAGTTGACTCAACGTTATTACTGTATATATAAATATATGACCTACCTCCACCCCGTCCCTAAACCTACCCGTCACTGGGGTTAATAGCATTTATGAGTCTTCCCCTACCATCCTAGGGAAAAAAATATCGCTCCCCAGATGTAGATCTACATTTTGCTTCGTTTCGCTCGGAAATTTAATGGCGTGTACATACACGCGGAATCACTTGGACATTTAACGGCGTAGACATACACGCATACACGCGGATATCTCAAAATGCGTATAGATAACACGCCACTTGACTTGAAAGTGGCGTGTCTGTTTACGCAAAAGTCATGATGTCATGTTGGCGGTTGACTTGTCAGAAGCGCGGTACTACAATATTGCGGTTATCGCGACAGCCCTACTCTGAAGTCGAAAATGTCCATCGTGTTTCGCATGGGGTTTGTATACTGTATAGCACATTGAATACAAGAGAACAGTAAACCATATGCAGTAAATGTATTTAGAAAGAGTGAATACTTTATTCTGTCTTCTTGTGCTGTAAAGATCTACATAAAACTATTTCTTGAGATGTGAACTATAAAAAGAGAGAAAAAAGAAAGCATCTTGTTACATTGTCTCTCACAAATATGTGCAACTAACATGAAAGAAAGAAAGATAGAAAGAAAGATAGAAAGATAGAATAAAGAGAGAAAAAGATAGAAAGAAAGAAAAAAGGAAGAGAAAGAAAGAAAAAGAAAAAGGAAGAATGAAAGAAAGAAGAACAAGATAGAAAGAAAAAGGAAGAAAGAGAAAGAAAGAAAGAGAGAAAAAGATAGAAAGAAAGAAAAAAGGAAGAAAGAGAAAGAAAAAGAAAAAAGGAAGAAAGAAAGAATAACAAGATAGAAAGAAAAAGGAAGAAAGAGCAAGAAAGAAAGAAAAAGATAGAAAGAAAGAAAAAAGGAAGAAAGAGAGAAAAAGATGGAAAGAAAGAAAAAAGGAAGAAAAAAAGAAAGAAAGAAAGAAAGAGAGAAAAAGATAGAAAAAAAAGAAAAAAGGAAGGAAGAAAGAAAGAAAAAGATAGAAAGAAAGAAAAAAGGAAGAAAGAGAGAAAGAAAGAAAGAAAGAAAGAAGAGAGAAAGAAAGGAAGAAAGAGAAAGAAAGAGAGAAAAAGATAGAGAGAGAGAAAGAGAGAGAGAGAGAGAGAGAGAGAGAGACAGAGAGTGCGCCATAGGGGAGATAGCACCTAGCAGCTGTTACTGAAATTACCGTATTCATAGTAATAGGCGCACACACCCTTTTTTTTTTGGCGGCTGGCTTGACCGTGTATTTTCAAAACGCGGCTGGCTTGACCGCGGTACCGTCGAGGTGACTGACAGACACGCAGTCTCCTCAAAACAGTGTGTTCATCCGCGCTGTTTCATGCCGATGTACAACTCACGCAAAGTTAATAATTCTGCGAATAACTGCAATTACAGATTTCAAACAGAGATGGCGACAAAGAGGAAAAACGCCGGACTGCAGCTTTAACTTAAAAAGTAAGTTATCTGGTTGCCCTAAAATTTTGAGTTCATTGAAATTAAAATTTTGAGTTAATACAATGAAGGAAATTGGTTTAATAAATAGAAACTCAAAATATTATGTTATCTGAACCACATTAATTATCTAAGTTGATTTGACAAATGATAAAAAGTAGGGCTGTCAGTTAAACGCGTTATTAACGGCGTTAACGCACACCCATTTTAACGGCGTTAATTTTTTTATCGCGCGATTAACGGTCTTTTTGGCCTAGCAAACTTTGTAGTTTTTTTTCCACATGCTTTTGCAACTGGACGCGGCATGCGCGGCGCTGCGCTATGAAACCCATTCATTTCAATGGCTTGCGCCGCGCGAGGACGTTTTGAAAGCGCAAGCGGATCTAGCTAGACCGGAAACAAAACAACAGGCACGCCGCACACACTTGTTTGGGCTTGCGAGCCGGATGCGCGAGCGCGAATCTCTCTGCTCGCGCGCGGAATATAATGTGCCGAGCACGAATCTCTCTGCTCGAGTCGCGCGCTCTCAGATACACGCTGCTCTTGTAAGAATTGTCTCTGGGCTCGCTCAGAGAATATGTACCTGCACTTAAAACGTGTTCAGTGCAATCGCGAATCTCTCCTCTTCCCCAGCTAACAATTTTAGGTTATAAGAATGTTTTCATAACGTTCCCATTAAGTTTTAAAAACGTTATTTCTGAATGTTATAGGAACGTTCAAAACGTCCAGTTTTGAGTGGATGACGAGCGCGAGACGCCGAAATGGATGCCAATAAGATTCTGAATGGAAAGTTTACTTTTAAAAAGTTGCCAAAGGGTTCCATTGACAAGACCAAAGTGATCTGTGTGTTTTGTCGTTGTGAACTGATCATCATCGCAGCACCTCCAGTCTGAATACCACTTGATGATGGCCAAGCACACACACACACACACACTCACACACAGCTGATGCGAATTCTCCGCCCCCTCATCAATATCAGGACCTAGCCAGTATTTCTTTCACCCTTTTATTGATGGACAGTGTCACATTGTGTGAGAGATTATATGCTCCAAGTGTGAATGTTTTAGTGTGAAATTGTGCAAATGTTTTTTATTGAAAACAATATTGGCATATACTGTTCAAAGCAAGCCGATCCAGTTTTCCATGTTGATAAGAGCATTAAAATGAGAAAAAAATAATGGGACAAAAAGAAATTAAGAGACATTTAGAATAGATAAAAATGTGCGATTAAATGCGATTAATCGCGAGTTAACTATGACATTAATGCGATTAATCGCGATTAAATATTTTAATCGTTTGACAGCACTAATAAAAAGTTGTGATAACAAATCATAAAAATAATAGTTTACAGTGTACATGTCAACTAACTCTCCTTATAGTTTTAGACTGTCTTCTTAATAACTGCTAACATTTTATAACGTAATATGCTAGCATTTTTATTTTGATGCTCTTAATTTTACAGCATGTCAAATTATTTTACTAACACTAACCCTAACATCTAACCCTAATCTAACAGTCTACTACAGCCTACTAAGACTCTAATGAGAGTTAGTTGACATGTAGTTGCAAAGTTACTTAGTAGAATGTCTAAAGTGGACCATAGAAATAAAGTATAAGCAAGTCATTATTAGGCTAGTCTCAGCCTCAGACGTCACGCCCACGTAACGTTGGCTAAACGTCTGATGCACATGGTACACTTAACTGGAAACACTTCAGGAATGTCGAAGTCGTCATCTGATTGGTTGAATTTTATCGGATTTCCGGGAGGCGCGAGTGTCGTGTTTATTTTCGGTCCGCCAGGAAACAAAGCGCAGACGTGTGATTGCGGAAGAAACACTGTTGTGTTTACATGAGTGACAATGAGCATTTATCAAGATCAGCTAAACGTAGAATTCTCAAAAGTATGCGAGGTTCACGGGAAAAACTCTTGAAGTTTTCTTCTCCTTCTTTGATTTTCTATGCTGACTGACTTGTTGCACGCAGGTCTGTTGTTGTGGGGACATTTCCACGCACCGAAACGTGACGCTGAACGAAACGAACTGTAATTGGTTGTTTTACATGTCGGTCAAACGGCCTTATGGGCGGGCCTTGGCCAAAGAAAGCTGCTATGAATTACAGACCTTCAGCCGTTAGTCTGAAGGTCTGGCTACGCGAGACTATTATTAGGCTACTATCGCTACATTTGGTATTGGTACATACATTCTGCCTCCAAAGCAGTGCATTTACATTTAACGTGCTGTGGCATGAGTTTAGTTGCATAAGGTCAAAGTGAGATAACACTTTTGGCCACTTTAGACGTATTGCGTTTTGACGTCTAACTGGGCTCTAAGAGAAGGGCACATAAAAAGCACATGGACTTGCAAGCCCATGAATCATGACCGTGTTTGGCTAAAATGCAAAATCCTATAAACATCAACGGAGCAATAGCTACATTTCAGTATGCCACAAATGCAGGAAAAGCATGTATTTGACTTCATATACTCTGGTTTTGAATTTGTTAAGGGATTTTGTCAGTGTCTTTAATACTATTCTTGCCCTTTATCATAATCAAGTGATAAAGTGAACTTAGGCAAATACTTTGATGCTACTCTTATCATGACTTGCTGACATTTTAAATTCAGTAGATTTTTCTCCTCTACGGTATTTATTTACATTTTGACATTATTAAAGGACAACATTTTTATGACGTTTAAATAAATTGTGTGGTAAAAAACTGAAAACTGTCAAATTTGATAAAAAAAATTTCAAGTCAAGAGACATTTTTTAATGTCAACAAAGACTACGTGTTCAATGAAGCGCATTACAATAGAGCTGTATGTGCAAGCGATATGGAAGAACTTATAAAAGCTCATATACAGTATATTACTACACACAAAGAGAAGACAATTTGTAAGTATAGTCTTTATATCTTCTTGATCATCTTTCCGTAACGTTGACGCCACATTATCAGATTATGCCCTGCCAGCAGACGACACATTTCGTCATTGGTGTTTTTCAGTTTGACGTGATTTATCCATAGATCTGTAGTCATGTGAAATGACTGTTTTCCAGTAGTGCAGTTGTCCGAGGTCCATTTCAAGCTGCCCGAAGGTACCCTGTGCTTTATTTACTACATATTATGATGATTCATGATGCCCAGTCCTGCTATGTCATATCCTACACAGCCTCATGTAGTATAAAAACATATGAAGTGACTAACTTGCAAAGTCATATTATGATTTGGCTTGTATGACACTGGCTGAGCATAGACCCTTAATCTGAGATGAACTCAGCTGTCAGCACCCATAAAAACTGTGATTATGGGATCTTTCTTCAAGTTTGCTGAAAACAGCAGCAATGAATCATCATCTCATGAGTCATTAAACAACTTTGAAGTTTGTTTGATTAAGTATTATCCTTCCTGTAGTCAGCGGCTGACGCGGTCATCGCCGGCATATACGGCGACAATGATTGTCACTAACACACTCCATTTTTCATCTCTAATCCGTTTTCTGTACCAGTTAAAGTGTCCTTGTATGATGTTTGTGTTACATAAGTGAACTTCCATCCTTAAACTTGTAGTGAAGTAGATAAAATCCTGTAATGTATGAGCAGAGGTGGACAAAGTGCACAACTTCCTTACTTGAGTGAAAGACCACTGGTCAAATATTACTCCGTTACAAGTAAAATGTGTAAAGACCTATTTTTACTTAAATAAAAGTACAGAAGTACTCGTTTTTAAAAGTACTTAAGTATCAAAGTAAAAAGTAAATGTCTTTGCATTGTTTTATTATTGTTGCATTGTTGTATGTAATACTTACAGTATTATGCCTCTGAATCTATGCCTGCCTTTTCACTTTATTTGAGTTCCTCTGAACTAAACCCATTGTGATATTACTGAAGCTTTATCTCATGTGTTGAATTTGTTCCTGGCAAAACAACATTGTAGACATACACTAAAACAAGAAAGAAAAATCTCCATGTGTCAAAAGAATAACAGATGCACATCTTAATTTCTTGCATGAACACTCCTTCACTTACACATCTCTATATCAAAATGACCTCCGTCCTCATCATTCATTGTTATATTTGGTGCTCCGAGCTATAGAGGGAGACACAGTGCACTCTGAGGCTTTTTTTACATTGAGAAATGAAACATGGTTAATTAAAATAAACTTTAAGAAATATACTAAACAATCTCTGCAATAAATGGCATTTTAAAAATATATTACAATAGAAAACAGTTTTTTAATTTGTAATAATATCTCACAATATTATAGTTTTTACTGTAATTTTGATCATATAAATGCAGCCCTGGTGAGTATTTCAGTGCGGTGGTTTGGATTTAGAGCCTTTAAGAATGCAGTATGCTGTATTAAATAGACTTGGAGTCCACGAGACCCCAAACAGACATGTTAAATTAGAATTAGATGCTTTGTTTGAACAGAACAAAACACAAATGTAATTTCTTTTTCATAAAAATTGGGTGTTTTCATCCTCTGAATCTGTTGTGAAACTGTAAAAAGGTCCATAGCTCTGTGTATCTTCATTTAGAGCACATACAATATAACATTGACCTGAAGGTCATAATAATAAAAACAAAACATCCAAAATCAGCATTTTATTTACATTTAATAAAGTCTTCTTCCAAAAGATATCATTAAAAAGAACTGTACTGACGCTAATTTATTATGTTTTTTATAATAACACTGCCATGATTCTTGTATAGAAAGGCCCCTAGGGCTGAAAAACACGTTTTTATTTCTTGCCAACAAATACTGAGATGAGTCAGAGACCGTTTGCTACCTCTCGATACTAAACAGAAATTTCATGAAACAAATCAAAACGTAATTCTCCCATTACATCTGTGGCGCATATTAATATTTCAATCAACAGCCGTGAATGTGTTTTTTGACATCCAGCATTACATTCTTTCCTGTTGATGTAAAATGCAATGTTCCTCTGATTAAAAATATTCCTATCATCTTCTAATGTACCAGACAGAAAATGTCCACATGTTTGATTAAAGCTTGGGACACATCTTGAGTCTTATCCTTGTTGAAGTTCCACTAGATCAACTATTTTTAACCACAGTTTCAAAACGTTGAAGGCTGGGTGACTGAGAATCAGGCTCTGAAGTATCCATGAGATTACAGGGACACTCACACCTTAGCTATTTTTTTCTTTGTTCATTTACTTTCCCAGCCAGCTATGCGGTTGTGCAATGATGGTGTCAGTGGAAATGGCATGTTGCAGAGTGTCGGCGTTTTTAGTTCTTGTTAGTAGTTTACCATTAACTTCTATTATAATAAACAAACTGAAAAACTGAACCAAATACAAAAAAATAATTGTTTATTGCATATTGTTGATACATTTTAATACATACACGACCGCACTTGGGAATAAAGCTAGTAATAGGCTAAATAACAATATAACAATAACAAAAAATATATATATATGAATAATCAACCATTTACAAGGCTATACAAGAAATCACATCTCAACAAAATGCATTTCAACACCAATGTTCCATGTAATAAATCAATGTAAAAAAAAACAAAAAAAACAACTGACATTAACATCCCGACTATACTAATTAGAGGTGCATCAAATAAAACATTTATGTGTTTCAATCTTGTTAAGTCTGACGTCACTGTTTCCGGGTCCAAAATCCGGCTCTATCAGATGCCAAAAGCAAACATCAAATGATGCAAATATACACAGTGTGCAGTAATACTACCGAAAAGTCATGATCCTAACCTTTATCTCCATACCGAAATCTCAGATGGTCAGACAATTAGTCAGCTTTTATGAATCATTAAAATATTAAAGTCTGGGATGCCCTGAGCCTGTAGTGTAGCCTACCATGACTTTTAAAACGTTTGGTTTAACAAGGTTTGTTGATAAGGGAAGAAGGAAGCGGGAACCGGCAAACAGTAAAAGCAACTTTAATCACAAAATAAAACATAAGCAACAAAACGAAGGTATAGCAGCAGCCCCACACGGACAACTGCCGCATAACTAAAACAAAACAACGACATAAAGTCCAGGCTTGGGAGGTATTCCAGAAAGCAGGTTATGTGACATACAGGCAGTGTTGTGCTAGTTACTAAGAAATAGTAACTAGTTACAGTTACTAGTTACTTCATTCAAAAAGTAACTCAATTACTTTGTTGATTACTTACACCAAAAAGTAATGCGTTACTGTTAAAAGTAACTTTTTAGTTACTTTTTTAAAGAAAGTTCTTAAATGTTCCCATTAATGCCCTTTAATGCGTTATGGTCTATACAAACACAAAACTGTCTTAAACAGAAAGTAATTTTTAAACACTATTTTATTTAAGTCAGACTAGCACAAACTGAATATATCAAGGATTTCTGAAATAAATAACAAAACAAGCATTTTTAAAGCTAGTGACTTGTTTGCTTTCTCAACATTGATATGTTCATGCAGCTGACAGTATACGTTTCTACCACTGTGGTTTTTACTGCATGAATTAATATTTGAGCAATACAATTGTACCTTGATCATTCTTGTTAGTTCATAGTAGGCCTACATTAACTAAGGAGATACAAATACATCTAACAATGAATGATACTTCTACAACATGTATTAACCATATTTAATGCTAAAATTGTAATCTTATTGTAAAGTGTTACCATTTATATGATTCAAGCTTAAAGAAGATGGCCATATTTAAATATCTGCAAAGGCCAGAGCATTAAAATTACATAAATGTTGACCTATATTACATGTAAAGTCTTTCACTTTATTTGCTTAAATTTTAGAACACTTGATTAGACTTGATGTCGGCTGCATGAACATATCAATGTAAGCAATCAATCACGTCACTAGTTTTAAAAATACAACTTCGCCGGCTAATGAATGTATAAAAGTGACAGCTGGATATAAACTAATGCAAATAGATGGTAACAATTGCGACATAAAACGTGTGGGTCAGGTCTGCGTGTGTTTTTGTCACATTGCTTTAATCGCTTGAGGTAAGTTAGCCGTTACTGTTATTCCTCTCAGACTCGACGGCAAGCTTCTGTTCTTTCTCTGCTGATGCAGCATCTAGTAAAAAAATTAATTACTTTATAATGATATGGCAATGTGTACTTAAGTGTTCTGTATTCATAAGTTACCGTTTCGCTGTCTGTGTTTTAAATGCGCATCAAGTGCTCAGCGCTCTCCGTGCAGTTTGTAATCTCCGTGCTCGCGCTGCCTCACGTGTACGTAAACAACTCAGCCAGTGAGTTTGTTATGTGTCCTCAGGTGTCCTCTCGCTCTGTTTAATGCTAGCAGTCTCTTCAGTGCTGTCGTACTGTGTAATGACAGCGCACACTTCTCAGCCGCCCCAGCAACTAATTAATTTAAAAAAGTAACGGACAACGCGCCATATGGTAACGGTAACGGAGTTAATTTATTTAAAAAGTAATGCGTTACAGTATTAGTTACTGTCGAAAGTAACTGAGTTACAGTAATGAGTTACTAGTAACGCGTTAAGCTGCGTTCACACTACACGCGACTTTGTCGCTGCAGGTCGCCAGTGGCTGCGCTGGAGGGCGTTCCCACTAACTGGTTGCCTATGGAAGCTTATGTGTAGCAATATTCAATTTGAAATATAATATGCAAAATGATAATGCAATGTGTAAAATGACAATGCAATATGTAAAATGGAAATGCATTTCTGTATTTAAATTTCCATTTTCCATTACATTTGTGCAACGTTTGTTGCAAAATGAAAGTGATCATTCAATTATATCATTTAGGCTACATTTGCCATTTCATACATATGTTTTAATATGTAAATTGAATACATATTTTAATGCTTTATAAGTTGCAAAATTAAAATTAAAATGTATTAAAGAAATTATTAGATCTGTTTAAAATGTTCAAGCAAAAACTGTAGCAAAATGATCATTTAAATGTTATTTTTCTTCATTGTATTTACACTCACAGTTAAGACACTTGCGATTGCATTTTCATTAAATGTCCCGCAATGAATGTAGCAAAATTCAATGTGCAAATTGAAAATGCATTCCGAGACGATCACGCCCCTGCCCCGCCCCCTCCCTCCCGCTCACTCTTTTCAATCACTGCGTGAAGTTGGCCCCGCCCCCAACCAATGCAAAACGTCGGCAAATTGGCTCAATCGTTTTTACTTCATTTGTGCTGTTACTTGCTTTATTGTTTATGCTGCTTCGATTTTTTAAAGAATATTTATAGGTCATTCTGAGGTCACCCAGCCCCCCACATCCTCCAAATTAAATAGTCTCGTTCGTTTGTGCCGGTTAAAGTTTTGTTTGTGCGCTTCGGTTAAGAGTGCCGAAGTTACGACGTCACTCTGTAGGCCAAAACGCGGAAGTGAGTTAGCATTTTAGCACTCCCGGTTCCCTCGCTCTAAAGTCTATGGGATTTTTGAATGGGTTTTTGCTAAATCGCCTAAAATAAGGTCTGTGGTGAACAAAGCCTCTAAATATTTTCACGTTTTGATCTATGACATAGAACACACAGTTATAACCTGCTTGTGGTTTTTTAAACTTTATTGTGTCTGCTTGTGTTTTTTAAAAACTTTATATAGGCTTCAAAATGTATACATTTTGGATTAACTTGTAAAGATGATCTTGATAGACAAAACGTGTAAGGGTCACAACTCTTTGTTAAACACAGATCTTATTTTTTGCGATTTTCCAAAAGTCTATGGGGAAAATGCATAGCTTTTCGATCGAGGGAACCCATGCGCCGCTAGCTTCCGAGTTGTCCTACAAAGTGACGTCATCACTTCGGCACTCTATAGACGATGACATCAAAACCCGCCAGATTCCGTGATGACCCTGGCCTATACATTTATAAATATCTGATCAATATGCTTTATAAAATAGAAAAGGGAGATAGTTAAACATCAAATTAGTCACTTTATTGAAGATTACATTCAGACATGGTGAAATAAAGAGCGGCCACATTTTTCGGTATGAATTTGACCCGTCAGATTCCGTGACACTGTAGCTAGTATATTTATCAATATATCTAATCAATATGCTTAATAAAATATAAATGGGAGATGGTCATACATCACATGAGTCACTTTATTGAACATTACAGTCAGTTATGAAGAAAGAGCGGTCAAATTTTTTGGTAGCTATGAATTTGAACCGTCATATTCTGTGATCTCAAAGTAATAGGCCTATGCAATTGTAAAGAAAACCTGTAGGATCTCCAACATTATTGGGTAATTTTAGTTAATAGTAATAAGAATAAAGTTAAGCATGCGTATCAGACAATGAGAATATTTAATACAAAACGAAACAATCATTAACAGAGTCCTGCATCAGACAACAACAGCGCAGCATAATGTTGACATCAAAGTCAAAGATAAGGCAGAACATGATAAGGCAGAACATTCTCCCAGACGGTCCAACACCGCACTGGTTCGATCACCTGCAGACGCGTAATAATCTTCGGAAACACTATAATTTCTCTGTTCACGCTCCCCTTCATCTGCCAGTAAATTTACGCTCGTATCAGCTCTGCGCCGCCATGTTTCCTTCCAACACCTCAAAATGTTGCTTGCCGAGCCCCGCCTTGATGCAGTGATTGACAAGAGTGAGCGGGAGGGAGGGGGCGGGGCAGGGGCGTGATCGTCTCGGAATGCATTTTCAATTTGCACATTGAATTTTGCTACATTCATTGCGGGACATTTAATGAAAATGCAATCGCAGGTGTCTTAACTGTGAGTGTAAATGCAATTAAGAAAAATAACATTTAAATGATCATTTTGCTACTGTTTTTGCTTGAACATTTTAAACAGATCTAATGATTTCTTTAATACATTTTCATTTTAATTTTGCAACTTATAAAGCGTTAAAATATGTATTCAATTGGCATGTTAAAACATATGTATGAAATGGCAAATGTAAATTATATAATTGAATTATCATTTTCATTTTGCACCAAACGTTGCACAAAGGTAATGGAAAATGTAAATTTAAATACAGAAATGCATTGTCATTTTACATATTGCATTATCATTTTGCATATTACATTTCAAATTGAATATTGCTACACATAAGCTTCCATAGTTGCCTAGTAATGTTTGTGAGTGACATTCACGGATGTTACTCTATTCTAGACAACAAACACGTTTTACTGCCGCTACAAACAAATATTTTGGAAGGAAAAGTCTAAATATAAATGGAATCAGTACATAAAATGCATAATATTAAAGATGAACGAGAAACAGTGAGTGCTCTTTGCCATCGCGGCTATTTAACTGCAGCAAACGGGCAAATACCGGTCTATCTGGGTTCCCGAAACCATTCTGTCATGGAGTCAGTACAGTGAACACCACTGTATGTACACGGAGATATATCATAAGTTATAGGCAAGGGGGTAATCCATCGACCGGAAGTTGAAGTCGGCCGGGTGCCGCCATCTTGTAGCAGAACTTCACTTGCGTTAGCATTTCCATTGACTCCCATTCATTTTGGCGTCACTTTGACAGCGAATAACTTTACATCTGAGGCGTTTAAAGACTCCATTTGTCCATTATTTATTTCTAAAGAAACACGACAATGTATAAAGGGCTCCATTACCTTCTATGTTACATTATGGCCCCGTAGAAACAGTTTTGGTAAAAATAGGCTAACGATTGCGTCATAACCACTCGACTCTCTGTCGCGCTGTACAGAAATTACCGTACAGACAGGAGGAGAAGCTCGCAGGCAATCGGGGGGACGTCCCGTCAAGGGAGAAGCCCATAGATAATGAGTCCATAAAAGCAACGGAATACTTACTCCTGCTCACTCACGCCAAAGAACTCTTTGCTCAAGTTCCCCGTCTCTGCAAGATTAACGTTGGCAATTTTCACGCACAGCTACTAGAAGATTAACGTCTGTCAGACAGGTTGCTCACGTCATCAAGCTTAGTTTGAGTCGGTCTGAGTCTGCGCGTCAGGAACGGAAGTGCTCAAAAATCGCTAAAAGTGGGCTTCAACTGTCTCAACTGAGTTCCAATGAGATCGCTCTGTCCATTTCTTTTACTGTCTGGTTATAGGACAGTTTCTGACGCCTAAAATGAGCTTCTTGTTCAACTTGCCTTGGTCAGACTCGGCACTGAAGAGTGACGCACTCCACTGACTTCACTCCTATTGGTTGTCGCTCGCGAAAATCGCTCTTCATTTGCATAAAGTTAAACATTTCTCAACTTTGTCGCGTCGCTGGACACACCCCACCGGTCGCCAACGGTCGCTGTCGCGCGTGTTGCCGGAAGTCGCCCGCTCACCATTGAAATGAATGGTATCGCGTCGCTTGGTCGCGTGTAGTGTGAACGGGGCTTTACTGCCCAACACTGCATACAGGCAAGTTTTTCAGTGTAAACTGACAACCTCAGCTTTAAATTCCAAAAAGGAGGGTAATTTAGTAGCCATAGCAACTTACTCTCTAAACATAACCTGTAACCTGTTTCAGAGGTAGGCTATTCATTCAGAGCATAATGAGGCTCCAGAGCATAACAGATTTCACATAAAATTATTGGTTATACCGTAGCCTAAATAACATTACATAAAGCAATGTTATTTTACTCTTATTTACTTATTTTATTCTCTTCTCACACCTCGTAAGTCCCATAGACCCCCATGTTAATACGGCCAACATTACAGCAGAATTTTTTTTTACAACCTGGTGCAAAAAGTGGTTTTGGTCTATATAGCTAATTTTGCCCTTCATGACAACTGTGAGGGGGGTGAATTTTTTGTATAACTCATCGGTTTAAATTATATTAAGCCTTAAAGTTCTGCATAAATAATGGCATGGCCACTTGAGTGACAGGTGGATTGCCGCTGCTGTCACTATTAGCCGTTTGTCTGCTGTTTGTTTGCCGTCACGTCACCTCAGCTAATCCCGCCTTTTTGGACATTTTCGTTTATCTGGGAGTGACGCAAGGTGACGTGCTACCAAGATGGCGATGGCCGGCTCCTCGTTTTATCCTTCCAGAGCTCCGCCGGGACTCAAAACCGTTGAGGTGCGCATGTGAAGCTCATTAGCACTCATGCCACCGGCCTCGCTCCGTTCCCATGGGTCTCGGTCCTGCCCTGCTTGCCACACTTTGCTTAAATGTGTGTCATGGATCAACAGTACTCATGAACGGCTGTCGAGTATCCTCAATAGAAACAAGTACAGGCTTGGACCGCAAAACAGTATTCCCTGCGCCAACACACTTGTTTGTAAATACTTCCACACATGCCAGCATGACGAAACTTAGTGTATTTACTAGTTGCCATATCAACACTATAGAGAGTACAACATTTACTGTTAATAATGTCATTAAAGTTGTGAAATTGAAATCATTTCTTCATCCTTGTGACATTTCAAACCCGTTTCACACCCAAAAGCAGATCTCAGGCATAATGCAACCCCAGTCACCATTCACTTTCATTGCATTAATACAAGCAGATTTTTTTTTGTAAATCATCATGAATCATGAATCCATTCTTATGTACACTTGTCTCGTTCAATTTAAAGCAACAATTTACATAAAAATGGATAAGTATCCTGGTGAGCTCCAAAAAAGTCCAAGAAAAAAAAAAAAAGGATCATATACGTAAATCCACAACTCGTGTGTTATGAGTTGTGTTATAAGCTTCTGAAACCATATAATAGCTTTTTGTAACAAAAAGACACTATAAAATGTATGTTAAGTTATAAGTCATTATGCCCTCTGACAGAGATCACAATGCAAATGATTGTCATATTATTTATCTGAGTAACATGAATGAGATTGGAAGATAACATGGGAAGATTTTCAGAGAATAACATAGAATATGTTTTCAGAGAATAAGTTCTTTCTTTCTTTCTTTCTTTCTTTCTTTCTTTCTTTCTTTCTTTCAAGAAAATAGCGTCATAGCAGCTTAAGTAAATTCAGTGATGCTTTATTTTTGTTGTAAAAAAGTTATTAATTTAGTTAATTTATATACGTATATGGCCGCTCTGGAGAAAACAATTCTCATATAATAGTGTCAAAGGCAGATCAATAATATTGTTGAAAGTTAAGTGTCCCCAACTAAGCAACCCAAAAGACAAAGGCGACATTCATATGTTATTATCTAATGCAATGGCATTCGTACATTTTTAGAGTGGCTTTTGGGATCTACGAATGCTTAGAAGTAACCATGTTATAGTATAATGCACATGGACTCTTGGAATCTTTTCCCCACCTGTCCTGCCCTCATGAATTAGACATTTTTATACAGTTCCCAGACATCACCTTACAGGGCCCAATTGTCCCCTGTTCAAGAGTGTGTGAACTCACACTCCCTGTTATGTTACTCGTACGTTATCCCAAACCCCATAAGAACAGGTTAAACCAGGTTAAACAGTTGAAACCAGTTCTAGAAAAGCAAGAAATTTAATAGCCAAAAACAGACACACCAAATGCTTTAAGGAACAGAAAGACACACCAAAATACACAGACTAAATGACACACACACAAAAAAAGAAACCTTACTGAAATGCTGCGATTACATCTACACTATACTTACTGGGTTTGTTTACTTGTCATTATTTGTGGTGCTTTGCAAAGATAATGCTAACTGAATAATACCATAAGTTTTCTATATTTCTACATTCTATCAGCAAACAGTCTTTGTCCACCCAGTGGACACTAACATGGGCATAACATCTCTAGATTTTAGTGACTTTTTGACCTGTAAGCAACCACGCAGAATACTATACACAAAACAAAGGTTCCAAAAGGGATTTTTTTTTTAAGTGATGCCATGTAGAAGAAATTTTTTTCCTTATTGTAAATAACATTTTAATAATCAAAAGAACCTATTTTGAAATGGAAAGTACAGAGCCCCTAAAGGGACATGGTGATAGGAAAAAAAAAGTTGCAAAATGTTTTGCTTTCCCCCGAGATACTTTACGTTCACATGCAAAATGTTTGCTTTTCCCAGAGAAACTTTGTGTGCACTCGACTATTCCTTTTCTTCCTTGTAGGCCTGAAACGAGACTTTAAAGGGGCATTATGCAGGAATCCCGTTTTTGTCAAACAGCGACCCCTAGAGTTGCTGTGGAGTACTTGAATTTAACGTTACTGTCGTAAATACCAATCACTCAGAGCGTGACATGGCCTATTACATAGTATACAATAGTACATTGTGTTTAATTTGTCGTTTAATGAGATATAATATATGTTGTTAGTGGTGAGAATTTTCACGTGATTAAATACATAGATCCGACAATTATCCCATGAACTTTAATGGTCCAGAGGCAGAACTTTTGCCAAGTGTGTCAGAGGTTCTGCGTTCTAATCGGTACTAGTAGTATAGTTTATTTTCCTCATCAAAACCGATTGTTTATTAGTGGTTGAATTTCAAGCAGGGACATGTTTTTTGTGCATTAGGTTTTGTGATTTCACCATCGCCTCCGTGTGCAGTCTATGGTGAAGACAGAGCGCGCGTCACAACAGAACACTGTAACTTATCTGCACCACTGATCGCAGAGGCAACGAGCACTTTGGTCACTTGATTTAAAAAATAACACATTTCAGATCGCCTCTTATTTAACAAACAAACGAAATGAATGCTCTACTGGAGTTACCTGGAGATGTTTTATTTGTTTGTAATGGTACATCCGTGCCGCGAGAGGTTTCAATGGGGACATAACACACCCGCAAATTATGCCTATGCTCGTGTCCGACTCCTCGCTCGGTCAGTCTGCCGTTTCCTCTTTCTCTGTTCCTCCGACAATGCTTTCCTAGCTTTCTGCATCTTATATGCCGGCTCAGCCATGACGATAGTGTGACAAAGTCCATCCCTCTATACCTTGTTCCTGTGTGTATGTGTGCAGTTGCCGTAAAGGAATATGTTACATCGCGAGAGCTGATATCACGCGATACTTCCTGACACTGAGCACGGCGGCCCGCCGCACCGAAGTTGCAAGTGAGATTTTTGCGCTCACAGGCACCAGGGGGGATCGAGACGCCCACCATTCAACCCGAAAGAAGTTATATAACCATTTCAATAACTCTGAAGCTGTTCAGTTAAGCTAAAAAAGCTGCATAGTGTCCCTTTAAGAGATTTCCACGACGCATGCGCGAGAATTGCTATCTCCTTCAACTACTTCAGTTAAGTTCTCGCGCGTGCGCGTCGTGGAAATCTCTTGAAGTCTCGTTTCAGGCCTACAAGGAAGAAAAGGAATAGTCGAATAAAGTCGTTATTTTTGTTTGTTTTTTTCGCACAAAAAGTATTCTCGTCGCTTGATAAACTTATAGTTGAGCCACTGTTGCGACATGGAATATTTAAACATTTTCTTCATTGACTTTCTGGGCCGTCAGGATTCATTCCCTTAGGGAGCCTATGGAGGAGTGATCCAGCTGTCACATTTAATCAAAAATATCTTCATTTGTGTTCCGAAGACGAACGAAGGTCTTACGGGGTTGGTACAGCATGGGGGTGAGTAATTAATGACTTAATTTTCATTTTTGGGTGAACTAACCCTTTAAAGATTCATCATAGAACCATTGATGCCAATAAATAACCTTTTTTAAGAGTATACCAATATAGGCCTTACGCGCCAGAGAAACAAGTGCGCAGCCATCTTTAGAATTTGTGTTTGAACTTGAATATTTCTATGGCATCGCTGTCGAAGAGTAATTAGCTGGTGAAGTGGATTTACTAATTGTGTAGTTAACAAATGTTTTCATGAGCATTGTAACGTTTGAAGCAGAAGTCATTACAAATGTCAGACTGGGAAGATTTCAAAATCTGTAAGATCTTAACTTCATGCTGTTGAAATACAAACCGGAAGACAGAACACAACAAGCGTAGTCCTGAACAAGGGGCGGGGCTACAGAAGGTCTATATAGGATCATGCTAAAGACCAAAAACCGTAGCAACTGCAAAGTCACTTTTTTAAATGTAAAAAAATTGTTTTATGGTTCATCACACTGGCAGAATGTTGTAAAAGCAGGTGATTCATTCCAGAAAATCGTTTATATTTAAAAATAAAGGGCAATTTGAAGCCTAGAGACACATATGTATCCAGTGACACACCAAGAGATCACACCCCAAAGATAGTTAATAATCTCCTTTATTAGATAAGTCATACAGGAATGACAATAATTTATACCTAAGGTGAGACTAGTTTACAAAAAAAGTAAAAAGTGGTTTTAAAAATAGTCTGTATACATTTTATAGAACACAAGAAGCCTGGACAGTTAATCTATTATCACATGAATTATTACTGATGCATTATATGGCATTTGTAATAACTTTGCTTCATGAGGCAGACAATCATATGAGTAAATCAGGTTGTGTGCAGATGCTTTAGAAGGATTTCCATCTGAGGGCTGAGAAAATGGTGTGGATGACATACACTGTAGTGGTGAAAAAGGCAAACACCTGAAATTAAAGAGACAAATAATCACATACACTTCCAACGGGAAAAATTGTAAATATTCAAAATTATTCAGAACATCAGCTTTGTCATTTTTGTTCACAGATTTCACCAGTTATATTCGTATTTAACAGGTAATACAGCATTATATTTGGAAATTTGATTTTGGCTAGAGGGACTCACCACGGCAGCTACATTCAGCTTGTAATTAATTTCGCCTTTGTCTACAAGACCATACGCAATGGTTACTAAAGCTAGAAGCACAGAAGCACTGAGATAGAGGAGTGATGCAAATCCATGGCATGCAACATCCTGTGGAGAGAAATTTAAGAAAATGTTAAAATAGGAAAATGTCTTCATGAGAAGAGAAGTAAGAGAGAGAAAGAGAGAGAGAGATTATGAACCTACCGCGCTTGCCCAAGAGCTTTTGTTACGATGACACCCAGTGCCAAAGACTATCAACCAGGTGAATGTCATGAGGAAACAGAAAATTGTCACAGAAATCACATACGCCTGGGGGTTGCCGTGGGTTGACAAGACCGACAAGTTGAAGTTTGGCAGTAGGCTTAAGTTAATCTCGAAGGGTGACTCAAGCTTTGTAGATGCTACTAGACACAACACCAGACCGCCAAAGACCTAAGAGATAATAAACATAAGAATGAGCTTCCAGATTTGTACTTTTTCTACAAGAAAATATATTAGTAAAACTTTACAATAAGGTTCATTAGTTAATGTATTAACTAACATGAACTAACCATGATCAATACATTTGTTACTGTATAGTTAATCTTTGTTAACTTTAGTTAATAAAAATACAGCTGTTCATCGTTTGTTCGTGTTAGTTCACAGTGCATTAAGTAATGTTAACAAATACAAGCTTTGATTTTAATAATGTATTAGTAAATGTTGGAATTAATATTAACTAAGATTAATAAATGCTATAGAAGTATTGTTCATTCTTAGTTCATGTTAAGTAAGGTAGCCTAGTTAACTAATTTGAACTAATTCACCTTATTGTAAAGTGTTACCAATATATTTTTAAATAGATGAAAAATTAGAACTCTCTTTCCCCCGTGAACATATTTGCTTATGAATTGTTTTAAAACTTTTCCTGAAATATTACAGGGATATCAAACAGTAAAACATCTAAATTGTATATAAGAGAAAATAATGACATTGAGATCAAATAGAATAAAAAAACATTCTGACATTTATGTGGCCTATTGACATTTTTTGAAGATTACAGATTTGCTTAGTTTTTATGTATGTATGTATTCACTTACAATAATGAATCAAATCATTTTAAATAACTTGGATGTAACAGTATAGTCTTTAGGTTAACCATTTAAAAAAAAGATCATTTACATAATTGTATACATTTTCTGTTAATATTTGTTTTCTTTTTTAAATGACTGTTAATTAAAATAAATCAGGAGGCTAGATTATCCAGGATGAATTCTCTCAGTTATGGTTGTCAAATAAATACGGTAGGCTACACTGTAAAAAAAATGTTTTCATTATTTGTTATCAAAACATTTTTCTTTTGTCAACTCAACTTAGATAATTTATGTAGTTCAGATAACATAATATTTTTTGTAAACCAATCTCCATTGTATTAACTAAATTTTTTAATTCCAATGAACTTAAAATTTTAGGCAACCATTACATTTTTAAGTTAAACCAACAATATTTTTTTATACAGTGTAGGTACCACTAATCAATAGTATTTGAATTTACATCAATTTAAATCAATTTAAATTAATTGAATAAAATCAACTCACAAGCTCTACTAGGTAGAAGATGTCGGGTATGGTGCAGAATAAGGCCGCTCCGGTGGGTAGGTAGCCCATTTGCCCTGTATTGGATGCCATGTGTTCACCTGAGTGTCCTCTCTGCACAGGTCAAATGAATGTGCAGAAATGCTGAAGATATGCTTTATTTAAGAGGCTGGCAGATGCTGGACAGACCTGTTCATCTTGATGCATTCCATGACCCACCCTGTGCACACCATTCACCAAGCTGCTGTTTTCTTGCCAGACATATTTGCACATTCATTTTTGACAGTGTTGTTGGTTGTTGTCTTTCAAACGACCATGGCAACTTTCTTTAGTGTTTTTTTTACAGACCAAAGGTATACAACAACATACTGTAGATATAACAACAACATCTTACTATATTCTAATCCAACGATTTATCAATTCGTGGTGGTGATCAATGAATGGGCCTATGTCAATGCAAAATATGGGAAACAATAAACTGAGCAAAATTCATCAGGCTATTTTAAAATGAAAGATTTTTATCTCAACATTTGCCATGTTGACAGTCAAGCACCCATGTCGAAGACTTAGCAAAATGAAACATTTAAAAATATGTTCTTGAAACATGTTTCCTAAGTCATCGATCTGGGTACAAAGGGGTTCATATTTTATCAAAGCGTGACTCAGGATTCAGTTTCATAGATTTTTTTGAGTGATAAATTAAATATTTCTTACAATAGCCTTTCCAGGTGAGGCTTAATTCTTTGCAGTGTCTTATTTTATTACCGGGTGCCGGTTATGAGGAAAAATCCAGGCTTTAGTATGTTTTATTAAGTTGTAGGCTAGCCTATGGTAGGCCTATAGCCTACGTTCTTTTTCAAGTTGTAAGCTTGAAAGTTTTTAGTAGGTGATTTCTATTATTTATGTAGCCTACTTATTGAGATGTTAGGCTAATGCTGAAATCCACTGCGATGATAGACAAATTAAAACATTTTCAGACTGACAAACACGACTGTATTTACAGGAAACGTAGGCTACTTGTTCCCCTTTACCTATTGCACAGCTTAATTACTTCCCTATTTTTATCTGCATATACTATCACGAAGCTCAACATACCAAAAACCTTGAATATTGAACATTGAATATTTATCCCGCATCAGATGGTTGGTTCACTTCAGACCGTTTTTTACCTTACACTCCCATCTAGTGTCTAGTGTGGTGATTACAGCACTTGAAGGAGTTGTCACGTGTGTTCTGTTACTTTACTCAGCGCTGGCTATGATGAACCAATCACAGTCCTTTTTTGAGCTCTAGCTACGATTTTTTAAACAAACACACACACACACACACACACACATATAAAAACCCGCCCTGAATGCGAATTGAATCAATAGAATATTCACTGCTTTATGAGCCATTCAATGTTCTACCCCTTAAGAAACGGTTAACATTGCTTCCCCATGAATTAAATGCGCATTTTGTCCATGTGTTACAGTAATACGTATTTGTCGTAATCGATATGTGGACCTGCTTTGACGCGCGTAGCAGCACGTAGTAGGCTACGTAGGTCATCTTGACTCGAGTGATGTTTTGACAAGATTTTTGGTTTCGGTTGCTGTCGTCTAGTCGCTGTGTGCTAAACATCCACATTCTGAGAGGTAGACATGCTGAAATACTTTATTCCTTGTTTCATTTCTTATTTAACTTTTCGGGCCATTTACAGACTGATAAATACGATTCTTCCGGGTTTGTTTTCTTGTTATGATAAGCTGACTCATTTTGTTTTATCATGCTTTCTACCACACAAACTGCCTGTACCTAGTTGTTTTTCACAGAAAGAAGGGTCATTTCACGAAAAGAGTAGCTTTTGAGTGTCGCAAGACTATATGTTCATAATATGAAATACTGACACTAACTTTTATAATATGTTATAAAAAAATTCACATAACACATCAAAAAGTCAAGTAGCCTACATTAATCACATGGAGTACGTTTATACTCATATACCGTACATCATATTTTGACAATATTTATAATATTTAGGCTATTATTATTTAATAATAAATATGTTTTGACAGAATATTTAAAAAACGTAGGTTACGTGTTAAGGGTTTACTGTAATTTACTGTACCTAAAAAAAATCATCTTTTCAATATTGAATGTATGGAATCACCCAGAATTTTATAAAATCACGTTTAATGGTTAAGATTATAACTCCCTATATCTCTTTTGTCTATAGATACAAGTTGGAAATATCTCAGAAGTTTATAATCTCTTATGTGAGGCCTTCAGTGATTTTTTTCTGCACGTTGGCTCAAATCTGGATCCTTAACCTGTGCAACGTATCCGTCACCTTGGCACTGAAGTGAACTGTCACAGAAGTGAATTGGGATCTGTTTAAACAGACACAGATGCCTCGATGGGGGACATGTACCAGCAAGCACTTTCGTTGGTCAAGCCCAGTAGCTCAAGGGCTGGTTTTGTGTGTTTTAATCTTTGGAGTGATATTGCCTATATGCTGCCATCGTCTACTTTACTCATATTATTTTTTAAAGAGTGTTTATCTTGATTCACTAAGCGAAGCATCACTACAAAAAAGCCACGACAGAGGTCAGGAAGCCCTGCATTTCTGGGAGAGTGCTACCTCTACGAAAAGCCTAAAGGACCCTTTGGAAACGGATGCTAAGAAACCAGATCTCCTGATCACCATAGTGACATCCAGAAGAATAGAGGGGAGGGACTATCACTACCTGTTACAGGTGGCACAACAGCTCAAATCGCTCCTTAAGGCATGTGGCGATAAACCATGTGCTGAGGTCATGCTCTGTGATGTCGAAAGTGGTCCCGCTTTGAACGAAGATGCTTTGCTTCTGGAGAAAGAGTTCCTGGTTGTTAGACGTTCACCAGATGAGAAATGGAACAACAAAGATGTGGCCAACATCTTCGAGAAGGAGAAAAGAGATTACGTTTTCTGCCTGCGGAAAGGATGGGACCTGATGAGGCCAAAAAACGTCGTCGTCCTGGAGGATGATGCACTTCCGATGACCGATTTCTTTCCGTTGATTAAAAACTTACTCTCGCGGAGATTTGCCCTCAATAGTTTATACATAAAGCTCTACCACCCGGAACGTCTTCAGAGATACTGGAACCCGGAGCCGTATCGCATTCTAGAATGGCTGGGTCTCGGACTGTTTGGGGCTACAATACTCCTCCTCTTGTTATCTCACTGTACACCTCTTTCTTTTACCTTCTCACCTCTTCATCTTCTCTTCTTAACTCTCTACGTAATGGCCGTGTCTGAGCTGGCAGGGAGGCACTATCTGCTGGAGATCAGACGCCTCTCACCCCAGCTGTATGCTGTTTCTCCTGCCACTGAATGCTGCACCCCTGCTATGCTCTACCCAGGTAATGCCTCCATCCGAGCCGCCCAATACCTGGACCAGGCCGTCTGTGCTAGGGGTAATGCCAAAGACATGGTGCTGTACAAGATAGCCAGGTCGACGCCAGGTGAGAAGGCACACAGCGTTGAACCCAATATCATCAAGCATATTGGAGCTTACTCCTCCATCAGGAAGAACCCTCTTCTACCCAGATTAATTTGACATGTTTTCTTTTAACAGAGGTTGAATATGAAAACCATTTTAGGCACTGTTTATTAATAAATGTTTCAATTTTGTGGATGAAATATAAATATCTTTTTAGAAATCATAGCTGGCCGTTTGTCAAAAAACTTTTGTGAAGTTTTGAAACCGTTTCCTGATCACTATGCTTCTCTTTTAAACTATTCAACATTTGTCAGTTTACAGTGCATAATGGCACAATGGATTTTAGCATCAGAAGGGAATTCATAGGGTTATGAAAATGATTTTGTATATATATATATTTAGAACTGTAAATTATTGCCAAATGTGTGGACTCAAAACACTTCAATTCAAATTCAATTCAATTAACTTGTAATCAATTCAAATCATTTATATTTCTCTTTATATTCAACATGAGCACCAAAGGCTTATCCTCAGAGATGTTTTATATAGATTTGTATTGATCTTTCACTCTATTGGGTTTATAAAAATCACTTTTCGTAAAATATAATAAATATTATATAAAGTTTTATAGTCGTTGGTTTCTTTTTTTGTGGTACATGTTCTTTCACTGTTTTTTTTTTTTTAAAGGTAATATAGCCTACTGAAAAACGTTAAGTTAACACTAAATTATACGATGCTGTGATATTCCTCCTCTGTTGAGGTCTCAGAGTAAATTTCTGTGTTGCATAAGACAGTCGTTGGGGTGTTTTCATCCAGGTGTCCCTACAAAACTCAGCCTGTGGCTGTTTTCTCCTCTATTTCCGCTGGATTTAGTCACATGACCGGTCAAAATACACCACATTGCAAACTCTGTTTAAAGAAACAGTATACACTTTATATATTTATTTATTTATTTATTTATTTATTTATATGCTCTTGATGTTCCATACAATTTATATTATTCGCCCAAGAACTGTTTATTTGAAGATTAAAGCCAAGTACCACACGTACGTGTGTAATATGCGGGATTTATCAATCGAATCCTACTATGGCGAGGCCTTATCTTATGAATATTAATTAGTTAGAGCGTTCATCCTACCAACACAAGGCTTATTTCCAATGGAAGGCGGGACTTATTCATGTTAATTAGACCATGCTCAGGTTGATTGGTGAGATGGCTTGTCTACTAAATATTAATTTGGCAATGATCGGTCATTTTCAACTGACAAAGGCGTGGGTCATGAATTTTTAATAGAGAGGCCTTCGCCATACTATGATTTGGAAGTTCGCTTCGTTTTAGCAAGATAAACTTTTTCGTGACGGAATTTCCTGCGAACTGGATGTATCTGCTGCGTAAGGACAGGGAAAAGTTGAGGGATGGAGAAAATGTCTGAGACCGAAAACCCAAAGTGCCATTCTTTATCAAACAATGAAGGTTTAACCAATGGAGGAAATAATGTTTCCAGTAACGTTTCAGATGAGATGACAGAGGTATGTTGCGTGCGTGGATATGGTGCTCTTGGAAACCTGTACTCATCAATCTGCCGCAAAATCACAATCTCAACGGGTGTTAAAAAAAAAAAAAAGATAATAGATGACACTCTGATTGTTTGGTTTATTTGTATAGAAAGTTTTTTGAACTTATTACAACATTAAATCTGGATCGGTTATGGAATAAGAGAAACATCTTGTATCCTGTTTGTCAAGAAAGCACTGGAAAATTTGCTTGAAGAAAGTGTCAATTGAAAGTGTCCCCTTGAAGAAAGTGTCAACTGAAGCACTGGAAATATTTGGCAAACATATTAGAAGTTCTTTACCTATTATTTTTTTCTGGTTTGTTAAGAAATGGATTGTTATGAGTGTCTGTTGCCATACAAATTCAATTATGCATGGAGTAACTGTTTAGATAAATAAACATGCACATCAACGTGTTTTTGAGTGAAGGGAGGGAGATTATAGCATCAAATAGTTTTGGTTAGCTGATATGTCCTCTGTACTTTATTTAACCAGCTTTTCACAGCCTTTGCAAAGTATTAGATCTGTTTATTGTTATTTATACAGATTTTATGACATCATATGTTCATTGAGAGACTACATGAAATATTTGTCACACCATGTGCTTCTCATTTAAAATGAAAAATAAAAGGTGGAAAGTGATTAAAATTGGCAAGTCAAACTGATTTTTCTCTCTTCTTGGTCTCTGGTGTTTGCTGATGTTGCTTTAGAAATTCGACCTTGCCACTGTCTATGTGTCAGATGCCCAGTATAACAGGAACATCTGTTTTGACACTTCACCACAGGCTGTGAGGTAAGAGATGACTTTCCAACAATCATTTATATAACTTTGACTATTACTAGGTTGTGTATTATCAAATCTGTAAAATATTCCACAGGCTGTACCTGCTGTACAATCACTGGTTCATGCAAACTCTGGTATATGTGTTCATCGTCATAAATCTTGCTCTGGCTCTCTTTGAGGATCCTGCCGTTGTTCCAATTCCTATATGGGTATGTATGTAAATATAACTTGCATTTACAAATTGTTCAGCAAAGCAGTGGATTAATCATTGACCACAATTGTAATTCGTTTCAGACCTTGTGTAGATTTGTGAATGGGTGGTTGAATATTTCTTGAATGCTCTCTGTATCTCTAGCTGATTACCTTAAAAGTCCATACCCCCGTCAGTTCATACTGCTAACTCTTTCTCTGACAAGCAGATGCCATGAGAGCCGTTTTTAACCACAAAACATAATGCATCAAACTCTATACTCTGAAATGAAGAATTGGGGTGTGTTTTCATATTAAGTTACCTATATGATTGTGTGACCAAGGAAACATCCCAGACAGTGATGTTATATATTTAATAGTTTTTAGCATAGCAACATAAACACTTAGAAGAAAAGGTTCTACAGGTATATAGAACCTTAAAGGGTTCATTTAATAAATATTTCCTTGTATAGATCTTTTCTACCTTTTCAGTATAAAGTGTTCTTTAAAATTGAGTCAAGAACTCTAGGGTTCTTTATAGAACTCCATTGAACTTTTCTTTTTTCTTGCTTACTGCTTTTATGACATCCTGGAATCCATGCCAACCGTCCATATGACACAATGGGGTATAAAGAATGTCCCAATATAACATAACACATTGTGTGTGTGTTTCTGTATATGTGTGTTCTATAGGCGACTTCTACAATTGAAATCATATGTCTCTCTGCATTTACTGTGCGGATGGTACACTATGCCAAAGTCATTCCAAAGGATAAATTCTGGAAGGATCCCAAAAATATCTGCATCCTAATCGTTGTAACGGTAGGCCTCTAATACATAGTTTTGGATTGTATCTTATTTACAGGTACAGAATCACTTTTATCTTGTGTTAATTTGACTATACATTATTTATATATACCCATAAAGTATTCTGTCTGTACAAATGTGAAAATGCTGAGAATGTGCTCGTAACAATGTTGTGAAATGAACTTTAGCCCGTGTTTTGTCATTCTCAGCAGTTCTGCAGGATCTCCAGGAAATGTGGTGTTCAATGACTATGAGTAGACATTTAGTAAAGTCAGGGAGAGGGTTTATGTGTGTGTTGCATAACTGGACATTTTGAGAGATTTTAAATGTCATTGTATTCTTGTTTCATTATCTTTCTTTACCCACCTCCCACCTCACAGCTCTCTTTCATAGATTTGATTATATATGGGGCACTGAAAACATCAGGCTATTTTTCCATCCGATGGTCAAGGGTTTTGAGACCGCTTCTGTTAGTCAATGTTACAGAGGGACGGCAAGTAAGAAAACCACAATCAAAGCACAATAAACACATACATTTTATATTTTTTCTCATAGTTTATATTTAGTGTATTTCTTGTATTTAATTAAGATTAAATGTTGTCAGTAATTTTGATTTTCCTGTCAGTTACTCTAGTCCTAAAGTTGACGAAAGCATACATCTACCATTTAAAAGTTTGGGGTCAGTAAGATGTAAAAAAAAAAAAGAAGATTTTATATTCAGCAAGCTTGCATTAAATGGATCAAAAATGACAGTGAAGACATTCTTATTTATAATGTTACAAAAATCATAATAAAAAAAAAAACATTCTATTCATCAAAGAATCCTCAAAACAATGGTTTCCACTAAAATATTATGCAGCACACCTGTTTTCAAAAATTTGATAACAATAAGTGTTTGTGATTTCTAAAGGATCATGTGACATGGAAGACTGGCGTAATGATGCTGAAAATGTAGCTTTGCTATCACATGAATAAATTACATTTTAAAAATATATTAAAATAGAAAACTGTTATTTTAAATTGTAATAATATTTCACAATATTACTGTTTTTACTGTATTTTTGATCAAATAAATGCAGTCTTGGTGAGCATGAGAGACTTAAAAACATTTAAAAACCTTACCGACCCCAAAGTTTGAATGGAAGTGTATGTGTATTGGGCACAAATGTCTCTCCTCCAGACCCATTTCTTTCTTTCTTTTTTTTATCCTTCTGTTTGTGTCTGTAGCTGCGGAGGGCGTTCAGGAGTATTCGAAATGCACTGCCTCAGATCTCCTATGTTTTTCTCTTATTCATGTTCAGCGTGTTGGTCTTTTCTCTCATGGCTCTTAAATTATTTGGGAAAAGGTAAACCGAAATAAAGTATCATCCATTTATACCTCTGTTTTTCCATTCATCTCAATTGTGTCCATTGAAAAATAGTTTACATAGCCTTTTAAGCTGCTTGTCATATCTTTTTTTCTTTTTTCTCAGGGGCCTTCTTACCATTGATGGTTCTCCATATTTCACAGACTATTTGGATATTGTTTTCGATCTGTATGTGTTGGTGACCACTGCTAATAGCCCTGATGTCATGTAAGTCTTGAGCTATTGCATTTTCTTTCTCTCCTTTTAAGCTTTTTTCTCTTTTGTGAATCTTTGTTGTGTGCAATTGTATATTCAGCAGTATAAAAGATATCAGTCACCCATAATATGCTTGTACGCATGCATTGTACACAACACAAATGCTTCTGTAATATTTGATGTTTTTATGTTTTCTTTGTAGGATGCCGGCATACAACTACAGTGTTTTCTTCACTATTTTCTTCATTCTATATATTGTTATCAACATCTATACCTTCATGTCCTTCTTTCTTGCTGTCGTTTACAATAACTACAAAAAGTACCTGAAGGTATTAAAAAAAAAATCCGTCAACATGCACATTTTTATTTCTCACATTTTTATCTTATCTTAGTTATCTTAGAATAAAATAATCTTGATTTACAATTTATATTATTAAATATTAAAATGAAATAATTTAAATGTAATTCAATCAAATTAATATTATTGATCAGTTAATTTTTTTATTAAATACCACAGATTGTGCTTTTTTTACATTTTCATTTTTCTTTATTGTGTAACGTTGCTGTTTGAGCATGAAGAAGATCTGCAAAGTTACAAAGCACAAAGTCCATTTGAAAGGGAGTTATTCTCTATATCAGTAAGCACTGGCTCGATTGTTGTCTTGAGTTTTTTTCTGGGAACATACACGTTACAATATTCTTCATTTAAGTAATTCCTACCCAACGCATACACAAAATAAATGGGGCAAGGACTGGTTTAGTAGTGTGTTGTCACCATGCCCAAGAGACGCTGTTTTTTTCCACCACGGATCTAACACGGTTATGGTAAGGGACAAGATAGTTCTGAAACAAGCTCGAAGTGGTTACCCAATCACAGCACTCTGGTCCAACTGACCAATCAGAGCACATTGAGCTTTTTGGAAGGAGGGGCTTTATACTAGAATGGAACTAAACCGAGAGTTACTGACAGACTGGGAAGAGAGGTGCTGCACTACTGTGAAATAAGTGAAAAATAAATTGTTATTTGAACATTCAAGCATGAAAATGTATTCTAGTAGACCCCAAGAACAAAATTAAGATTTTGTAAAAGAGCATAATAGATCCTCTTGAATATTATTGTTCAGTCCAATAAAAATACTTCTAGCTATCTATCTAGATGTAGTGGAACACTGACTTGATTTCTTTCATGTTTTCTAGGAGGAAGTGCGGCAGCTGGTGAAGGCCAGAAGATATAAGATGTGTCGGGCGTTTTCTTTGCTTCAGGAGACCCGGGGTGAAGGTGGGGAGCCTGTGATGACCCAGGCCAAATGGAACCTTCTGGTTAAACTCGCCAAGCCGAAAATCAGTATTGCTCACCGGGAACTGCTCTGGAGCGTCTTAGATGATCAGAATAAAGGACACATAGGTCAGATAGGTTTTTCTGTCCTATATCATATTTGACTTCGGTTTTATTGACTTTTTCTCTTTTTTTCCCCCTTGATCTTTTTTTCCGAGCAGGAAAGTTTGCATTTGTCCAGCTGGCTGATCTTCTAAGTATCCAGGTGATCACAGTAAAGTCACAGGCTCACCCCATTCAAATCTGTTTCCCCTCTCTGTATAATTCTTCAGCCAGCAGATTCATTCGCCACATGGTTCATCACAGGTATGTGGACACAAAGGGCCAGATTTACTAACAGCTTGCATCAGCACAAACCCTCTTTTGGCATTAAAAAACTACTGTCAGGATATTTAATAAAGACGCGCAGTAAAACAATTGCGATGAAAAGGCATGGACAGTTATTTTTGCGTGGACTAAGAACTTATTGCATATGCATTTGTAAGAGATTCCCTTTCAGACGATTTGCAGTAGTCAATTTACTGGTATTTGTGCCTTTATTTAATGCCCAAAAAAGCATGTCTTAACCCATTTTGCACTTGACATGACTGTGACTGTGGCTTTTTCACTTTTTTCACCAACTGGACTGGAGTGTGAAGCATCAATGGAAAGGAAATCCAAAAAATAGGGGTGTAATGATACCTTCATATCACGATTCGATATATATCACGATAATGAACTCACGATATGATATTATAGCGATGCTCCAAGACATGTGGCAAAAGGTTAGCAAAAAATTTACTGTTGATTTAACCCTCTGGGGACTAAGCCTAAGGACTAAGGACTAAATAAGACTAAGGACTAAATTTTTACATTTGGGCTTATACACCATATGTAATGGAGATGGAACACTATGTGTTTGGTATATATGGATTCAGAAGACCATAAGCTAACATACAGTCATGGCCAAAATTGTTGGCACCCCTGGTAAATATTATCAAAACTGGCTGTAAAAAATAAATCTGCATTGTTTATCCTTTTGACCTTTCATTAAAAAAAATAGCAAAATTCTAACCTTTCATTGAAGTAAAAGAATTGAAAGTGGGGGGGAAATCACATTATGAAATATTTTTTTTTCTCTCCAAAACACGTTGGCCACAGTTATAGGCACCCCTAGAATATTTTACGAGTAAAATATCTCTGAAGGATATTCCCATTAATATTTACCTTTTTTAGCACACCAGGGTGACTAGGAACATGAAATTGTCCAGCCATGACTTCTTGTTTCACAGGAGTTTAAATATAAGGAAACACAAATGCCAAATTCCCTTAATCATCCATCACAATGAGTAAAACCAAAGAATATAGTTCTGATGTGCATCAAAAGATTGTTGACCATCACAAAATAGAAAGTGGCTGTGAGAAAATAGCTAAAGAATTGAAAATCCCCATTTTGACCATCAGGGCAATAATTAAGAAGTTTCAATTAACTAAAGATGTTAGGAATCTGCCAGGAAGAGAACGTGTGTCTATATTGCCTTAATGCACGGTGAGGATGAAAGTTTGAGTGGCCAAAGACTCTTCAAGGATCACAGATGTAGAATTGCAGAGATTAGTTGAGTCTTGTGGGTCAGAAAGCCACAAAAAAAAATCAAACAACCCCTACATCAAGACATGTTGTTTGGGAGGGTTTCAAGAAAAATCTTCCTCGCTCATCCAAAAACAAACTCCAGCAAATGCAGTTGTCAGACACAACTGGAACTTCAAATGGCACAGGTTTCTGTGGTCAGATGAAACTAAAAAAATAGCTTTTTGCCAGTAAACACGCTAGATGGGTTTGGTGCACACAAGGATAAAAAGTACCCAATGTGTACAATTTAATATATCGTTGGATCTTTAATGTTGTGGCCATATTTTTCTGCTGGAGGTCCTGGACTTCTTGTTCAGATACATGGCATCGTGGATTCTATCAAATATCAACAGATAAAAAATCAAAACCTGACTCCTTCTGCTAGAAATCTTATAATGGGCCGTGGTTGGATCTTCCATCAGGACAGCAATCCAAAACAAACATCAAAATCAACACAAAAGTTAGTTACGGAGCACAAAATGAAGCTTCTGCCATGATCGTCCCAGTTCCCTGACCTGATGAGTGTGCTGAACTGAAGAGAAGAAGCACCAACATGGATCTGGGAATCTGAAGAATCTGGAGAGATTCTGTATGCAGTAATGGTCTCTGATCTCAGGTCAGGTGTTCTCCAAACTTATCAGGCATTATAGGAGAAAACTCAGAGCTGTTATCTTGGCAAAATGAGATTGCAAAAAGTATTTAATAAAAGGGTGCCAATAATTGTGGCCAACGTGTTTTGGAGAAAAAAAAAATTATAATGTGATTTCCCCCCCACTTTCAATTCTTTTACTTCAATGAAAGGTTAGAATTTTGCCAATTTTTTTAATGAAAGATCAAAACGATAAACAATGCAGATTTATTTTTTACAGCCAGTTTTGATCATATTTACCAGGGGTGCCAACAATTTTGGCCATGACTGTAAGCATGCATGTAATGTGTTTATAAAGGAAGTATGAGTGAAAAATGTACAATAAACTAGAGAATTTCCAAAATGGAAATTAGATTTTTGTCATTTATTTGTGAAAAATCACACATCACAATAGTTTTTGAACAAAAAATATATTTGTCAAAGCCTTTGCTTGACAGACATGTGTAATTTGTTAAATAAAATGTGTAAAGAACAATGGAAAATGTAACTTTATTTACAAATAGTCCTAGGCGTTTTTCTTAGGAATGCTTAGAATTTTCTTAGCAATGCTTTCTCCTCGTCACTCTCCAGTAATTGTTCCAGAGCTTGTTCCACCGTAAATCGTTTACTGCTTGCCATCATAAAAGTGCTAAAACAATAAATAATGCTATAATTGTATGTATATATATATATATATATATATATATATATATATATATATATATATATATATATATATTATAATTGTTCTGTCTCTCGCTCATATTTCTCTGATAATCTGCTCCGTAAGCCTCCGTTCGCTCTCTCTCCTTCTCTCCATTCAACGCTGTTTGCGTCATATCCCAAACTATATTAGTACCACCCCTTGCAAGGCTACAGAGTCCTCTGATTTGCTAGATACGTCATGGTAACCTTCCTCTGATTGGGTAAGAAAAATATTTCTCCATCGGCAATTTTTCCATTGGTTGTTGTTTGCGGAATCTGCCAAACAACATCGATTTCATTGGCCTTTTACATAGTGGTATTGCGCAACAAGGAAGTGTGTATATTTAAAAGCCGGGTAAGTTATCACTGTTTTCAGCGGAATCTGAGGAAGACGGTAAAAAAGACCGCACCTCTCTATCATTCATAGTTTTTAAGATATTTCCACATTTGTAAAAGTATGCCATTTTGGGCGGTACCGCCCAATCCGTCCCCAGAGGTTTAAAGTGGACAAAATGTGGTATTAATACAATATAAATATTCATGATTCTGAAGCTTAAAACACATAATTATTTTAGACCAATATGCTTGCACTCTGTCACTGACTAGATGTATTTAAAATAATGTAGGCCGTTTGTTTATATATCTATGTGGTGTTTTTAATATGCGTTAAGACAAACCATGTGTAAATTCATATGTCAACACCATTGCTGAGTATTTTCTCCTTAAATCTGCAGTGAACCAAAGACAGTCTCAAAAATGCGGTTTGAAATCGCTGATATTTCTTACGTCACAAACTACCTTGTAACCAATCATGTCAAGGTGTGATCGTCAACGAGTGGATCTCTGAGCTAGTGTGAGTGAGTGGAGGCGGGGCTAATTTGCTTATTCATAGAACCGTGTATACTAAATGAGGCAAGGTTGTAGAGTTACATTTAAGCTATTTTAAGGCATGAAGAATTGTTTTTCAAGCAAAAAAACGTTTAAATATGTCATTTTGGATTGACATTCAGGATTGGTCACTTAGCTGTTGCCTGGCTGCCATTTTCTCTGAAGTTGGCCAATCGCGCTATTTGAGCGAAGTTAATAATAAAATGAAAACATCTCATATGGTCTGTAAACTTTACCAAGGCAACAACTGACACATTTGTATTACATTCTAAAGGTCCGTTATCAGGTCCGTTATCAGCCCCACAGCCGAAAATGAAACCATATCCGTACAATGACATGGTTAAGCAGTGAGCTGTTTGTGCGGATGGTGGAAATCCTGAGGCGCCGTGGAGAACAGAAGGGAGAGGAAGAGAATTTTATCCACTCCTATTCATTTATTTGGAATGTCAGAGAAAGACTTTTTTCCAAACATATTGTTTGCCAAGCCATGATATTTTTAATTTGCACTGATCTTGCTAGATTGCATTGGTCATTGTGGTGCTGGCTGTATCCGTGTTATTTAATTTGCACACTGTGAGTAGATCACCCTCAAAACTTTCCTCCCCCATCGCACTTTTATTTCAACACACTTGCCCTGTTTAGTAAATCTAGCCCAAAATGTTGATCTTGCATTGACACTAATACATTCACATGTTTTTTTTTTTTGGACAACAACGCTATTTGAATTTCATATATTTGTATTGTGTGTTTCAGAATGTTTGTGTATGTCTATGACCTGATTATTCTGGTGAATGCTGTGTTCATTGGTCTGGATGAGGAGAACCCTGTGGTATCAAATGCTGAGTGGGGTTTTCTGGCTCTTTATATGTTGGAGATCATTCTCAAACTGTACTCTACTGAGCCACGGGCGTTCTTCGCACGGCATCATTTCTGGAACTGGTGAGGAACACTTTGTGTTTTGTATGGCTCACTGAATTTGATCACATAACATCACCTGTGATAGCTCACATGAAACCAAATTCAATCAACTCTATCTCTTACAGGTTTGACACTATCATTGTTGTGTCTGCACTCTTTGGCACCATCATTAACTCAGCACTCAAACACTGTAAGTGCACATGTGGATATAACTAAATAAAGCACTAGGAGGGTTATTATGTATATATTTTTGTATCACTGTTACACTGTATTTGACATATTAGAAGACTCATTTTCTAAGTGTAATATCAGAGATGTTAAGTTTGGTATAAACATACCTTTAAGAAGTCCTTGTTGACTTTATCTTTGTTTTCAGCTGGAGGTTACACTAGTCGTCAGATCTTGGACATAGTTTTTATCATGCGAGTCCTTCGACTCATACGTTTGGTGGATTCCATAAAGAGGTGAGATAGTTCCAGCCAAATGCAAAACAAACAAGCGATTTCTGTGCTTAAAAATGCCTTTTATTCATTTGCCATGTGCCATTAAATTAAAAACTTTCCCTCGTAGATTTCGAGCCATCATCAACACGCTTATTAAAATTGGACCAACTATTCTTACCTTTGGCCAACTCATAGTGGTGAGTATTTGCATATTGTTATGGATTAGTTCATCCAAAACTCTAAATTGTCAAAATATACTCTGCCTCATGTCATTCCAAACCTGTACGACGTTCTTTGTGGTTTTGTCTATACAATAAAAGTCGGTGGGGTTATCTCTTGTTTTGGACCCCATTTATTTTATTGTAGGAACAAAAACATTCTTCAATGTATCTTTGTGTACTTAGTGAGTAATAGGTAATAGGCATACACTGAGAAATATCAATTTCAATAATATTTCTAATATGAGTACATACTGTATATACTTACAATACCAAATATTATTTTTTTTTAAAATAAAGTAATAAGAATTATTCAGCAAGGATGCATTAAAATGAGTCAAACTTGACAAAGACAATATTACTGTTATAATGTTACAAAAGGTATATATATATATATATATATATATATATATATATATATATATATATATATATATATATATATAATAATTATTTTTTTTTCTTTCTATTAATCAATGAATCCTGGAAATCTTAATTTCTAGAGGATCATGTGACACTGAAGACTGGAGTAATGGCGGCTGAAAATTCAGCTTTGCCATCACAGGAATAAATTACATTTTAAAATATATTAAAACAGAACTTTTTTTTCTAAACTTTTTTTTTTTAATTTTAACTTATGATATTTCATAATATTACTGTTTTATTGTAGTTTTGATCAAATTAATGCAGCCTTGATGAGCGTATATAGAGTTGTTTCAAAAACATTAAAACAACTGCTTCGACCCCAGGACCTTCGATAAGGTGTATATCTATTGCATGCATTAGACGGGCTATTGCTTTTAAATAAAAATACAAATTTATTAAAGTGTTCCTGAGGAAGGAGTGGTTGCTGTCGCCGTCTCATTGGTGATTCCTGTATACTGCACCATACCTGGCCTCAAGGACATATTGTACAAAAAAGTGGGGGGAGGATGTAGTGCTTGATTTTTGGCTACATTTAGATACAGGGACAGGGACATAATCATCAGAAGGGAGGCAAGACCCTTCATGCCACATGTTAAACTGTGATTTGTGATGAGAAACATTGACATAATCAATATACCTGTGTATTTATTATAAATTCACTGCTGTCCCCCTACAGGTGGTCTATTACATATTTGCAATGGTTGGCATGGAATTATTTAAAGGAAAAGTTCGTTTTTTTGAACCTAACTCTACAAGTCCTGATCAAGAGTACTGTGGAAACCCTCTCCTTAAAGGAACCACTTTTGCTAAACTCAACTACTGCAAGAACAACTTCAATAATGTGATCTCTTCCTTCATCGTCTTGCTGGAACTCACTGTGGTCAATCAGTGGCATGATATCCTTTACAACTACAGATCAAAATGTATTTGTGCTCCAAGTATAATACTTCATTAAGTGTGTGAAACTGTAGACTGAGGTCTTTGAAATTTCTAGTAGCATAAGTTTCATGCATTGCTTTTCCCTTAACTCAGCTGCACTGTTGGCCAGCGGTTTCACAGCAGTCACACATGTTTCAGCCAGAATATTCTTTGTCCTTTTTCACATTGTGGTCGTCATTATTATAATCAAGTAAGAATGGAGTCTACTAGAATATCATTGTTGTGTTTTACTATGGAGGAAAGATATGCATAATGTGAGATTTTTATTTCCCCCCAGTATTTTTGTAGCATTTATTTTGGAGGCCTTCTTGGTGGAATACACAATTGACAAAAGTGACCTGCAGACTTCTCTGGAGAAAAAGATAGAGGAGCTGGAGCTTAATGTCCAACAGTATGTGCCATTTAGACCTGATGTCTTGTTATTTGATGTATAAAAAAATGTTTCATGCATTCGTGTCAGCGTAGTATCCTGCTGCTGTTGATTTTGGGTTTTAATGGAGGTTTGTGTGGTTTTGTGTTTGTTAGGGATGGTATGGACACAGGTCTTGTAGATGCAATGGAGAACAATGAAAATGACCTGGGTTCTTCTGAAGCTGGCAAACAGAAGCCCTCCCTCATGTTCAAGATTGCTTCAAGAAGTATTTTATTTTATTATTTTGTTGCTATTAATCGTTTGTTTTATTATTATTATTATTTATTATTTTATATATTATTATAACAATGTTATGCTTTTTGTTTTTTGCTTTGCTTTAATTTTTGTTATTTTTCAAATGTATTCTTAGTCTTGTAAAAGGAGTATTTTGTATATATATATTTGTTTTATTTTTCCAGGATCCAGAACTGTGGATGGACTTTTGCAGCGGATGTTTGAAAGAGAACTTCGCCCTGAAGACTTCAATGAGGAGGAAGAGCCAGAAAACCTCAACTTCTCAAACCCCGTCTTTGACTCAGTATAACTGATATGAAACTAAAAGCTCCCCAAAACATGTAAATATATAAATACAGTTTGTATCAAAGATTCTTTATATGTATGCAATATTTGATAAGATTTATTATACTTTGCTATGTGGACCACTAATATTGATTTTTCTATCATCAAAGAGTCATTTTTGTAATCAAATGTGTGTGTGTGTGTAATATTATACATATAGGCTTAAAATAGTGTGTGTTTTTATACTTGTTTTGGGGAAAGTGCACTACATGACCAATAAGGATTGCCCCAGAGTAAAAGTTTGTAGACATACCAATTGAAATAAAAAAATTATTGTAATATAGGCTACGAGAGAGAGGCTCGTTGATGTCCTAACGTGTCCCATAAGAACTAAACTACACCATTCACGGACTCATAATGTGCTGTCAAGAGCTCACCAGCAGGGAGCGGAATACCGTGTGTAGAGCATTAGCATCGCTGTGGTGGAGGTCGGAGAGGAAGAGTGGTGTGTGGTGCTGATGCTGGGATCCAGACGGGCGGGGAGCAAAGTAGGCGGCATCCAGCATCCTTAGCAATGGTGGAGAGAGGTCTAAACAGTATCCTGGCGCGGGGAAAGAGGTTATGAGCCTCCGTTCATAAGAAAATGAGCAGGTAATAAGCGCCTTATATTTCAATTTCGCTGTGGCACAATGTGGCTGGTTCTGTGATGCCAGGCCATGGCCTATTGGAGAACCGCTGTCATTTTAAAACAGCCCCTGTAGGAATACCAACTGCAACTGCATCCATAATGTCTTCCAATAATATTTGCATTTCGTGGAAAATGAAGAAAAAAGAAAGAAAAGAAAAGCTTATTATATGCGTTTGCTTAAATAACACAGGCCTATTGAACCCCGGTGTTGTTTATCGGCTTCAGTTTGAGATGTGTAGTTCTGTTTGGAGGCTTCTCTGTTTGGATTGGTATCTTTACTTTTGGGCTAGTTAACTATTCAGGGTTTTGTAATCGACTTCTCTCTACGTTTGTGTTGTTGAGTAGCCTAGTTTATGTAACAATACAAAATGAACATTGACAACGGGTGTAGCAGGCAGGCGAAATGCAAATCCTACTACGGCGAAGACATGGCTTATGAATAATAATTAAGTCACTCTGTCGTTGCTGGCTGAGACGTAATTAATATTCATGAGTCAATCATTCCTCCTAGCACGATTCGTTAGTTTACTAGCGCAGCGTCTGCCTATTACCCAATCACGTAGCTGTACTAGACGAACGTAACGCAACGTAATGAATATTTATCCACAAAGCGTCCTCTACAGATTACGAAGAGTCACTGCATGGGTGTTTGACGCGCTGCAGTGCGGACCAGCGCAAAGGATGTTGCGGACAGTTGCGTTCTGTGAGAGCTGTACCGTTTGTTTATCAAAATTCATTGGATGTCTCGAATATCTGGATAGAATAGCATTCATGTATATACTCTTTTCATTTTCTGTCGTTAGGAGGATTGCAATATGATGCTCCATAGAGCTTGTTTATACGGCGAATTAGAGTACCTGCCTCGTGCCAGATTTGTATATTTGCTTTAACCTTGGACTTTTTTTGTGTCATTATGCATGGTTTTTATTTTATAGGCGTGATGTTTACGATTAGATAACCAACTACGCTTCCAGTAGGTGTTTTTGTGGTTGTCCACTGGCTTGCAGTGTATTGTCAGTGTTATTGAAGAATGTTTTAAGTTACTGTACATTCCCGTTTTTTTTTAGTAAAACGGCTATTAATTTTAGCACATAGATATAATTTTTGATAGATGGAACATCACTAATAAAATGCAGAAGTCAGGCGGTTTATGGTTTTAGTAAAGGTCCCAGCTGATGGTTTTTGTGTCACTGTGAGGTCCCAAATGAAGATTTCAAAACGACGGAAAAGACTGACTTTTCGTAGTCTGTGTGCCAGGTAGGGAGAGAGACTTCCAAATATATTTTAAAACATGGCATTTGCTTTTTACTGTTTTACTAAAGCATGTGAAATAATCTGGAGTAAGGCTTGCAATGAAATGTTAGTCTTAGGTAAAACAAATGTTTAATCGTCTTTTTGTGAAAAAAATTGTACATTTCCTACAAATGTATTATTTGTCTTTTCTTTTTTTTTTAAAGAAAAGAAAAAAAGTGTACATTTCTTACAAACTTTACTCCACCTTTCTGACATAAGGGAGAATGGGGTAAGATGTGTCACCCTCAAAAAAAAATTTTGTATTACGATATTTTGAAAGGGTCCATCATACGTCTTCCTGTGATTGAAAGAAAAGTGATGATTTTATTTATTCTAAATCAGTATATGCATGTCAAAGTACATTTTCTACAAGGCAGGTAAAATTACTTTTATGTTTTTATGTCAAAACAAATGTACAGAATATTCAACTTTTCTTTAAAAACTGTGAATGATGTGCAGTAAAGAGTTTGGAAAGGGATTGTACATTATATCATTTTTTAAAATTATAAATTATCTATGTTGAATACATGACTGTTTTGTTTGTGAAATCATATTTCTATGGCCCTGTAATATAGATGATGCCTCTCATCTTATTAAGTAAAATCTAAAACAAAAGTGGCACAGCTTACCCCCACTCTCCCCTATGCTTTTGAACACAACATTTATGCATTTCTAAAAGCATTATATGTATTTACTGTCTTGTTTTTCTCACTGGCCCATATGTGTCCTGGTGTGTTGTAATTTGTGTATGTATCTGTGTCCATTCCACTGTGTTGCACATCAGTATGTTTTGTGTTTTCTTTAGTTCACAGGGCTTTCGTAACGGCGATGTCTTTTCGTAATGTCAAGTCAAAGACATATTTTTCCTTTTGCGCATCAGCTTATGATTCAATAATGCATGTATCACCTTTCTCTGGGACATTGAGTGCAAACTGACCTTTGTGACATTCATCCATAAGGATTCAGTTTCTGTCTGACCCATGCTTGCCTTAAGATGGATGGTGAGTGATAATAGTTAAAAGAGGAACAGCTGATGGTTTGAGATTGTATCAATACTGACCAATGTGCCAAATCCTTGATAACTAGCACAGAGAAGGAGAACAAAACAGCCGGAACGTCATTTCAAGCACCGTATCAGCTCAAAGTGCTCAAAACCAATTGCTTGCTAAGTATAATCCATCTCTTCTCTTGTTTTTCTGGCTTGTAGGCTGGCAAAGGAGGGTTTTGGTGTCGACTAAATTGGTCAGTTGCAAGATTTTTGTCAGAGACGTAAGGTTATTGAAGAGATTTGTGAACATGGTGAGAGAGTTACACCGTCCTTCATAGTTCCCCCCTTTCCCTTCCTGGACATGTGGCTGCACTTCACTTTTCAGAGTTTGATCACAAAATGGCTGTTGATGCTTCCCTTCCCTGGGATTCAGAGGAATTTAAATGATTATTCTTTGCTAATTGAGGTGACTTGAATGAAACCCCCTCTGCTTTTCGCTCACCGTAACCTCACATCCCATGGGTCCCCTGGAACGAAACTGAAAAAAAAAAAAAAAAAACCTCACACGCAGATTAGTGGGAATACAAGCCGCGCGATTTGAATGCTTTAGCTTTTTCGCCAGCATTACGGCCTGTGCGCGAACAACACCCCTAAGACTTGTTCGGAAACTGCTTTTTAGATAGTCGCTCACAAGGGAGAGGGTAGATAACAGCAAATGTAGAAACTATCAAGAATATCCATCTGTCCTTTGGCTTAAAGTGGATTCCCTTTATTATGGGAATGAAACAATAGCATTTCCACACATTGAGGTTTCTCACGCAATATAAAATTTGACATCATCTCAAAATATAGGCACAAAAGAGTGCAATAATCGGGTTCCGGAAGTAAAAATCTCATTCATTTTCTTCAAAGAGGAATACATTTTTAATGATCACTTATAAACCTTTAAAGAAAGATCTAATGTGGGTTATGAGATTGTTAATCAATGCTATATGCCTTTTTTAAAGCCATTAGCCCGCATTATTTCAACTGATTTTGTTGAATAATCACATTTAAAATTCCCAGGTGAAAAACTACACTACCCATGATTCTTCAAAGAAATCTCCACCAGTCAGAGAATTGAAACGGCAAATCCTGCCAAAATATCTTTTTAGTGCCTGCCTACTCCCATTAAGCACTGCGAATGATGTAAAGAGTCGATTCTCTTTATGCTCTCAAATTTTGAAGTAAAATATATGATTTCTACAGTATAATCAACATCTATAAATCCCTAGTTTTATATTTCTCATGTTTTTATTTGATTATGTCATTCGCATTGCTTCATGGGATTGTAGTAGTTCTTTCCTTCATTAAACATTAAAAACGGTTTGGTACAGTACACAATCTTGAACCGGTCTTTTTGTCCGATGTTGCCATTCACCTCGTAGCTGGTTGATTTGGTTCATGGCTTATAACTCTTTAAATATAGACTTTTTCATAAATCCCTATTGATGGCAAAAATACTTCCGGAACCAAGGTCGCTGAAAAAGTGGGCAGGCCGGGCACTGTTGCACTCTATGGAAATTGTCGATTGGCTGTAATTGAAGAGATTGGAAAGTAAGGCTGTAATGGACAAAACAAGTTGAATAGCTTCATGCTTCTACAATGGCTGTTATAGTCGCAACAATATACTGCCGCTATTAAAGAGCCCATTGATAACCAGCCACTGAAGGGTGTAGAAATGCTGGCTTGATGAACTTCAGTTGTATCTCAGTGTTCAAAAACCAACACACAGTGATTAAACTCTTCACTGCTCACATTCTTTTGCCAACTCATGTGAATTCGAAACAAACATGATTTCAATGTATATATTCGTAAACGGCATCATTCATCCCTGTCACTGCCTGTATAACATTCAGACTGTCATCTTCCAGTTGTTTTCTACCAATCTCCTTGTTTGCATCTATCAAGGGTACATCAGTGCAGGTGTCAGTAACTTGGCACATGAGTTGGCAATATTACGCTCTGTCACTGTTCTTGGCTGAACTTTATTTACCTGATGCCATAGTGCAGTTTGTTCCAAGATTGTCCATAGAGCACTTCTCTAAGATGCTGCACTAGAGACTGCAGCTCTTGACGGATGCTGGGCTGGGCATGAGTTAGCGATTGAGCTACTGAAACTGAGCCGAGCTAGGCCCTGCATGTTTAACCAACGGTGCTGCATGCCAAAAAGCATGTTATTGGGTTCTTATATGCATCTTTCTTAACCTTAGTTTAATAGAAGGTAACTCCAAAATTGAACCTTGGAGTAAAGTTTCTATACTGCATTAAACATTTAGAGTCTCTCATTTTAGTGCTGAATTTCATTTGTGTTAAGAGGCTTAAAAGTAGCAGTGGTGTTTAAGAATCCAATGACCAATAGAGTTTACTGTCAATCACCTGGTTTTAGAATTAGAGATCGACCGATATTGTTTTTTTTTTATGACCGATACTGATTATTTTTGTTTACGTTGTTTGTAACCGATATTAAATTAATTGTTCTATTTGTGCTTTTTGACTCAATACTTAAATGTCATATAATTTATGCAATTACTTTACGTGTGAAGTTTGTTTGCTATTGAACACACACAGATTCATTGTTGGATACTATTTTTGACAACTTACCAGATTCTGTTGCACTCTGTAAACCAAATAATTAAGCGCTGATAACTGACTTCACAAAAGTGTGTGAATATTTGTAAAAAATAAATAAATTTGTCAAACTGATTACCTATTTACAATTGCAGTAGTGTTTGGCTGCTTTATTTTAGAGATGCACAATATATCGGTTATTAGCTGATACTGGATTTGTGCATGTTTGTTTCCCTTTTTGTAACATCGAAATGAACTCATTTAACACTCAAAGTTAACATTTAAAAACACTAATAACTTAATAACACTTAAATGCAATCTTTAGCCAGTCTCAAAATCAATTCACTTGTAATATTTTAAAATGACCCATTTTTTTACTGTTTTTACACAAAATGGTATAGAATTTTAATATCAACCATTTAACAATTATCGACCATAACATGAACCTAATTATTGGCTTACCCATATTAGCCAGAATTTTAATATCAATGTACCCCCCTTTTTTTTGGAAAAAAGCTAAATGTGTTATTTTAATAAATTCTTAATTGTAAGGTTCTTAATGAATATTTTAGATGCGTTCATAATGGTTTCTTTTTAAATCTTATCAGAAATTCCCAGCAGACTTAATGGAACTGTTTTAGTATCCCCTGTTAGTGCACATCGTAGGCTACTTGGCCTATGTATAATAGCATGTGCTGTTAGACATATCCTCACTGTTTCTTTATGGGGTGTCATTACTTTTTTTGTTTTCTAGGCATTCCCTCAACTGTTTGTGGCCATTTTATTTGCGCAGGTATTTGGGTCAAAAAGTATGTGGGTCAATGGATGTGCCTAGTAGACTTTTCTTCGTCTGCTAACAGCATAGTAACATTATAACGCTCAAAGCAGACTTTAATGTCAGCATTTTGCCTCTTGAATATGTATCAGTAAATAACCGCAGGAATAAATTGGTGTTCTATCTCATAACTTCTTTTTAAAATCAGGCATTCCAAAGCTAATCTTTGGAATGTTACCGATTGTTGAAGTTTGATGGCAATTGCATGTAGAAGCCAGCTCAATTGACCAACAGCACGTCGGCAAAATGGCAATAGCGATGATGAATAGGTGATTTAACACATTTTGGTGGCTTTTCACAGATAAATGGCTCGTTTAAGCTGGGGGCTGCCAGAGTGCTCTCAGGGTTGCAGTGCCTAGCACCAGCTCTGCAGGACAACGCCAACATGAACGGCAATGCAGAGCAGCAGGACATTCTGCCCCCAAATTGCATGGTCAAAGAACGATGGAAAGTGGTAGGTTTTCAAAAGATCAATACGTGACATTTGTACACACACACACACACACAGAGAGAGATTTTTTTTTTGTGTGTACAAACAATTTTCACTCAAAAAATACTAGTAAATTTCACAAGCTATTACAAAGAAATGAACACATTGAATTAAACGTGATATAGAATTTTCTTGTAGAATGTATGTGATCTTTGTTTTATTTAGAACTTTGAAAACTTAAATTTTTTTTGCTCAAAATAAAACAAAACAAAATAAAACATTAAAGAAAAGTAATATGCAAATAAATGCTGTTCTTTTACATTTTTATTGATCAAACTGTCCTGGATTTTTTTTTTTTTTTACCATGTAAGTTGCAGATTTTCAGTAAAATGATATGGGGGCTTCTCCAAAAAAAGTATGCGGGTACATATAGAATAGATAAAGCTTCCCATCTTTTCTCCTATGCTCTTTTTGTAATAAGTAGATTATGTAACAGTAAAGCTCTTTTGACCCCAATCACTGGGACTGTCTTGTCAAAAGACATCACAAAGAGATAAAATTCCTCAACAATTCCCAGTACAGGGGAGAAGAGAATCTTCTCACATGACTGATCACTTCCAGTCCAAGTAAATGGGCTCAAGAACCACTAGAGAACTAGACCATCAAACAGACATGATGATTTATGAGTCATTTGAAATCACAAATCTTCTGCTTGCTTTCTCCTTTGTCTTATGGAAATGTATTATTCTATATGGTGCGGATATGAAATTTGTGACAAATTTATGCAAAGCTGACTAATGTTTGTTCTGCAGTGGTACTGCTGCACTATTGCGTATCCCTGACTATTGCGTGCCTTCTAGATCGGTTATCAATGAAACAAGGATTATCACATCTACAATAACATGCAGATGAGATTCTGCATGTAGAGATTCTGTTACAGTATTTGTTGAGCTTGTTGTTTTAGTCTGAATTGAAATCAATATCTCAGGAGAGTAAAATAAAGGTACTATTGACGCACTTGAAATGTAAATATTACGAAGTGCTTTTTGATGTTTCCCAGATGCTCCTTCTAAAAGACACTTTGCAAGGCTGCATGCATTTTTATAAGAATAAAAATTCGGACAACTTTATTTATCCATTTATTTATTTATTAAAATGTATTCTAACAAAAACAACTTTTACATTGGGAGGAAATCACAACTGTTTTTCTGACTTTAGGTTTCCCAGCTCATACTTGAAATTAAACAGAAAGAAATCAGATAACATCTTGTTGTGTTCCTTTTTGATATACAGTTGAAGAAGATAGGAGGAGGGGGGTTCGGGGAAATCTACGAGGCGTTGGACCTGCTGACTCGGGAGAATGTGGCGTTAAAAGTGGAGTCAGCTCAACAGCCCAAACAAGTCCTGAAGATGGAGGTGGCAGTTCTGAAGAAACTGCAAGGTAAGACATGGTCATCATTAGGTCTTGGTTTTTGGTACAGCATCAACATCACTTTGACATTGACAAGATATCACATTGTCCGATTACTGAAGACAAATTCCCCACAGAAATGCACAGGGTCATTCATGTTATACAGTACCCTTTGAACTCCTAAAAACTGTATTCTTGTGTTGTGATTTCAGGAAGTTAGTCTACATATTGCATACCAATTTAGAATATGCTCAGATAAATAGGATTCTTTGATGAATAGAAGGTTCAAAAATCAGTAAGAAAAAGTATATCATGGTTTTCTACAACTGATTTCATCATTAATGATAATAGGAAATGACTTCATACAGTATATCATCATATTAGCAACAAATCATCATATTAGAATGATTTCTGAAGGATCATGTGACCCTGAAGACTGGAGTAATGGCTGCTGTAATGGAATAATATTTCACAGTGTTACTGTTTTGGTTGTATTTCGATCAAATAAATGCAACCTTGTTAAGCATAAGAGACATAAAACATTTTTAAAAATCTCACCAACCCCAAACCTTTGAATGGTAATGTATATTTTTAACCATCTATTAAAACCATTCTTAAATTACCATACTGACTTCCTGCAAATGTATCATATCCATTGCTAATATTTACTGATGTTTGGGCTGTTGTTTTCCCATCATTATGTAACTTCCTGGAGGATGATTTGGTTAGTTAAAACACATAGAGGGCTCATAGGATGAAAAGTGATATCGAGGACACGGGAAAAAACGATAAATTAATTAACAATTAAGACAGTATTCCCAAGAAAACATGTTGGAATCATTATAGAAAAGAAAGACTCAAAGAAACACGAAAGGCTTTATAGATTAAGTTGAATGCTAGTCGCATTGTATAATTTTATACAGTACTTAGTTGACATCATCATGACTGAGGCATTTATTAAAAGCTGTTAAGACTGACCATCCCATCAGAGTGGACCATGTGCGTGGCATGTTGTATATTTAGCACTGTGAATGAAGCGGCAGTAACACAGCCTACGTGACTGCGAACATGTGAAGCTATACGGACACACACACATTCTGATGATTCAGTTCAGCCATTAGTCATCAGAAAGAAGCAAAAAACAAACAAAAAATAAGTACAAGTTGTCATGTAATGGCATATAGAATAAAGAAATTGTTGATTGGCCAAGTGGACATTGGCCATTTAATCAGCCTGACTAATAATGCTACTCTTTAAATTTTTTATATAAATTACTTGCACATGTTAATGTTATTTTCTTTTTTAGGTAAAAACCATGTGTGCAAGTTCATAGGCTGTGGGCGAAATGATAAATTCAACTATGTCGTCATGCAGCTGCAGGTAAAGGACTCGCTTTATAAAACCAAAGCTCATACACGGCAATGCAAATAAGTACTCCTTCACTTGAAAAATCATCATTGATAGATGCAAGTCTGTGGAACATTTTATAGTACATCGTAGATAACCATCACATGCTGGTTTCTCTCAAATACTGAAGCCGTCTTTTACTGGTGTTATGGAGGTGTGAGGGCTTCACTTACACTTCATTATCACTCTCAGGGTAGAAACCTGGCAGATCTCCGGCGAAGTCAGCCACGTGGCACCTTTACCATGAGCACAACCCTCCGCTTGGGAAAGCAGATTCTAGAATCTATTGAAGCCATTCACTCTGTTGGCTTTCTCCATCGAGACATCAAACCGGTAATATCTAATAGCTTTCCTGAAATTGCCTTGTAATCATGTGTCTAATAATAAGATAATGCAACACTGTCATTTGATTTCCAGAAGTGATTTTGTTGATCAAGGATGTATGGATTTTCTTTCCAGTCAAATTTTGCCATGGGAAGGCTGCCTTCAACATACAGGAAATGTTACATGCTCGATTTTGGGCTCGCACGACAGTATACAAACACCAATGGAGAAGTCCGCCCGGTATGTCACAGTTTAATTCCTTTTCAGGATTGTTTATTGTTAATTGAATTATTTAATGGTTAATTATGCTCATTTGTTGTATTGAATAAAAGTACATGTTTCTTGCATTGCAATGAAATATGACATTTCTGTCAATCAAGATTATTGGTTACTATCCAAACATGATATTAAGTTGTGTTTTGATTGACCCCAAAGGTCTGGTTTTATTAAGAAGCGCCTGAGATTTATTTGAGCAATAAAAAGCAATATTCACTGTAACAGTGCAGGCTGGCAGAGAGACGAGGTTGAAAGCTCATGAGAGGTTTACAGAGCTCTCTGAATCAGGCACTGAGCTGTTTCCTCTTTTAGCTCATCACAAAGAGCTCTTCATTCGCACATGTTCCTCTCTTCTCCATCCTTCACACTATCTCTCTATTTCTCTGTACGTGCAGGTTTTAATGCAGCGGTATGAATATTTAATAAGACTGCATGCATCAGTGAGCAATGCCCCCAGGTTCAGCCCGAGAGAGTGTAATATTTTCAGCCCTCTTTCTCTCTCTCTCTCTCTCTGGCTCTCTCTCTCTCTATATCTCCCTCTTTCTCTTTCGCCTTTCCTTTCTGCACAGCTGAGTCAGCTGCACTCATTGATTCAGGCAGGAAACTGAGTGTCATCCTTTAGTTTGTGTATCTATCTATCTATCTGTCTATCTGTCTATCTGTCTATCTGTCTATCTATCTATCTATCTATCTATCTATCTATCTATCTATCTATCTATCTATCTATCTATCTATCTATCTATCTATCTATCTATCTATCTATCTATCTATCTATCTATCTATCTATCTATCTCACTCTCACTCACTCACCTGGGCAATGCAGTGTTGCAGTACTAAACTGGTTTGACTCTGTTTTTCTCCTGCAACCTTCAGGAGTTGTTGTCTGTTCCTGCAGCAGATTGAAAATTTTGCTTAGGTTGATCCAAAACTACCTCTCCAGATCAATCGATAACTTTATAATGTTGAACATATAACAAAACAGGTTTAAAACCAGACTGTAACTTTACTGTGAAGACAATTCTTCTCTTTATATGCAATTGCAGCCTGTTTCTTATCAAATCTGTGGTATCCATTCATATTTATGAGATCCTAAAAAAATCATTTTTAGGATTATAAATAGTTTTGGTGTCCTCAGAACTGTATATGTTGCCTTTTTAAAAAATGCATACAGTATAAATAGGACAATGAAGGTCCAGAGTCATATGCTGCCATGTTTGTTTGTTTGTTTGTTAATATTTGTTGATGTTTGTAAATGTTTTAAATTGTACCCCATTTTTTAAATATAGCTACTTGTTTTGTTATACTAACATTTTCTTATTGACAGCAGAAGGACATTGCATGGGGTCAGTTATATAATTTTGCCTGGTGCAAATGGACATTATTTCTGCTTTTTCTTTTGTTTGACCATCTTGTCTTATTTTTGCAGTTTTCGTTTGGGGTTTTAAGTTATGACGTGCATGTCTGACGTATTTCTCCATCTGTTCCTTTCTCCCCACACTCTCACCAATGGAAAGACTTTCATTGTGAGTGACTTCATGGAGTTCTCATCTTTGCTTTATATCTGAACTCATATTTTTTTCATTTATAGTCTATATATATATATATATATATATATATATATAATGCATTAGGAGAGTTTGGCATTTAAGTTCAGCAAAAGTGCAGTTTCTATAATTGTCAGTAAAAGAGTGAACACGGTAAGAGAAAATGAACTGCATCCAAATGAAATGTCATTTGTTCTGCAAAACAGATGCTACTCGTCATGTCATTAAGTTAATTAAAGACTAATACACACTCATGCACGCACAGACACACAGGTAAATTTACGTGATGGAAGGTGTTTACCTTTTGCTTTGCGTGTTCAATGTTCTGCAAGAATGGAACGCTATGTTCAGCAGAGTGTGTGTTGTGCATTGTGTATCCCTCTCCTGTTGCTACAATACCACTAAAACTGAAATTAAATGAATGCTGCATAAAATATACATAGGAATATTTTGTCTGATTTGTTTTGATTTACCTAAATACATATAGAACATTCTAAGTATTACAGATGACGAAAATAAAATGCAAAAATAAAATGTTCCTAATACATTTCTGCTTTTAGCCCAGAACTGTTGCAGGATTTCGAGGGACTGTTAGATATGCATCTGTGAATGCACATAAAAACAAAGTAAGTGCTTAGTCTGTCTACTTATGTATTTATATCAAACAATGTATATTACAGGATATACAATAATCTAATGTTATTTACCTATTAACTTGAATGGAATTATTGTGTTTGTTTTTTTTTATTACAGGAAATGGGTCGCCATGATGACTTATGGTCATTGTTTTACATGCTGGTTGAATTTGCTGCTGGGCAGCTGCCGTGGAGGAAAATTAAAGACAAGGTGCTCTGACTTTCCTTCCCTGATTTGACAATCAGTGTTTGTTATATTTTTTTTTACTTGATTTTTTACTTGAAATTAAGTTTTATTTTGTATCAGACCACCATTGTTGAAATGTACTGTTGTCATCTGCATCATTTAGGAGCAGGTGGGTCAGATAAAGGAGCGCTATGACCATAGGATGCTGCTTAAACACATGCCATCAGAGTTTACTGTCTTCCTGGAGCATGTTTTAACCCTTGACTACTACACCAAACCAGACTATCAGGTACCTACAATAGAAAATCTAACTCTATATATATTATTATACTTACTCAATAGATGTGTACCAAATATTTTTTTAAACGTTTTTCCTGTTTATTTGACTGTTTATTTATTACATTTATTCTATATATTGTACATCTACTGTTTCTCTCTCTCTCACTCTCTCTCTCTATATATATAAATATATAAACATATCTTATAAACATATATATATGTAAACATTATATAACAATGTATAAGAATTACATGAATACATTTCATCATACAGATATGAGTAGTCTTTACTAAGGTGTCTTTTCTGTGTCAGCTCCTGATGTCAGTGTTTGAGAACAGCATGAAAGAACGCATCATCACAGAGAATGAGCCATATGATTGGGAGAAAAGTGGGACGGACTCCATGATGTCTGCCACCACACCGACAGCAGCGCAGCAGAACACACGGCCTACAGCGGCTATGGTTGGGTAAGAACCGCATGCATGTGTGAACACATCACACGTCATGTGTATATGCCTGTGGACGTGTGACCCTATAAATCAATCCATCCATCCATCCATCCATCCATCCATCCATCCATCCATCCATCCATCCATCCATCCATCCATCCATCCATCCATATTGTTAAAGATCCTCATGTACACTATCACACAAATGCACCGCACTTTACAAAACCCACACTAATTCACAGGCAGCCTCTCGAGGGGTTTTGTTACATGTCGTAGATTGTCACATAAAAGCCTACAGATGGATGAAAGGCATGATTAACGTCTGAAATACTCAAGCAACTGAAAAAATGAGGGACAAGCTTGAATGTGTTGTCTTATTTGTTTTTCTTAATTACTGTTATTTGCATACTGATACATTTTGCAAACTGATTTATTAGTCACAAACATCCAATGCTTCTTGGGACATTGCGGTTTGTTTTCAGTAGGTTTACATGTTCAGAGAGGAGAACACTCACTTCTGATGGAAATGTCACTGACTTATTTTAGTCTATTGCAGTTCTGGAAAGGAAGAGTTGTTGTATTGCTCCAGGACATGAAGAACATTTTACCATGAAATAGAAAAAAATCTGATGACTTTTAAAGGAGTTCCCCCTCTGATGCTTCTTGAAAGCTCTGGGTGATATTTACAGAAAATGACTATAAAGGTGAAGCATGTCATAAACAGATCTTTTTTAAACAAACCCAAGTAGGTTTCCCAAAACATTTTCTAAGGTCATGTAGGGTAAACTTTATTTTGATTGTGATTGTATTTATTGATTGTGATCTTTTCTTGAACTTTTAGGGTCATAAATGTGACCCAGATGCCTGGTGACCTTCAGAGGGAAAATACAGATAATGTTGTGCAGGACGAGCACCTAAGCGATCAGGAAAACGCCCCTCCGATTCCGTCTGGCCGGCCAGCTGATGGTAGTCAGTTACCCACTGACGCAGATGGATGGGAGGAGACAGACTTTAATCGCAACAAACTCAGGATTAACATTGGAAAGGTGCAGGGCACTCCAATGAATATAATCCAATCAAATACTTTTCATGATCATAAATTAAAAAGCAATTTGATTTATTTTAACACCAATTTAACATTGTAATCCATTTGAAGTTTTATAAGTCCGTTTTTTTTATATTTCATTTTCTTTGATTTTATGTTGCAGGGAGGTCAAGAGGAAGATGGTAGCCGGGGTGTGTGTCCTGTGTCGCCACAACGGGGAGGGTTGGACTCTCCGGGTATGCAGGTGCACTCACTCAGGTACCGACGGGTCAACAGCCCTGAATCTGATCGCATATCTGCCGCTGATGGACGGGATGGTTACGGACAACGGTGGGTCGAAATTTGGTATTGATTCAACCAATCTGTTTTATAATATTAGCTTGACTGTTTGAGTCATAATACATCTTGTGATGCTGTTACCTTTATCTATTGAGTTCCACATGTAAAGAGATAATAGTATAATGAATAGGCTATTTTCATTGATGAAATTTTAATTCACTGCATTATTCAAATAAAGGCATTACAACATGATTATTTCATGTACACTGCTGTTAAAAAGTTTGGGGCCAGTAAGATTTTTTTTTTTTTTTGAAAGAAATGTATACTTTTATCCAGCAAGGATGTATTAAATTGATCAAAAGTGACAGTAACACATTTATAATGTTACAAAAGTAATAAATTCTGTTATTTTTAACTTTCTAATCATCAAAGCATCCTGGACAAAAAAGTAGCACAGTTTCCACAAAAATATTAAGCTGTTTTCAACAGTGATATTCATAAGACAATGTTTCTTGAGCACTAAATCAGCATTTTTGAATGATTTCTGAAGGATCATGTGACACTGAAGACTGTAGTAATGATGCTGAAAAATCAGCTCTGTCATCACAGGAATAAATTACATTTTAAAATATAATAAAAAAGAAAATATGTATTTTAAATTGTAATGTTTTTACAGTAGTGTAATCACTTTTTTTCTTTGATTTTCCAGCAAAAATAGTGTGTGTGTGTATATTTTCTATAAATAACGTGTATATATTTTTTTCTGTAAAATCAAAGGAAAAAATATTTATACTACTGTAAGAGTATAAACTGTACTGTACTACTGTAAATATTTATACTCTTCATTTTTCCAGCAAAAATATTGTGTATATATACAGTATATATATATGTATGTATATACATATATATATATATATATATATATATATATATATATATATATATATATATATATATATATATATATATATATATATATATATTGTTCCTGTAATAAAATATAATATTGTGCTCATACTGCCCATTCATACTCTTCATATTTTTGCATCATTTAGCTTCATAAATTTATTATTTATTCCTTACCCAGCTCTAGAATGGACATCCTGGGTTCTCCTTCTCGGCATGTTTACTCCTCCCAGCCTGCTCAGATGCTGTCCATCGACGGTTGTCGCGGAGACCGTGGTCGTAATGAGGCCTCTGCATCAGTGGACCAGGAAGCCCACAGCAATGCCTTCATCCGCTCCGTCCCACTCGCGGAAGAGGAGGACTTTGACAGCAAGGAGTGGGTTATCATAGACAAAGAAACGGAGCTCAGAGACTTCCACCACCTCCCAGGGGCCGAGCCCACCACATCCGGTACCACGGATGAGGAGCCGGAGGAATTACGCCCTCTGGAGGAAGGAGAAGAGCGGCGGAGACATAGAGGGACAGATCCGTCAGTCAGGCCCAAGACGTCACACGGTGACCGGACGACACGAGGCATGCTGCCCCTCACGGAGGAGGAGGCGTCCAGGAGGAGCGGGAAAGGCCAGTCAACCTCAGCGGAGAGCCCTGTGCAGTCACCCTGTCACTCGCTGCCCTCCGGACGGCCACGGCGGAGAGAGTCAGAATCCAACGGACCTCAGAGACAGGTAAGATTATCCTGACTAACCTGCACTGACATTCTTAGCCTAAAGATGGAGTGTGTTGGTGGGTTTAAGGTGAGTGAGGCTGAAAATATTTGGTGTTAAAGAAATCATGAGGTCCAGTTAGAAGCGCTATAATAATTTGTTTAAGACACTTTTTTTTTTTTTTTTTTTTTACATGTGTCATTCTTTGGATGCGGTGTGGCTGCAATGTTTTCGAGCTCATGAGATGCTGAAGAAAAATTCTCTGGATAAGATTTTTAAAATTAGATCAGGAAAAGGATGCTTATTCACAAACCAGCTTTATCAGCTGAGTACTGGATTTTATAAGCTAATAATGAAATAAATGATAGTGAAATATCAGATAAGATGGCAGGAACACTACTGTAATTTCTTTATATTACATTGTGTAACGAACTGCTCCAAGACACGAAGGTTGAGAATCCAAATGCAGTTTTTAATGGGAAAATTCAAGATCATAACCCGTATAGCAGGCAGTGGTCAAAAGCACAGGGTAATCAGTCCAAACAATTCCAAGGATGAGACAGGAATGGAAAACCAGGAACATGGAAAACAGTGGAAACGCTCAGAAACGCAGTGTTACACGTACAAGACTTCGCAAGGAATGAATGTGAAAACCAAGCTATTATAGGGTGAGTTTAACAAGGTAATGAGACACAGGTGGGTGCAATCAGGGATGATGAGTCCAGGCAGAGAGTTATGGGAAATGTAGTTTCATTAGGGAATGACAGTAGTCCGGGGTGGAGTGCCCTCTGGTGGTAATGATGGGCACTCTCACTGGTAATCGTGACACAATGCATCTTGCTATTTTGTTACTTCTCTGCTTGCAAATTAATAACAGATATTTTCAAAATGATATTATTTAAAAAATATATTAATTAAAATATTTTATGTTTTACAAAAATTGTATACAAATTCAATACAAACATGTTTTTATATACACTACCATTCAAACGTTTGGAGTCAGTAAGATTTTTTTTTGAAAGACATTAATACTTTTATTCAGCATGAAATTGATCAAAAGTGACAGTAAAGATATTTATAATATTAAAGATTTCTATTTCAAATAAATCCTGTTTTTTTTACTTTCTGTTCATCAAAGAGTCCTGAAAAAAAAAAGTATCATGGTTTCCACAAAAATATTAAACAGCACAACGGTTTTCAACATCGATGATTATGAGAAATGTTTTCCATCTATTAAAATGGAAAACATTTATTTAAAACTGTAGCAATATTTCACAGTGCAGCTGTTTTTACTGTATTTTTGTTGAAATAAAAAGCATAAAAATACTAAAACATAAAAAATTCTTACTGATCCCAAATTTTTGGACAGTCATGTATAGGGATGCACGATAAATCGGCCACCATATCGGTATCAGTCGATACATGTTAATTTTTAATGTTATCTTTATTGGCTCGATAAGAAAATGTTGCCAATAAATATATAATGGATTATTTCCTTCAGCTGAGACACTTCAGATGTGCACTGTTTGCCATGATGGTTTTGAATTGCTTGAAATATGATTGCAATCACTTCAAAAAAGGAGTGTAACATGCGCAGTACAAGTCTGTCATATATGCTACATAAAATTGTAATGAGAACATCATTATAACTGTGTGCTTGGGACATGGCTTTTAATGGTGAGACTTTTGTTTTTGTAATCAGGCTCTCAAAAATGATATCAGCCAATGTATCGGTTATTTGCTTTCAAATATAAAGAATTATCGGTTATCGCGTCAGCCATTATTTTCATATCAGTGCATCCCTAGTTATGAATCTGTATGTAAATGTTTGTAATTAATTGTGTAAAAAATATACCTAAACCAACCTATAATCCTCTTTGGAGCACTTTCAATCCGGTTTTAAATGTGGTGCCTAATCTTTTCAGCACCCACACAGAGAACGACCTACATCAGGAATTTCTTGTACCTTTAGAAATTTGTTCACTTTCCACTTGTTCCAAGAGCAAACATGAAAAAATGGTTCCAGAGACATGTGCAGGAGACTTGGTTTAGCTTAAGTCCCATTTTTACAATTTTTAAAATAGCATATCTTTCTTAAAACCAACTTTAATCTATATAAAGCCAGTGCTTTGTGATGGGGCGGTGCTATTGTCTCCTTTTTACAGGGTGTGTGCCTATTTCTTTCTCCCTTTCTTCTCTCTCCATCTGTCACTCTCTCTTTAATTCACTGTCTGACACACAGACTCATGCCTCATCTCTTCTTTTCTGACCATCAAACATTTGGTTTTCACATGATTTGCTATAATGTAATGATTCTTTGTTCATGATTTGTATTTTGGAAAACGTCTCAGGTTACGACTGTAACCTTTGTTCCCTGAGAACAGGGAACGAGACAATACGTCATCGACGTTATGGGGAACGCCTCAGGCGTGACAGGTGTCTGAAATCACTATCAAATCACGTCAATCACATTGACCGGCGACAGCCCGTGAATCATTAACGTGAATGATTAACGTGCGACCTGGAAGTATATAAGGGCGCCTTGCAAACATGACAAATCACCTTATCGTCTGAAGGGACTGTACGGTAGGCAAGCCCCGAGGCATGGCAGGGAGACGTATTGTCTCGTTCCCTGTTCTCAGGGAACAAAGGTTACAGTCGTAACCTGAGACGTTCCCTTTCGAAGGGAACTCAACAATACGTCATCGACGTTATGGGGAACGAAATACCCACGCCGCCATGCTGAGGGGAGTGCATGCCCAAGGGCAGTGACAACTGTCGGAACCAGCAAATTCAAATGAAATGCTAGAACCACTCACCCTCAGGTCACACTGGGCTGTCAGTGACGGCATCCCCTACGGTCATAGCCTAAGCAAAAAGCCTCACAGGAAAACTGCCATTAACATAGTTAAATGAAAGGCCTACCTGGGCCTGCTCAAAGGCCTAGGACCACCACTTCAATTAGAAGGGGGTCCCTTCTAGGGAATGTGGCTAGGGAACCCGAAGGAACCCCAGCCAGTCACTATTCAGGGGAAAGTACTCACCCCGAAGTGCCACCAGGACGGCCTGATCTGGCGTCAGAACGTAGACACTAGTCTGGCCAAATCCTGTCTGTCTGAAGACAGAGCCTCTGGAAAAAAGCCTTAAGTAAGGCATCCAACCCGAGGGACTGCGAAGCTGGCAGTGAACCACTCGGCCCGGATCTCAGAGACGGGATATCCCGGAGAGTATGACTCAGCATAGTGCTTTATGACCCTTGCTAGTGAGGGGAGTTTCTCTACTCGATCCACGGATCAACCCAGTGTCTGTGTTTCAAAACACTGAGGAGGCCTGTGAAGGCCTAAGGGCTGATCTAACTGGGAGGCCTCTCGAGAGGCCTACGACCGTCTGACCAGACTCAGGAAGCCGCATGCTCCTAGAGACCCTCAGTGAGGGGAGCACAAGGTCTGCCTGGTAGGCAAACCAGGCTGTAGGCAGGAAAAGTTCCGGGAGGGAACCAATAGCAGAGAATAAACACTTTAGCGAGCCAGGGCGCAAGCTCGCCTTCAGCAGCTGCCTATTAAGGCTAGCTGAAACTGATAGCAAGAGGCCACTAGCTTCATAAACCCAGCACCATAGGAAAAATGTTACAGGGAGGCCCGTAGAGGCCTACTACCTGATAACCACAGTATGTGGGGTGCTCCACCTTCAGGGAGGCCCGTGAGGCCTACTACCTGATAACCACAGTATGTGGGGTGCTCCACCTTCAGGGAGGCCCGGTGAGGCCTGCTACCTTACGACCACAGTATGTGGGGAGCTCACCTTTAGGGAGGCCTGGTAAGGCCTGCTACCTTACAACCACAGTAAGTGGGGAGCTCACCTTCAGGGAGGCCTGGTGAGGCCTGCTACCTTAAAACCACAGTATGTGGGGAGCTCACCTTCAGGGAGGCCTGGTGAGGCCTGCTACCTTACAACCACAGTATGTGGGGTGCTCCACCTTCAGGGAGGCCCAGAGTGGCCTACAACCTGATAACCATAGTATGTGGGAACTCACCTTCAGGGAGGCCCGGTGAGGCCTGCTACCTTACAACCACAGTATGCGGGGAGCTCACCTTCAGGGAGGCCTGGTGAGGCCTGCTACCTTACAACCACAGTATGTGGGGAGCTCACCTTCAGGGAGGCCTGGTGAGGCCTACCACCTGATAATCACAGCTGTTCGGTTGTCAGTCCTTGGGCTCGTCTCCAGGGAGGCCTGGTGAGGCCTACTACCTGACAGCCAATGTAGATGGGTGACAGTTCCAAGGCGGCCTGCTAAGGCCAGCCGGCTGGGGACTCGCCTATCAGGGAGGCCTGGTTGGGCCTACTAGCTGACAGCAAGTCAATTCTGCTACAAAGGAACACTGTTGGGAACCATACTGCACCAATGAAACTATTGGGCCCACCCACAGGAGGCCTAGTAAGGCTAGCTACCTGTAGCGGCTATAAAGTATGTCCCACAATGTTGGGACTCACCTCCGAGGAGGCCTGTTTAAGGCCTACTACCCACCAGTGAGTCAACTGCCCGAACCACCAAGGCCAACCATTTCTCTCGAGAAGTGGCCTACAGCGCCCTATTGGGGGCTGCCCATACAAGGAGGCCTGCTGAGGCCTACTACCTGATGGCACAGCCTTCGTTGGCAGATAAGCTGTTTACACAGCGCCTACAGCATCCTGGTGCCTAATCACATTGCCCACGGCAGTGTACTCAGCAAGAGAGCTAGCACCCTTAAAACAAGGGGAGTACAACATACGCCACTCTGCCTAAACGGAGGCCCCAGAAGTCAGGGGCCTACCATCTATGCATGGGCGTCAGCTCAGGGCAATGCTCTGGCTTCAGGGGAGCGAACTTCGACAAAGGAAGAAGTGAAGGCTTACTTCGTACTCGACCCGAGCCATAGCGGTGCGAGGTACAGAAATACCACGGTGGCCTGATTGAGGCCTACCACGTCCTTATAAAACAACCTCTGCACCAAACTGCATTACTCTTAGTCGCCCCAGAATGCAGAGATGGGGGCGGGCCATGGCCTAACGACTCCCATGGGAGGAGGCTGTTATACAGGGATGCAGAAACATACATTCACAAAGTGAAGAGTCAGAGGAAGAAATGCAAATTTTAGCAGAACGCCTCTAATATCCCTGGCACAGCCTAAGCCAGCTACAGAGGCGGCCCTGGTGAGGGCCAGCCTGTAAGCATAGATCTATCTGAGGGCTCGGAGGAGCCACAGCCTACTAAATAATATAGTCTGTATTATTCCATATAAAGGGCTGCAGAAACGCTCAACCTAATGAAACTCAACAGAGCTCAAGGGGCGAAATACTCAGAAAAGTCAAACGGTCCCATGGGCCGGACATAAGATCTATCTGAAGCTCTAGCGTCAGTCAACACTCTAAGTAAAACATTCTATCAGAGAGAGACCAACTACTTTACCCTAAGGTGGCTAATAGCCCGAAGGCTAACATAGTCCGTTCTGGCCACCTAACGGGGAACTTCAGGCCCTGATTTATCCAAAAAAGGTTATCTTACCTTATTCTTGACATGGCCCCCTAACTCTATACAGGGAACGAGGTCTGTAAAGAGAAATATGTTATTTTTTATCACAAAAAAGTATACTCTTTGAAAAGACCAGCAGCTCACCTGCGGCGTGCAAAGTGAAGACTCGCCAGAAGTTCTTTACGAACCTGGGAACCGCCACTTTACATACCTGAAAGGGGTGTTTCCACTAACCAGGCCCAGATGGGCCATCAGAACATAGTTCTCATCATAGGCCCATCCCCAGGCCCGATGTAATGAACGCCTGGGGGTCAGAAGAGAGAGGGCAGAACTCGTGACCCTCCAGGGAGGTTATCCATTACCGACGCTGTGAGCGTTTGTTCTGGATAACCTCCCTCAAATCTCTTCTGCTGCGGGAGTCACGCCTCCTCTGCGCCCTGCTCCTCGAGGGAGGGGGCGCACGAGAGGCGACACTGGCTCGCTGGCCCTGCCTACGGTCCTCAGACTGTGAAGGGCCAGGCTCTCCCGCCTGCCTGGGTGCGGACGCGGATCTCAGCGGTATACATGTTTTAAATGCTGCTGAGCGTGCCTTCGCCTCCCTGAACTTCCCCACCACCGCTTCTACAGAGGTGCCGAAGAGTTCGGAAGGCGAAACTGGCGAATCGAGGAGAAAGGTTTTTTCCTTCTCCCCGATGCCAGCTAGATTTAGCCACAGATGCCTCTCCGTAGCCACCATCGCCGCCATCGACCGACCGATCGCGGCAGCAGTTTGTTTGGTAGCCCGGAGAGCCAGATCTGTGGTGCGGCGCAGCTCAGCCACCGCCTCAGGGGACAAACCTGCCCCCTGGTCGAGATCCCTCAGCAGGTCGGCCTGGTACGCCTGTAACACCGCCATGGTATGCAGTGCAGCACCAGCCTGACCTGCTGCCGTGTATGCTCTACCATTCAAACGAGCCGTTGTCTTCAGCGGTTTGGATGGTAGGGTTGGAGCTTTTAGTGTCGCTGCCCGCCCAGACACGAGATAGTTCGCGAACGTCTCGTCAATGGGCGGCATTGACACGTACCCATGCTCTCCGATCCCCTCAACATCAGCGAAACTGGCCCGCTGATGTTGGTGAATACGGGCAGAGTATGGGTGCTTCCATGCCTTCTCGATCTCGATGTGCAGATCAGGAAGGAATGGAAGGCTCACCCGAGCTGGTGGTGTATGGCCGGGGAGAAACCGATCATCGAGCCTTCCGCGAGCGGCCCCTCCTCTAGCGCGCTGCCAAGGCAACTGCAGCCTGTCAGCAGCGCGCTCCATAACATCCACCAGCTCAGCATACAAGGGGCAGGGTGGCTGAGGAGGTTCAAGATCTTCCTGATCATAAAACTCCCCAACCATCTCCTGCGCGTCCGGAAGAGCTGCAACTGCAGGTACAGTCGGTGAAAAATCTTCCTCATCATCGACCTGCAGTTCGCTCTCGTCAGCCGTCGAATCATCTGAGAGGTTTACAGACCTCTCAAGGCGATCGACGAGCTCCATCTGAGAGCCCCATGATGAAAGTCGCCGCTCTGCCTCAGCACGAGCGGGACCTGCACCACGAGGAACAGATGCTGAGCCCCCTTCACTCGAGAAGAGGGCCAGACGAGAACGGAGCGTTTTAAGCGAAAACCGCTCGCAGTTTGCACAGAGGGTTCCCTCGAGAACCTCCCGTGCATGCTCTTCTCCCAGACAAAAAACGCACAGCTCGTGTGTGTCAGCCGGTGTCAGAAACCTCGGACACGGGTCGGCACACTTACGGAAACAATCTGCTTTTGCTGTGCGTTTCATCTTACCCTTTTGTTGTAACTTGAATAGCGTTTCATTCAAAACAGTCCCTGAAGACGATGAGATGATTTGTCATGTTTGCAAGGCGCCCTTATATACTTCCAGGTCGCACGTTAATCATTCACGTTAATGATTCACGGGCTGTCGCCGGTCAATGTGATTGACGTGATTTGATAGTGATTTCAGACACCTGTCACGCCTGAGGCGTTCCCCATAACGTCGATGACGTATTGTTGAGTTCCCTTCGAAAGGGAACTTTTGTATGCAGAAGTTCAGCTGTAACTAAGGGGGTATTCAAACTGCTCTACGGTCATGTACACACTGCAAAGCTTTGATCAGGTATACTTTTCATATATAAATAATAAGGAGTCTTTCGTACGACACTTTTGTGATATAGAGGTAACCATAGGGATTTTTCTCACCCTATGATTGTAAACAGGAAACATGGATACCAAACAGTGTTAGTGACTGATTACCGTGCCATTTGTTATTAAATCATCTATGCTCATTATTAAACTGATTTCATTGCATTATCTAGCTGTTCAGTTTAGTTCTGATCGATTTAAATAAAAATCAGTTGCTGCAACCTTAAAGGGATTGGTCACCCAAAAATGAAAATTCTGTCATTTACTCACCCTAATGTCCTTTCAAAACTATATTTCTTTGTTTCTTTTCTGGAACATAATTATTATTATTTTTGTCCATACAATGGAAGTCAATGATAACCAAAACTGGTTGGCAAAATTCTTCAAAAGAATTGCCTCTTATCGCCTTTTATGTTCCACTGAAGAAAGAAAATCATACAGGTTTGGTACAACGTGACGATGAATAAATAATGACAGAATTTTAATTTTTTGGCTGAACTATCCGATTTAATATTCTAGAAATTATTTAACTAGTTTAATTCGGTTGTCACTCCTGTAATAACTGACCCCAAAATGAACAGAATGGGATTAAAAGTAGCTGCAGTGTGTACATGGCCCAAATTTCTTTTCTTTTATTATTTTTTCCTTTCCAGATAGAATTACTGGATGATTTCTTAAATCTTCAGAAATATCCGGTTTGTTTTCAGCAGTTTTTAAGGGAAAAAAAAACACACAAAAAAAATCATAAACAGATAAACCAGACCTTTGCTAATTGGATTTCGGGGCTGCGTATTTCTTGTCCTTCAGAAAAACACTTCTTCTTCTTTTTTTTACCTCAATACTGTGTTTGTGTCTTTGACTGCGTTCAAAATGAGGGGTCTACTGCTGAGCGCTTCTGCACATTGTTTCAACTCTGACTGTTGATTGTCTTTTTAGGACGCTCAGCACTAAACCATTCAGTAAAATTCTGCACTAATTCACATTAAAGTTATTCATTTTCATATTTTAATGTTTGTCATCCTTCATAGTCCAAAGTAAAATGTGTGAGAAGATCTCAGACGCTCTTTACCACTAGGGTGAGCCAAATGACATGTAGTGGACCAGCAGTTTTGCTTATCTTAAAAGTTAGCTAGATTATAGCTAGTTTATTCTTCTCATTTACCCATGAGGAAATATAGCAGAGAGAAAAAAAATCTGTGGCATTTTTCTGAATTCTGTTTGGAATAATTTGCCCCTTACATTGTTTCGCTGTAAACACAGTCACAGCCTTTTCAAGCTGAACTGAGATTGCTGGATTGTCTGTTTTGTATGATAGCCAAAACCTCAAATCAAAACAGATGAGGATGCTCATTTTCCCAGCAGTCTTCACCTTTTAAATGCCCACTGCCTTTTGCTCGGCCTTTCGCTCAAAATCACGTATGACACGTTGATTTCACCCACGGAGAAAATACCAAGGCTGCCGCTGGAACCACAAAAGAAGAGTGAAAGAGGTGTTTGCGGTAAGCACAGTTTAGGCTAGTCCCTTTTGTACCTGTTTGATGAACTTGCTCATTGTTTTTTCTTATTTGAATTCTGTTTGTCATCATTTTATCCATATTTACCCATTTTTATCCATGTGTGTTTGTGTTTGTATGCCTGACCATTCATTTTTCTTAAGTTGTCCGCATTTACAACGACGGTGTGATGATACCGATCGGTAAAATGGTTTAAGTGCTTTTTGTCTGGAATCTCTCTGCTCATTGTCTTATACATGGTCACATGTGGCACATTTTTGAGAGGTGGATCTGCATCAAACGAACAGCCTCTGTGGAGTAGAGGCTCTCAGTGTTGGCTGCCCAACCAAAAAGAAAAAAACATAGCTATCCCTTTAGCTTTGTCTCTTGTGAGACTTTGTTTCCAGGCAACCCTTTGTAGGTCTGTGTAAAGAGAGCCCGTTCCTCTCTTTCCTCTGAGTGTCTGGCGTTCTCCTCACTGCATGCGACTGGGGAGATGCCTTAAATGTTACAAATACAAATCCTCTCTTAAGCTAGTGAATTTCAACACTGGCTCTTTCTCGTTTTATTTCAGCTGGACGATGACAGGCCTCACACAGGCCCGCGTTCCAACCAGCTGCGACGTCTCGCCTCCTACGTCTTCTCGTCCTCAACGTTGGAGACCGAGCAGTACCCTCACGCCAGAGGATCCTTCATCCAGCGCAGCAGGTCGGCCGAGAGCAGCCCAGCTCACGGTAACCTCCGATCGGGCTCGAGGCGTCACGCTCCCCTGCAGCCGCCTGGAAGTCCGCGCAGCAGGCACTCCATGCTCAACGTGTCCCGCGTGCAGATCCAGCAGATGCTGGCCAAACTGATGAACAAAAACAGCTGAGGAAAGCTGATGTAGTCTCTTCTCACACACCGATGTGAAAGACTTTTTTTTTTTTTTAACGGATGATGAATTCATTTTTGGGAAAGATGAAGTCTTTTCTGATGCAATAAACTGTGGAGGGCTGTAAGAAGGGAACGACGTGTTAAAGGGAATGCCATGCTTTTACACACGCTGTTCATATCTCGCACTTTCTGCTTGTTATGAACAAACGCTTTAGTCATTTTAATCACTCTGTGAGTAAAAAAATCACAATTGATATAGCGAACTATAAAGATATTTATTGCCAAAATTCATTATCTGCAGTGGCTATTCGTGTACCTCAGTTGCATGTGTTGCATTTGCAGCTGTGGTCAACCTGAAACATACCGCTGCCTTTAATATGCAAGTTATTTCATTGTCTTCCATGCAAAAAAACATGAAAAACTTGGGGGGGTTTTTTGTCTTCTTTTAATATTTTTTGTATTATAATTTAAGTTATCAAACACGTTCTAAGCCATCATCCATAGTACATAATGTTCCTTACCTATACAGGCTTTCAATTTTACAAACAAATATTTTTTTCTGTGCTCTAAAGGTGCTTTTGCCTCACAAAGGAGATGTTATGCAAGTTGAATGAAAGTGTTTTAAACATAAAATGGAACCATAGGAGCAAAAGGGAATAATATGTCTATGCTTTTATAACCAATGAAGTGGCATGCTGGAGTCTGGTTAGCTTTTACAAATGGAATATGAGATAATTGAGTCGGCTGTTGTGTCAGTCACAGGAAATGAAAGAACAGCACGCATTTTGTGCAATCAGTGGCAGAGTTCTGATTAAAATTAGTATAGCCATAAATTAAGCAAAAAAATTAATATATACATATATATATATATATATATATATGAAAGCAGTTTCCATTAGCATCTTTTTTTTTTTTTGCGTGTTTAGGAAGGTGTGTAGATAAAAGCTTCCTTATTTAATCATATATTTATGTGCATAGAGTTTTGAATGCACTGTGTACGCATTATATCTCATTAAATACCTCCTAGTTAGTCTTGGGTTAGATGCACAGTTTTATGTTGTATGTTATTAAGTAGCAAATGTATGTTTGAGACTGCTGTGGGGTCTTTTGTGTACTGTTTTCACTATTGCACTTTAAAAAAGACACTGAATTGGAGCCATAGCTGTTTCCTTGCCGATGTGATTGATTGCAATAAGATGTGAACGGTGGTTTTGAATTGAGCGGTACAAGATTGTCATTTTCTCAATTAAAATCCACTAGTGTTTATACTGAAAAAAAGAACTGAAAATAAGAGCATATTCTTGAAAACATTATGTACATTAGACATTTAGTGATTAATTAGCACCTTCGTTGAATAAACTTTATGGATGTTGGCTTGAGTTGTTGTAAACAACGAAAGGTAAATGGCTCTTTGAGTGTTATTGTTGTAGCAGGCAGAGATCTTTTGGCAATATAACATAAGATGCTTGCCTGGAGTGTGAAAGTTGTTGGAAATTGTATTTATACTTTCCTTCTGTCAGGAAAGAAAAATGTTATGCTCATTAATTGTTTAGAAAACCATTACTTTCGCTAGATTTTATTTAATTAATATTTTTGATTCAATTTTTTAAAACGACTCAACTTAAAATTCAACTGCTTTTTTTTGTTTCAAAAGAAGTATTTTTAAACGTATTTGAAACATGGGAATTCAGAAAAAGTGTATTCGAAAATATGTTGTTTGTTCACGCATACTTAAGTGTGTACTGCACCTTTATATGATTACATTTCATTTTCTGAATTTTGCATCTTCAGTCAGTGAATATTTAAATTGTATTAGAACAGAAATGATACATTTAAAAAATGACTTGGTTTCTGTATATGTTTCTGGTACTGTCACATTCATGGCTTCTCACATGAATGTACTGTTATATACCCGAACAGGCTGCTAACTCTTGCACTTATTTTGCACATTTGCTTTTGCCTGGATTACATCAATATGTTTAGCTGTAAGTTTACAGTAATGACACTGACATTAACGGTGCAAGAAAAGTCAATATTGTTGAGACTGTCCAGGTCTGTTTCTGAATTACTGGAAAGACAGTGCAGTTCAAAACCTTATTTTTGCATGACTAACAAATGAAGTTGGTCCATGAAAGCAAGTGAAACTAAGACAATTTTGTATGGCTTATGTTATGCCTTTGTGTTTCCATGAATTGTATATTGATTATTGATTTACATACTTGATCAACAGAGCAAATTTCTTTGACTTTCTTAAAGCAAAATATTCAGTTGACAATATTCAAAATATTTGATTGACAAATAAATTTGCATTATAGCATAAATATTTTTTTGTAAGATCTACCATTACAAAATGTTAGCATGGCCCATATGTTTTTGTAAAAGATTTTAATTTAGCTTTAAGTAGTTTACAAAATTTCCAAGGCCTTTTATTTTATTTCTACCTGAACATCTGCATGTGATGCTCTGAAATACCCCCAAAAAATTCATTTAGTCTATCACATCCCACTAAACTGCTCTTATGAGTTTTGAATGATTTTAGTTTATACACAATGCCTTTGTCACAATAACACCTTTATAGGATTGAGGAAAATGCTGTATCATAGCTGTAATGTGCATGTTGTATGATATATTGTTGATTTCAGGGTCATTCTATATAATGTATAGTGAGATGTGATGGATCAAGGACGTGTGGAGCATAATCATGTCTGCAGGGAGTGATAATCTAAGCTTGGTGTTGTGAGAAGCTTCACTTGAACTACAATGAACTCTACTATGTTGTCACCGATACACAGCTGAAAAGCAACAATGTACACAGAACAAGCTCTTGAAGGAGCTGATACAAGCACCGACTGTTGTCAATATTTAATGTATTCAGTATATTTGCAATTAAAAACAACTATGTGTCCATGGTAACAGCGCTAATTTAAAAGTGTGTGCTGTTAAATAACAGTGTAAAAATAAGTCGCAGAAGGTTTTATTTAACTTTTTATGTAACCAGGCAAGATTTTATTTACAATGACAGTCTGGTATTGCTATGTAATGTAAATGGGCTGTGATCTGTTAGATTGATGTACAATAAGCATATTACCTTTTCTATCACAATATCACTGTACAGTATGCTTGTAATATTTCCAAGTTAAGCATGTATTTTAAACTTTTTTTAAATGATAGGATAATTGTACATATATATCTAAGAAAGAGAAATTAAATCAATACTGTATACATAAAAGCATGTTATCTGGTTGGTTTTAGTCTGTATGTATTGTATAGAAAACCTGTATGTTGGATACACTTGAAAAAAAGCTAAATATGACTGGCTGCTGTAAAATGAAAAATTCTTTAACACATTTTTGTGCCTTTTTTATGTATGTAATCTAGACAATCTTAAAAAGCTTGTGTACAATTTAAACATAATTAAAATCTTTGAGAGAAAAAAATAGTTGTATTGTGTGGTTGCATAATATGATTTTATCTATTAGAAATTAATAAAATAATTAGAAAAAGTATATGTAAACTCAATTATGAAGTACAGTATGTCCTCATATACAGTAAGTATGTGTTGCTGGAAAGTGTTTTCTAGGAATATCTCACTGAACAGGTCGTTGTTTCTCATCATTGTTCTTACACTGCCTTACCAATATGGCATTTTTATGTTATCCTTTAGGGCCCAACCCCGAGTGAGCCTCTATTGTCACCTACTGACTACAGGACTAAATCCCCATCCTCTGAGAAGGAGATGTTTCATATCCTTCCTAAACTGCAGGCTAAGAGAGCCGACTTCCTCACCGTCATGCTTACAGGAAGCCTACACCAGCGACGGGCCTTCACAGCCACACCGCCTGAAACACAAGATGAGGGACCCAGAGATGACGATGTCACGAAGAGTGAATCTAGTAGTGGCGCAAGCGAAAAGAGCACTGAACGTAGTCAAGATGGGGCTCCTTCCACCTTAGTGGCCGATGATCCGCACAAGGAGCCAAAAGAACCGGGTTCTGTTGCTGAAGTAGATCCTGACCAAGAGGATGTCTCGAACACCCTTGTTTTGTTTTCACCAGGAGACACAAAGAAGTCTCCCAATGTTATAAATGCGACGGATGTGGATCAAGCTGTGACGGGATCTGATGCCCCTCAAAATGAGCAGTTGGATGAAGTTGGTCGACTAGAGGTACAGGTCCTGGAGGACATACAGCAGGCAGAGAGGTCTTCAGATTCAAGGCAACCTGATGCAATTAGTGTTGACCCATCGATACAAACATCTAAACTGGTGGTAACTGTCTCAACAGCTTTGGTGGCCTCAGCCTCAATTGCATCACCCCCTTTCTCTAAAGTGGAGCGAACTTTTGTACACATTGCAGAGACAACCCATCTGAATGTCATGTCTTCCAGTGGTGCACAGGTTCTTGAAGTTTTTGAGGAGGTTGAAGGCTTATCACAATCCAAGCGGATAAAAGACAAGTCAGTCCTTTCTCAAGAGCCAGGAGGAGTTGCAGCGTCTGCCCAGTCTGAAGTGACCTCTCAGACTCAGACAGAGGAACCTCGGGTACTCAATGTTCTGCATGGGGTTTTGCCAAATGAGACTGCTAAAAAATGGGAAGGTCTTGTGGTTCCTCTACTCTTAGAGTCTAGGGAACCCATCCATCAAGGTTCATCAACTGAATCCAAACAGGATAAACAACTAAAAGAGGAATGTCAAGAGGAGAACACAGTACCTGAAAGTGTTTTTAAACCTCCACGACCAAGGAGCAAAAGTCGAATTCCTATCCTAGTCCCAGAAGAAGAGCCAGGATCTGAACAATCCCTGCCCACCAAAGAGCGACTGCGTAGAAGAGCCATGCAGCAAGACCTGGCCCGCCAAGCTGTAGAAAGACAACGTCAGGGCCGCTGGATGAGACTAAATTCCAGGACTTCATCCTCACTATCTTCTGGAGACGAGCCCAAGAGACCTTCAGAGACTCTTTCTACTACAGGCTCAGAGGAAGATATTCACGTATCTGATGATTCTGTCAAGAAACTCAAGAGGAAGGCTGAGGAAAAGTACCAAACAGAGTGGCACAGCAGGATCCCACGGCCAGTTACCCCAATAAGAAAGCCTTCAACTAAACTAGTAGTAGTGGCTCCTGTTATCCAACCTGAAGCTGGAAATGCAAAATTAGAACAAAAGGCAAGCAATGGGTAAGTTCACTTCAAGCATGTTTGACAGCCAGGGTTGTGCACCATTTATAATCAAATTGAGAATGCATTGATTTTGAATTTCTTTGGATTGCAACTCCAACTCAAATTCCAATTCAGTTTTCAAATAGGATGAAGAACATTTAAATTCACACTTAAGAATTTAATTGGAGCCATTTCTTTAATTCAGAATTTTACACAATCCAGTTGACACCATACCAAAAGTATGAATATGGTAAATTAAATTGTATTTTGTTTTATTCACCTTAGGTCAAAGGTTCAACCACAATCAGGATCAAGTGCTCCACCACTTCACACAAGATCAAAATCAACATTATCTTGTTCTACCAAGCCAATTGGAAGCAATCGCATGCCTCTCTCCTGTATTCCGGCTTCGTCACGTCGCAGCTTAAGCACCACAAACTGCACTTTCTCTTCAACCCGTATAGCTAGTCCTTCGCCCCATAGGCTACCCCTACGAACTGCAGTTAGCGAATCTCGCAAGCAGCCGTTTGCCCTCCGTACCACTGTGGATCTCCCACTGAAGTCTAGGACTACTACTTGCAGTGGTCCTGCAAAGGATGCCAAACCATCACCAAACCAACCCACCAATACACCTGTAAGGAATCAAACCAAAGCTTCTGCTCATTCGAAGAACACAGTACCCGTGAAAAGGGAAAAAAGCACAAGCAACAAAACAGCTGCAGCCAGATAAGACACGGTGACCCCTGTTTACTGGGATTGTTTCTTCTCAATTACTTGAACATATTGCCTCAACATGTAATCGGCCCCATTGACGAAAATGAACCTTTTTAATTAATTTAATGTTGTTCCTAATCTATGAATGGCTATAGTTCTTATTTTGGATTCTGCACAAAATCATTTTATGTTGTACTATAAGGGTAAACAACGTAGAACTTTCACTTTACTGGAAGTTTTTTGGAATATAATGGAGGAAATGTCACATTTAGCTTAATCGGTGCTATACTGTATATGTGTTGTTCTGTTGTGCATATTTAATTCAATATGTTTTTGAAGGTGTACTTTATTATTAGTTAGATGCCAAGTTGTATTTGACCCTTGACACACAATAATAATGTATAATTATTTACAACATCTAAATCAATCATACAGTATATTATGTGTATTTAGGCAGCACAAGTTATCATAAACCACCAGACACACAGAACATTGTAAAATCTGCCACATATCCAAGGACAAATGCACAAATTTCCTCTGGTCTGCAGCTCGGCCCTCTTTGTAAACCTTGTGATGATGGGCATGCCTTGTCTTTAGCTTGTTACAAGTGTTTGATGATACTGCTGTATGCTTGTATATATTCTTTTCAGTATTTCTTGCAGAGACCTCTTTATTTTTATCAGGCAAAGGAAATGGTAAAGTATTTGGGTTTTAGTTTTCTTAAAGGAATATATTGTGGGTTCTACACTGAGTTATCTCATTTTCTAAGCATGGCAGAAATCACACATTATTAATAATTGTCAATACGGATTATTTCTAAATGAACAATTTTCACCTCTTTTGCTCTGATTACAATGGTGAGATGTTAAGTGAGATTTCTGTTGGAACAAGGAGCATAAAATGATCAAGTCGATTAGTCGTGTTATGTTGTTGTTTTTCTACAAGTGACACATTCTACGTTCTTCACAGTCATTAAAAACATTTCCGTTTTTGCAGGTACATGTCTGATTTACGAAAAACGAATGATGAGTCAGTCAACTCGCTTGTGTTACACGTTGTATATATACACACTTCATTTTTGCACACAGCTTTTTAAAGTAACTCTGATATTTGGAATTAAGTAAAACATTAAGTATAATTAAGAAAATAAGTGACTTGAACTTGGCCAATTAGAGTTTGGTGAGTAATCATTTCTACTCAGTTTAAGCTTACCTTGCAATACTCTGTTTATGTACAATTAACTCCATCAATATAACACAACATTAAGCCATGCTTTTAAAGTAAATACTTTCCTTAAAATATTTAAGTAAACAATACAGTAGATATTGTGTGGACGACATATCTACATAATAAAACTAATGTGGTACCCAGCCAAACACATGAGACCTCAATACTTAATATAAAATACACAATAACTCAATACAAAATACACAATAACGGTAACATTCGTTGGATCATTTTTGAGAATGAATTCCGATGTCACAAAACAGCAAGTTACTAAACCTACCAACAAAAGCAATGATAAAACAGTTTAAATATAGCTGGAAAACAGTGAAAAATGCAACCGTATTAATTAAACAATGCCCCAGTGCATGATAGGAACACAAGTATCAGAAAGTTGAGTAGGTTTTACTTAATTTTGTAACGCTGATATTTATGCTTTCATTTCTACAATCTTAAATTGAGTACTAATTTAGAGTTTACTTTGTTTTTTTAAATTCTCGCCTGAACTAACTTAAATGACATTTGTTTTTTCTGTGGTATTTATTTATAATGCTGATATTCACGCATGGTATTTACCACAGACTCATTTTTTTATGGAACTAATGTATTTTCCTTTTCCTCTCTCCGGCTAGTCAGGTGAGGGATAGTGAACTTTTAAGGCCTGGGATTCTTCTTTTTCTTGAGCTTACCAAGACAAAGACCTTCTTGTGTCTCATTCAGGCCCTGAAAAGCGTGACAGGGAACAGTATTATGATAACATAGCAATTCAGCACTGCTCATCTCCTCAGACTACTCTCCACCAGCCGTTCACTGTAGACCAAACCAAGTGGGTGCCTCTAGAAAAGAGCAAATTTCATTGAGAAGATCTCGATTCTGATGGGTGAGTAGAACGAGCATTCGCAAAAAAACAAAAAACAGATATCATATCTACTTGGTAGCTTATCTAACTTTCAGCTATGAGGTTTGAGGACATCCTTCAAGAAATTGGTGGCTTTAACAAGTTCCAGTTTCTGGTTCTATACATCCTGTGGCTCCCACGGGTCATCCTTCCACTGCATTTCCTGCTCCACAACTTCATCTCAGGTGTGCCATCCCACCACTGTGCCCTGCCTCACTTGGGCGGCCGGTACACAGGTGGCACAGAGAAGGACAGTGAATCGGCACAGATTCTGGCTTTTGGCATCCCACGTAATGCAGATGGCTCCTACAGCTCCTGCAAGATGTACCCTATTCCCTTGGACTTTAACCCTAATGGTGACCTGTCCCTACTGTATGGAAACCGATCAAATGCGTCGGTGCCATGCCAGCATGGATGGGCATATGACCGCTCACAGTTCACCTCAACAACCGCCACGGAGGTAAGAATATACAAGGCATTTTCCTCTATTTCAGTGGACTATCATCAACTCAAAGGCCCCCCATTGTCAAAGACAACATTAGAAAGGCCCCAATATATATATTGTAATTCTGATGTAATGACAAACCTGCTCATTTTTACAGTTTTTTATTTACTTAAACTAAGAGTGGTAATGTATTAAAATAATTATTAATAGTTAAAACAATTAAATTCTATAATTCCATAAATTTCAATAAATATATTCTTCAGGGTTTACACTTTTTTTTACCAATGAATTTAGATTTTGTTGTTTTTCCTTGATTATGGGGATTTTACTTAAAATTATTTAAAATAAGAAATACGATTCCAGTTTGCAACTTGATATTTAGCAGTTCTAGCTTATTTTAAAGCATGTTTTGTCATATTATAAATCATTGTAAGCCATCTTGAGAATCACGCCACTGTTTTAGATGTTGATGAAAATGTATTAATTCATTTTCATGCTGTTCACGGACTGTATTTCACCCGTATGTTCTCTAACAAAGACAATGTAAGAAATCTGCAAGGACTTTATCAAGGTGTGATTTGTCTCTCTTTTTCTAGTGGGACCTGGTATGTGACGACAAAAAGCTAAACCAAGCCCTTGCCACATTTTTCTTCATTGGAGTGACAATCGGTGCTGTTGTGTTTGGCCAGTTGGCAGACAAGTATGTAATTGTTTATCAATATTATGTTTTAGAATAATTTGTTCCATGCTATTTTTTCTATGACCAATTATTTGTTACTTTTTTTTTTTTTGCTCCATGGACCACATCCGATATCCATATCCTTAGGAAAAAAGTTGGTCACATGATTTTACTACAATCACGTGTCTTTACTCACATGTCTGAGGTTGATAAATGATTAATTCCCCTTGATTTGTTCTGCATAGCTGATTTGTACATATTCCTTATCATTCTTTGCTTTCACAATTGAGTTTTTTCTTGAGTTATACGCGTTACTTGTCACGGAACATCACAGCTAAACCCACATCTAAAACTGCTTATACCTCAGGCTGTGTGTAAAGAGCAAGAGACATTTTCCATGTGATTTTCACTCTTTTTCACTCTATAAAACGGTCTAATATCCTGTGTGGTTAAATATGTCTTTCAAATCACTCCACAGGTTTGGTCGTAAGCCAATGATTCAGGTGTCCTTTGTGGTCAGTGCTATTTTTGGAATTGTTGAGGCTTTTTCTACATCTTACTTGATGTTCGCCATAGCAAGAACCTTGTGCGGACTTGCCTTGACCGGGATGTCTATCACCACAGTGGCCCTGTGTATCTATCAATTTATCATTTCTTTAATCTTCAATCTCTCTAGTCAACATGATCAAAACTGATCCTAGGATTCTTTGATGATTAGAAAGTTCAAAAGAACAGCATTCATTCAAAATAGAAATCTTTTGCGACATTATAAATGTCTTACTTTCACTTTTTTATCAATTTCATGCATTCTTTGCTAATTAAAAGTATTTTTCAATTAGTTTCTGGAAGCAAAATAGGTAGAAAGTATCATGTTGCTTAGAATAAAAGACATAATCTGAAAAGATCCCTGTTAAAACTCTAACATGAACTCTGCTCATTCTACAGGTGTTGAGTGGACAGACGTTAAACATCGCACATTTACGGGTACCATCATCAGTCTCGGATGGAGTGTAGGGAACATGCTTCTGGCTCTTCTGGCATATCTCATCAGGGACTGGCGCCACCTCATCCTGGTAGTGACATCACCCTGCCTTGTTGGCATAATTGCCTGGTGGTGAGTGGTGGAACTGCAAGTGAAAGAATAACAGGTTATTGGACCAGAAAAAAAAAATGGTGGGATTTGAAATACAAACAAAATATTGTCCGATTTCTATTTATTACAGATGCACGATACAGAAATTATTTATATTTTTACAAAAATATAATGCATCTTTTTAGGCCTCTAAATGTGCATCATGACTACAAGACTATTTTTCTCCTTTGCAATTCACCTCAAAAGGTGGATTCCTGAGTCAGCAAGATGGCTGCTGGCCAAAGGCAGGGTAGAAGAGGCACAGAAGTATCTCACTCAGTGCGCTAAGATGAATGGAAAGTACACTCATAAACTAGAAATTGAGGTAAACACCTAGCCGAGCTTATGTTAACCAATTTTGAACACATCCTTTGTCTCTTTATTAAAAACGAAATAAAACATCTGATTGTCATCTATATATATAGACCTTAAAGAAAATCACCATTTCTGAGGTCTCTGACAAGGATCATTCCTACCTTGATCTAGTGAGGACACCGAAACTGAGGAAGATTGTGCTTTTGTCAGGGATTTTCTGGTATGGACCTTTTTTTTCTCCATTTTGATATAAAAGTCAATAGCTGTTTTTTTTTTTTTTTAAATCAACAATCTTTATTTGAATTGACAGGTTTGCAGTTGCTTTTACCTACTATGGCATCAGCTTCAACATCACTGGGTTTGGTCTGAACATCTATCTCACACAGTTTGTCTATGGAGTCATTGAAGTCCCAGCTAAGGTTGGGACCTACTTCACTCTGGATTGGATTGGACGGAGAAACGGCCAGGCGTGGTCTCTCATTATAGCAGGAGCTCTGATGGGACTAAACAGTATAATCCCAACAGGTACTTCTTCATTCTTTATCATGCTACATCTTTATCTTTGACCTCTTTACGATATATTATGGTGGATATATGAATTACTGAAGAATTGTGCTATTTCATCTGCAGAGTTGGCTGTTGTGCGTACAGGAATTGCAGTTATTGGGAAGGGATTCTCAGAGGCAGCCTTCACCATTGCCTTCTTGTACACATCTGAGCTCTACCCTACAGTACTCCGGTATTTGAAAAAATACAGCACTTGTAAAATTTTATATAAAATGATATTTAAAATGTTATTTTAGATAAAATGTTATTGCCAAGGGTTTTCAATTTTTCATATGCCACGGATGCCCAAATATGATCATCCTCGTGTAAGGGACCCCCATCCTAAAATTTTAAAGACGTCAATCTTTTTATAAACACCCAAATTTATACACTGAAAAGTTAATATTATAAATCTAAAATTTCTGTTACAACTCATGTCTTGTTTCCCCTGTCTTTTGTTTAAGGACTCTTATTTTGAAGTGTATTTTTGTTTATATTGTTCCTGCTGTTTGACTTCCTGTGATTAGTTCCTGTTTTATTTAGCTGTGTCTCATTTCGAAGACTGCGTCCTCTGGAGGTCGCGTTTGTCAGCTACTTATGTCATCAATGATGTCTCTTTTCTTAAAAGTAAACATTACATCCCAAAGTCATAATAAAAATCCATGAAACGTATGCTTTACAAGGAATAACGGTCAATGTTATAATAGTTACTTTTCTGAAATGAGACATCCTTGATGACGTATATGGCTGACAAATGTAACCTCCGGAAAATGCAGCCTTCGAAATGAGACACAATTTTCATTGCTGCCTCGTTAGTCTCCATAGCAACTCATTACCCACACCTGTTCCTTGTTTACAAGTTTACACCACTTGTTGGCCCGTTTACACCATTTGTCAGCATTTTCAACAAAAACTGAAACCTTTTAATGCGTTTTGGCTATTCATTTACACATCAACAGCATTTTGGTTGGCTGAAAACGAAAGCTTTTGAAATTTTAAGGGTACGTTTACACGACAATGAAGTACTAAAAACGTAAAGTTTTTCCTTCGCGTTTTTTTGCGTACAGGCAACAACATTGTCAAAACGATCCTCATTCACACGGATTCACGAAAACGAATAAAAACTCTGTATTATGCTGCTAGGCCTTGGGGATGTCACTTTGTAAAGAAACTAATGTTTTTGGTCTGGTTTTGTCCAGTGGTGGCTGTTTCGATTTTGTTCCTCTTTACTCCGTGTTTTCAGTTTGTTCCTGATGTTCTGTGTTTCTGTAGATTTTTATTTTTTATTTCTGTTTTTTATTTGACAGGGACAGCGCACAATTTAAAACAATTGCACCAGAGTTAGCTAACAGCTAATTTGCATCTGTTGTCCCTAGGCAGGTAGACAGGCCAGTCTATTTTGAGTTACTTTGTAGCTAAATAAATAACACACTGCATTTTGGGGGTCCAGCTCTCCCTTATTTCTGAGTCTGCTCAGCATATAAATTATATATATTTTTTCTACTCACTATAAGAATGTACTGTTAAATGAAGTATTTATTTATTTGTTTAATTATGTAATTCTAGTTTAAATTTTTTTTATTTATATTAATCAAATGTTTATTTATTTATTTTAATCTGATTTATTTAATTAATAACTAACTGCCTTTTAATTTCAATCACATTTTTATTAATTAATTTATCTAATTAATTTATTTGGTTAATTACATTTGTTGCTAATTTATTTTTTATTTTTTTAACAAATTATTATTCATTTTCCTTTTCCATGAACTCCCTGTCACTCCCTGTGGGTCCCTGGACCCCAGTTTGAAAACCCCTGATTTAATCCATATTTATGAGCTACCTTTTGTGTTTGGAATGAAGCAAGTCACTCTGCTTGTCTGTATCTTTCATAGGCAGTGCGGCTTGGGCTACACCTCTTTTATAGCCCGTATCGGAGGTGCGCTCGCCCCCATGGTCATATTGTTGGAGGACGTGTGGCGCTTTGCACCGCCTCTAGTGTTTGCTGCCACTGCAGTTTTAAGCGGATGTGTGGTCTTCCTGCTGCCTGAGACCACCAACGTTCAGCTTCCAGAGAACATTCTGGATATAGAGGAGGGGAGGTATAGTTTCAGATCATATATCCATTATATAAGGATGCCAAAATTGCTTTCTGCTCAATCACACAAAATACCACAACAACAAATATTAAATTCCACGATACTGCACCTTGATATAAGATCACAATGTGAAATATTGATCATTTATTTATTTATTAAAGGCACACAGTGTCCACGGAATCAGAGAGGGATGTTGAACTCTCTGAGATGAATTCTGCGGCTTTACAAGAGAAGGACTCATAAAGGCAAATACTGTCGGAAGAACGACGCCTCCTTACAGTTCAACATCCTTATGGACAGCTGTGAATAAATAACATCAACTGCAAGACATTTTATGGTGCACAAGGGATTAAAAAAATCTTTGAGGTTTCGCAAGACTAACCCTTACGAGAAATTAATCATGGTTTTACTACAAATAACCCCCCCCCCCCCCCCCCCCCCCCCCCAAAAAAAAACATGGTTATTATAGTTAAACCATGGTAACCACAAAGTAACCTTGGTTTTGCTACACTAATTTAACCATGGTATTTTTTGTAAAACTGTGGTTATACAAATGGTACTCAATCTGCCAAAAAAACTGTGGTTACTACACTTTTACTTTAATAAAACCATGGTTAATTTTCGTAAGGGAAGAAACAAGTAAAATGTCATTGAATGTCAAGTCAACAAAGTCAACAAATTGCTGTCTATTGCTGTCTAGGTGTTTTTTTTTGTATTTTATCTTCTGAAAATAAATAAAATGTAATCGTTTTATGGTTGAAATGTTTGAATGGTTCTTGTGTTCTTGTACATATGTATTTATCTTGATATGAAAAATATTAAAAAACGTTTGATAATTTTGTATCATGGTATGCAAAACATATGCAATATGCTTCTTTAATAGACTGAAATTTAGAATTTATTAATTGTGGCACTTACACTTACCACTATTCATTAACAGTATTTGCATTTTAATAATAACTTGCCTATAAATAATTGTTTTAGACTCAAACAAATTGTTACCACTGTTATCTGAATTTTTCCACACACACACTTAGCCTACATTAACACTCCTCGGCGGCAGGGGGTGCTAGTGCACCACATACAGCTTTACATACAACACAGTGAGGCGTAGTAGAATTTCACAGGTCAGCTGTTCGCTGACGTGCTGATCTTAAACCCCTCAAAGAAGTTTTGGTTTTATTAGGATTTTAAAATATGACCCTAAACAACATGGCAGACCCAAGACGACCGAATAAGATCTTTCGGTGAGTATTATGTCTGTGTTTAACTATTGTTTAATTTACTATGATGAGAGGTGTGATTGGCTCTCGTTAGCATCACTGTTAGCCGCAGTTCGGCTAATGATTAGTAGAGATTTAACCAGATTTTCACTGAAGATAGATATATGGGTTTTACCTAATAATATACTTTAAATTAAATAGTCATTTTATTAATGTTACTTGTTAAATTGTACAAATATTAATTCAATAATGTTGAGTAGTGATACTTTATTACTGACAGCAATTGTATTGTTATCGTTGCATATTTATGTTATAATCTAATGCTTCATTTATTTCGGTTTGTTCACCTAGATACTGTATGTCTTTATGGCTATCTCTGAGGAAATCATGTGATGTTTGTGTTCTGTGTAACGTTATTTGATATGAAATCGATGCTGGATTAAATGACAGGCAGCATTAATAGCACAGACTATTAATAGTTGAGGCATATTGTGTTTGTTTTACAGCTACAAGCCTCCCAATACCGAAACGAACCCGACATTGGAAGATCCTACACCGGATTACATGAACCTGCTCGGCATGATATTCAGTATGTGTGGCCTGATGCTCAAGGTGACCTCATTCTCATCTACAAAAACTCCTGTTTACAGTCAACGCTGCAGTTTACTTCATGAGTGCTCATTGTTTGGGATTAAAACATGAGCAGAATGATTCTCAGTGATTATGTAATGTCAAATTTGTGTTTCATTTGTGTGTTTGGCAGCTTAAATGGTGTGCATGGATTGCAGTGTATTGCTCGTTCATCAGTTTCGCCAATTCACGAAGCTCAGAAGACACTAAACAAATGATGAGCAGCTTCATGTGAGTTGCTTATGCTCATTTGTCATTCTCATAATTAATTCTACAATTATTTATTATTATTTTTTTAATTGATCAACGTTAACCTTTAGTCTACCTGAAGAATTTCTCAAATGTTATGCTTCTGGGATTGTATGCCCAATGAAACACGTATTCATTCCTTCAGGCTGTCCATATCGGCAGTCGTGATGTCGTATTTGCAGAACCCGCAGCCCATGTCGCCACCGTGGTAACAAATAATCCAGACCCAGGGAGATATCTCAGCAGGGACGGCATGAGAACCAGCTGATCCTCCCACTGTCCTTCTGGAAGACAGGGACATACACTCATCAGCCCAGCTGGCCAATCAGAGGCTGTCAAATTGACCAGTGTAGCTCCTGTTTGACCTTTTTTCAAGTTGTCTCTGTGCTCACCGATTTTTATGTATGTGACTGACCACCACACTATGCTAAAACTATTCATATGCTTTGAATGATTTTGAGAAATAAATGACTGTTTTAAACATTTCTTTGTGGCTGTGTTTTTTATTTTTCATGTATACACAAGTAATTAGTGCTAAGTAGGACACTTTGATGTGCGTAACTAGCAGGCGAGATTTTAGAGATTGATGTTAATGTATTCATGCTGCTGCTGCTTCCAACTATATGTGTGGACAGAAGTTTAATAAGCTTGTTATTTAGTTAGATTTAGTTTTTCCAAGAAAAACTAAAAAAACTGTGAAAAACTGCTGTAAGAAACCGCTGTTAAACAGATATACAGCACCGTACAGACGTGCCAGATTCATTCCTCTGGATTCTGCTCAGGCCTAGAGAATTTAAGGAACAACTCATGAATTAGCATTTTTGGAAGTATTGTTATTTTTCTTATTAAGAGGAGCAATGTGCATAGTCTATTATTTTGATTGTTGGCTTTATAACACCAGGGCAGTTTCTTCACAAATCTGTAAAAAATAAATACAAATATTTGTCTGTAACCTTTTCTGCTATGTTACCCCTATGGTTTGAGCACTTTTCTGACAAGATAATAATCTATATGATTATAATATATTATTTATTTATATGATATGTTCTGATGGCAAATATATCCTCTGATTTCTGTTTTTTATATACATTTAGAAATTAAAAACACGAGCAATTAACCATGATTCTAAAATAATAAGAAACATTTATTTATTATTTAAGCTTTTGTGTATCGAATTTTATTAAATGTCTTATGACGAATGTTTTATGTCACTATTGGTCAAAGCTGAGTAAGACGTTGAGTCAGCATTTTACCGTCATCTGACAATTCAGACTCTCTTTTTTACGTCTTAGGCTATCAAGCTTGTTGGCTAATTCATAATCTATTAAATGTTAAATCAACCCAATGATTGTCATTTATTATGAATTATTATATGATATTTTATTGTTTGTGGATATATTTTTTTTACGTAGCCCAACGACTCTTAGTGAAATTCGCATTTACCTGTCCCGTATGAATAATAATGTATAGGCTACATCTCATAATAACCACAACCACACCGTCTCTCACCCATCGCGCAGCAGCAGCAATCAAACGCGTAGTTTTAGTCCGCGCGACACTCAGTGCCATTACAGTCACGTATTCGTTCGCGCACAGAGCGCGAGACTCCTCGTACAAACGCATGCGGGTCTCGCGCCACGTAGAGTCGTTTCTCGAGAGCCTCCGAGAGCTGTCACTCCTGACAGGAATACCAATATTACACTGAGAGAAAATACAAATTATTTGTTTTGTCCAAGAAAAATACTTAAAGACAGAATGATCCGAGCTTGAAGATGGAAATGACCTCCTGCTCTGAGAAAACGGACCTCGGACCTATCAGTTTGTGGAGTTTTATTGTTAGTTTTGTCAGTTATAAACTACAGGTGATCCGGACGGGTCCAGATTCCAGGATCTTCTCAGAAAAATACACAAACCTTTCTGGTAAGTGTCGTGGAAAGTGTTTTGTCTCTTCTCTGTTCAAACTCGCTTATTTTTTCTGTGTATATATAAAGATGTTTATAGCTACATAATATTTTTTCTCTATATACAAATAATTAAAATGTATAGCCTATATTTTCTTTGAAAAATATAAAATTAATTTAATGTTAAATATAACATTATAGTATTACGATATCTATCTATCTATCTATCTATCTATCTATCTATCTATCTATCTATCTATCTATCTATCTATCTATCTATCTATCTATCTAAACCATAAACCTTTACCTGGAGTATCTGGGGCATCACAGAAGAATATTTAATCTTTCTTTGGTTGAAAACGTAGCCTATAACATGAATGTATTGGTCATTTACCATGGTAATACTATACTCTTTGAACTACATTGGAGTACAAGGTAAATACCATGGAATATATCAATGTACTATGATTTTACTGCCTTATATTTTCAGTATACCATGGTATCACAGCAGTGAATTTTTGGACATGTTTAATACAGGACTTTTGTATTTGTTAGATGTTCTGCTGCCAGCCTTTTGCTGTTGTGTGATGGCTTTCAGCCAGTGTTCACTCAGCAGGTAGCATATTAATGCTATGAAGGGTACTAAAATGCAGCAAATCATTTTATTATGTTTGTTGTATTGTATATAACATTTTCCTTTGTCCTTCTATTAAACAATACACATGTCAGCAGCAGAATTGGCTGAGACAGAATTTCATCAACCATTTCTGATAACAGTTCAATTAATTTTTCATTTGCAGCCATACAAATCGCCTAATATACTGGAGAGTTAAAAAATCTAGTTCATTCCAGTAAAACTATTCCAGAGTTTGATACTTGACATCATTGAGTAGGGATTCTGATGGACATTATTTTTATGGGTACGTTTTTGTGGTTTTGGAGAACTTTGTACAGTAAATGTCACCCTAATTGCATGTATTCATACACACCCACACAACGGTGAGGCTGTCTGTGGGCTGGTGCAATGGAGAACCAACCCACACCAACAGCCACTTGCTGTAACACACAATGATGAAAATGAAATCATCCAAAATTGGATCTTACCACCTTTTGTGGATATATTTATGCTATACCTCGCCATTACAGTGAGATTTATGGTGTTGTCGCTTAAGCAAACAAAGCAAAGAATGATTCTTTTGTCTTGTCCAGGAAGCAGCCAATGGATCACACCCTTTAAATGAGGAAGAGATGTGTTCCTAGCTAAAAATACAAAAACATGAATGTCACGATGCTGTCAGCCTCCAGGAAGGGACCTTAAAATGTGTGAAGGCCTTTCAGGATGTCTTCTGGTTCTCCTTCACCTCACTGAATATATTCCCTGTTGGAACTGGCATGCTAATCGCAATGTCTTTGCTCTCCATTGGCCAAAAATAAAGAGGCAGATTTAGTTAGTTCCATCTTTAGTGTCTGATCATTGAGACAAGCTGTGTCCCTCCTAATCACAGCCTGACAGCAAATCCTGCCTGTCAACAAAGAGCACAGCCTCAATAAGGACTGTAGTGTGTGAATGTATTCCATTCACAGTTTGGACTGTGCTTATCTTTTCCCGTGCTTTACTCCATCTGTGCCTTTCTTTTTATCTATGTACTTTGGGGAAGGTCACTACAGCATTTGACACCTTTTCAATGCTTTGCTTTCGGAAACAGAAGTGTAGAGGTGTTATTGGCCCGTGTTGCTGCATGCATCTCAAAGAGCCCCAGAAATCCCAAAAGCATAAACACCCATCTATAGCTCTGCAATTGTTTTCTTATGCATGTGTGTGTTATTGAAAGTGTTGTGTGTATGTGTCACTTTAAATTACTTTACTCCACCTCCTGTCACAGTGGACAAATTCTTCAAGCACCGTCAGCATATCGTAGTACTGGAGTGCATCATTTATTTTCGCCTGACGTTGGTCTATTCCATTTTTTCTAAACATCTGTGCAGCCTTTTTTTAATTAAACCTCCCTTGGTGCTTTTTTCTTCCCTCTGCTTCCCTTTCTCCTTTGATAACATGTCACCTATTTTCCCCTTCACTGTCCTTCTTCTTTTTTTGGTTGCTGTCAGTATTACTACTATTATTTACAGCATCATGAACACCATGCACAACATAAGTATTTAAAAAAAATAAAAAAAATAAAGTGCAATAAGAAATCAATCAAATGATATATTTTATCCTCATTTACATTTATGAATATAGTAGTTCTCCCGATATAATTTTAATTTTAATTTTCAGTTATTTTCCAGTATTTATTTATTTGAAGCATTATGAACAACATCGCAACATACAGTACATATTTTCCAATAAAAAATAGAAAAATGCTATTACAAGAATTTAAATAATAGAAATACCAATACTATAATAATAATAATAATAATTATTATTATTATTATTATACAAACAGGGTATATCAACAGCTTCATAAATGAATAGCATAGTATGCATTATAAATAAATGGAAAGATAGATTTTATGCTCATTTACGTTTATGGATAAATCATTTTACTGATATAATCAGTAAAATTATAGAAAACCATATTTAAAATTCAACATTATACTCATAAAAGATAAAAGATATTTTTCTTTGAATTTCACTTAAATATCCATATTCTTCAAAACAACAATGACAAAAAAAAAATCACACCAAAATCATTTCTGCCAATACAGCCTGCGTCCGAAACGGCATACTCTCTTGAGTAGGTACTTATTTTGAATAAGTACTTTACGGCAGCTAAAAAAGTATGTTCTATGTAGTATGAGTGTGTGTATTATGAATGTAATCTGGATGTTCTACATTAGCCATGTTGTCATTATCATGTGACCAGCGTCAGTTACGTCGCTTCACTGCCATTCATAAATCCTCTCCCGCGACCTCATGGGATAGTAAAGTGTCCATCGTATGCACACTTCAGAATTTCGCCGGAAGTAGTAGTGCCCAGTAGTAGTCATCCGGGTACTTTTGTCTACTATTTCATGAGTACTGTGAATTCAGACATACTTCTTTTGTCACATACTATTTTCCCCCTACTATATAGTAGGGAAGTATGCGATTTCGGATGCAGCCACCTTCACCGCACTACTTTTTTCCCCATAGAGCCATGCTGTCTCCCATGTATGCAGACAGCTCAGTCATCATGGAGAGAGCGCCGTCCTTGCGGAAGGGTGGGAGAGGGCAGCCACAGGGCCACAAACTGCGCTGTCATCCTCCTACCAGCGGGAGCAGTGTTTGTGCCAACCCCACCTACTATCATACTGTGTATGACATGAGTGATGAAGCATGCCAGGTTGACTCCTTTGACTACAGCAAAACGAATGGGGAAACCGTGGTGATGGATGGGACACTTTACTCTTTGATGCCCAGTGATTCTCTGGTTCCTCCTGTCAGAAGGAGAGGGGGCCTAGTGGACCACCGTGATGTCATTAAAGCTCACCAGTCCCATAAATTGCAGAGCACTCCACAAGCCCGACGAAAACAATGGGAGTGAGTATTAAATAATATGTTACTTTTTTCAAATGTCTTGGGTTTGATGACTTTGTTTGTTAGTTTAAAGTGTACTAGAAAAAAGTCCATCAAAAAGCACCAATCTTGTGTTTTGGCATGTTTAGTCATCTGATGACATTTAAGTTTACTGTAATTTTGCACAAGTAGTTTAATGTCAATGCTAGTCCTATGAATTGAAATTAGCAACAGTATAACCTTGTTTCATATGAAATGTCAACAAAAGTCCACATTTCGATGGTGAAATACACCCACACCATTCATCTTTATTATTATTATTATTTTATAAACCAGAGTTGGAACGTTTTGGTTAGACCTAGTTTGTTTCCATGCCTCCTTTAAAGCTTTCAGGGAGCATGTCTTCTCAGACTGTCACTCAAGAAATTCATCTCCTATCATATCTCTGAGAATAAAGGGCAGGTCATGAAGGTGTGTGTGTGTGTGGAGAGGATGTTTATGTTAGAGCCACAGCGATGGACACATTGATGGACATAGTGATGGTCCCTACTTCATTTGGACCCTGTGTGTGGTTGTGCCTGACAGCAGTTAGTGAATGTGGAAACCTTGAGCTCTAGGGGAAACAGAAATCTGCAATGGAAAGAGAACAAACTCACACCAAGATGGAAACATTAATAAGGCAAAACAGCTGTGGTGAAGGTATGTTTGGCAAAGATGTTTTTGTAGTAGTGAAGTGAAAGCCTGTTTATATTCTTTTGTTGTGATTAGTGGAAACATGCTTCTCACAAACTTGTCAGTCTTATAATTGGAGCCCGGCAGCCTGTCAAGATTATGTATTTCTGTGACACTAGTAGCACCAAACAGAATAGCAAAAATCATACACACTGAACAAAATTATAAACGGAACACTTTTGTTTTTGCCCCCATTTTTCATGAGCTGAACTCAAAGATTTAACAAAAGGCCTATTTCTCTCAAATATTGTTCACAAATCTGTCTAAATCTGTGTTAGTGAGCACTTCTCCTTTGCCGAGATAATCCATCCACCTCACAGGTGTGGCATATCAAGATGCTGATTAGACAGCATGATTATTGCACAGGTGTGCCTTAGGCTGGCCACAATAAAAGGCCACTCTAAAATGTGCAGTATATATATATATATATATATATATATATATATATATATATAATTTCCAACTCATGGTCAGTGAATGAATGAATTGCTATAAATTACATATTTATAGTTGTTTAACTTTCTGGGAATAGGGGGAAATAATTTTACCTAAATATAGTTCATGTTAGAAAGAACATGTTCTTTTCTACCTTGACGTTGTTAGCACAAAAACTTGTGTCATCGGCTGCAGGTCTCTGGTGTGTAGAAGAGTATGTCTTTGTTACTGTGTTTTGCGTCACGGTGGGACCGCTTAAAAATGAACACAGAGTGGCAGTGAAATCCAGTCACGATTTCTGTTGCGCTTTAGGGGTGTGGAGGCTTCCACTCTCATTGCTCACCCACTCATTCTGGCAGCCGTAGCAGCGGGGAGACGTGAGATAACAGGTTACTGACAGAAAATGCAATCTCACCTCATTTCACTCATTTCCCCTCACTCTCTTCTCTCTCTCACTTTCCTTTTCTTGTCTCTGGCTGTAATTAAATATGGGCCCAGGGAGTCTGTCACACAGCAGAGTGGTAGATGCACAAACAAACACTCACATGTATAAGATACACCACTAAACTCATTCCAGCTATGCAACACATATGTTGCAGACATTGAAAATCTTCATATTCAAGTCTATTTGTGATATTGACCATGTGAACTCTTTTGTGGAGATGGTCAGATGTTTGATGTTCTTGTGTCCGTTGAATCACAAGCTCTTTTGGATCATTTTCAAATTATGCTGGAGAACATTATGTCAGCCTGGAAACAATTTTAGTGGTGTAAAAATACTAATTTTTTAAATATTATTATAATATATAAAAAGTAAGATACCATACTAGGAAGTTTCGTGAACTGCCCTGAAACACTCTCACATTGTCCTCCCTGGGACAGTAGGTTATTCTTACTGTTGAGACCTGAAATTAGAAGCCTTTTCCTCATATTCTCTCAAGGCGTACAAAAACATACATTAGACTCTGTTTCTTTCTCTCTTTCCCACTCTTTCTCTTTAGCCACTGCCTTGTGCTCAGTGTTTTCCATAAACACAGGGTATGTCTCTCACACGCTCTCAATTAGAGCAGTGCTATATTAAAACAGCCTCTTAAATAGAATAAAAAAAAAACACTTAGCTGTCGCTTAGCTGTGTATTGCATCTCTTCTCCATACCTTCATCTGTGTCCCACATACCTCCCCCTTATCTGTGCTGTAGATTGCTTCACTTCATATTTCAGTGGTCTAGGTTTAGAATGAAAGGCTGAAAATCAAAACTCATGAGCCTCAGGCTTTGGAGTATTTTACATATAGACTGTACACACACACACACACACACACAGAGAGTCTTATACAGAGACACTTGGCAGCAAGTATGGACAGATCAGCGGGCAGTGTGACAAGGGGGCAGCTTTCGTGCGGACGCTTCCACAGTTTCTGTTGGCAAGACAGACCTAAGCCACATAAATAGGGTAGCTGTGCTATTTTTAGCACCCATAAAATTGGCTTTTTAGCATTTCCAAGGCCGCAATGAATTAAAGCGTTGATTTAAGACAGAGAGACAGGGATGATTTGTGGAATTTGATGTTACAGTTGTGAGGGTGCTTGATGATTCAATGTCATAGAATGATTTTGGCTGCTGCAGTCCTTTTCCCAAAGACTGAGAGGATGCCAACAGATGCAAATGTAGAGACTTCCTAGTTTCCATGTTGATTTATACAAGTGGCGAGGGAATAAGATTCCAATCGAGTGGAGCTTGGTTAAATGTTATGGATTTTATGATCATTCTTTTCCTTAGCCTATATGAGAACATTTTTGCGATGTTTTTTTTTTTTTGGCACAATTATTAACTGTACAATAACGATATCTGCACTATTTACTGAGTTGCACATTTACTTTAATACATTAAGGCTCAAAAGTTTGGGGTTAGTAATAGCCTCATATACTCGCCAAGGCTGCAAAAAGTTGATTAAAGACAATAAAGAAAGAGTAATATTATGAAACAGTATTTCAATTTAAAATAACTGTGTTCTATGTTTATATACTTTAAAATGTAATTTATTCCACTGCTTACAAAGCTGATTTTTCAGCATCATTACAGTCTTCAGTGTCACATGATCCTTCAGAAATCATTCTCATATGCTGATTTGGTGCTCAAGAAACATGAAATTAGTTTGTGCTGCTTAATATTTGAGGAATTGTTTTTAGAATTCTTTGATGAATAGAAAGTTCAAAGAAACTATTTGTCAAATAATCAATGTCTTTACTCTCACTTTTGAATTGCATCCTTGGTGAATAGAATTATTAATTTCTTTAAAAAAAATTGCAATGAATAATTGTACTGACCCCATACTTTTGAATGGTTGTTTTTCTTGTGTGACACATTAATGTGGAGAGACCTGTTAAAATGTTAAAATGCATTAGATGACAAAATATCAAACCAAGTGGGATCTGCAAACAGATTTTTTTAAATGTAAATAATCACTGTGATTTTTAGTGGATGCATGCATACGTAGATCCAGTTCCCTTAAAATTAGGATTTTTTTTTGCTTTTGCATAGCACTTGTAGATTTGAGCTAAATGTTGGAAAGAACTAAATAAATACATTTAAATTAAATTAAATAATAGGAGAAGTTATTGTACAAAGAGAACATGAGATTTACAGCTGGATACCGGCCATAAGATGAAACATAGGAGATAAAACATATTTTTTATGTGCTTTATTCATGAGAAAACACTTTTGTGCTTGGCTGAGCAAAAATAGTTTTTTTTTAGTGAAGTCGCATTTGAAGAGCCTTATATTATCTATATCACAAAACGTTTTGTTTAATAGATTGAAAGTTGATTGTTGATTTTCATGCACAGTTGACAGAAAAGACGATATGCAGAGCAAGATTTAAGGCTCGTTTTATGATAGCAATCCGATATTTTGTCATTTATTTTTTATTTTTAAACAATTAAATGCAGTAGTTTTAAGACCTGCTAGCAAGGGCAGAACAAATGTACAGTATGTACAAGGAAGAGGAAGTACATGGTTTCTGGAAGAGTTAGGCAAAGAGTATAGAAAATATAATTATCTTCATATAAAAACAATAGAAGTAAATGAAAAGTTTCCACCTTAATAAACAGTATAAGAAAGAACAAAGAAACATTGCAGCCTATATTTAGTCCATGTGAGAGGATGGATGAATCAATAGATGAACATCACCTAAGGAAATTATTAAATGGAAAGTAAAAGAATGAAATATGAAGTAATCAAGAGGAGGAGTGAAACGGGAGACAGATTGAGCATTAAGACCAATGAGAACAAACGGCAGACAGCCGAGTGTCCTCTTAAACCCTGAGCTATTGTTTGTTTTTCTTAGGTTATTTCCAATTTCCCTTCTCTTGCAGTCTAACTAAACCTTCATCTTGCCCTCCATCCATTCTTTCTTTTTCCTTTGGTCCCCCTTTCCAACTTTCTTCTTTTATCTTGCATCAATCTGGCTGATTGGCAAACCTGTTCCAGACAGAGGTGTCCCTTAGGACCCAGTTTCTCCAATGTCTGTGTGTGAGCGTGTATATTGATCGCTTTCGGGTGTGGTTGCGAAATCGTAATTCCTTACGGGATTCTTGTTGTTATTGAACTTTCAAATACACCTCAGCAGTGTCCATGCAACTATGTCTCTGCATTAAATTCATTACTTTACATAATTACTTGGCTGGATCCAAATAGTGCGCAAATGCATTACTTCAATTAAGGCATCTGTGTCGTAAACCAGCTCACTGTCTGGTTTTCGGGCACAATTTATTGAGTCTGGGATCCTGTCAAACCACAGTGTTCTCCCAGCCTGAGACTGCACCTCCTGCATCTCAATTATGCATTTGTGCCATACTGTCTTCCTTTATGAGATCTCAGAGGTGAGCTTGTTGTGTGTGCTTGTGTGAGAGAAAGCAGAACTGTTTGACAGTGTGATCCTGGGTTGATTTGGATGCTGATTTGGTTTGTCTGAGTCTGCTTACATTGAACTGAATTGATCAAATGACCATCACAATCAGAGGTTCAGTTGTAAAGGATACACAGTCACCCAAAAATTAAAATTCTGTCATTGTTTACTCACCCTCATGTTGTTCTTTCTTTCTTCTGCAGAACACAAAAAAAGAGAATTGATATTTATTTTTTGTCCATACAATTAGGCCTTTCACAATTAGTGATTTAGTATTTAGTATTTAGTAATTCTTTGATTGTTGGTATTCGATCTAATCCCAATTATTGTAGATAATTGTGCGGTTTAAATTTCAATCACATTTTGCCATCTAAATAAGGGAAATTTTGGTGCTTAAAGAAATGTCTTTAAATCCTTGTCCGGTGTGGTAGGCAGAAACAGGAGAGACATAATCTGATAGGGAGTAAAGAATAACAATATAAAAAACTGTTACAAAGTTCACAAAAATAGTCAAACGTCTTCCTTCATACAGATCAAATGTTTGCGAGCAAATGCAAAGTTTCTCGGGGATCTGAAAACTTTTGCGATCGAACGCAAAAACATTGAAGTATATTTTTTCCTCCCGTATCATACTTTTTTCCATCACCGTGTCATTTTAGGGGCTGCGTACAAACCAGTTCAGAAACATTCTTCAAAATAATATCTTGAGTAGTTCATCTTTTGTAGTTCATGAAAGTGGACTCAGTTGTGAAAGCAGATCAAATTCTACCTATGTTTGTGTGTCTTTCTGTATCTCTTGTTATTCGTGTCTGTAGGGCAAAACTCACCTTATTTTATCTCTCTGTCCTCTGTCGTTTCTCTGAGCCATTTAGATGCTAATGCAGCCAGTGAGCTCATTCTATCTGCTGCTGGCCCAAAGGTCACAGCAGGGTCAGCTAAAATCTGCTCTGGGGGGCTGGACTGTCTGACCCTTGTTCACACCCATTCAGACTTCCTTTTTTCCCTGACTAATAACAAATATGACACAATACACACATGGTTATGTTTTGTGGGCTCTGTAAATCAGGCTGCTGAAGGTAAATGTGAGTGTTATTTACAGTGCATGTAGATGTTTATATTCACATGAAACAAATACCCAGTGTACCTTTTATTTCAAATGCTGCCACATCACTCTGAACTGTATTGCTTTATTTTCAGTTGTCAAATATACTGCAGATAGCCATTGTCATATATTTATGTTAGCAAATAACACTAAAGTATGTGTAGTAAAGGATGTTAAAGCCCAAAAATCTGGCTATTGTACAGTTCTTACTAAAAAAAGTGCACTTTCATTAAAGCTACAGTGTGTGATTTTTACCCCCATCTAGCGGTGAAAAGGTATATGACCATCCAGTGAATGTTAGTTTCTGTTCCTCTCAATTCCGATTTCGTTTTAACTCCTACGGTGGACAATCTAGTCCAAGATTAACATGGCTTCCAGTTCGACCTCATCCATGAGTGTTCCTTCAAGTGATGAGGTTATTTTAGAAAACTATTATAATTTGCAGTAATTTAATTTGTCAGGTAACATATAGGTTATGACATCTATGTAAAATGAATAATAGTTTTATGTTTTCGTAATTTTTTTACCATTTCATTGCTAACATCAGTTATCAGGTTCCCAGACGAATGCAAGCTAATCTTAGTAAAGTAACTTTTATTTTTAACTTTTAACTCTTTTTCGCTTCCTTGGCGACTCTGATACGTATCCTCGAGAATAAGAGTGATCCTCCATCAGCAACAGACTTTCAAAAAGGCTTTCAGGTTTTTATATATCAGTCTCAAGCAATCCCCCTCTTCACATTCGACACGGCGCCATCGAGTGTTAAAACGCGAAAGGCGAGGCTTGAATTAACGGGTAAGTCCCTCTTTGGCTAATGTACTTTCAAGATGGAGGGGCAACATGGCGACCGACATTAGAACCCCTTACCCGTATGTATTTTCAATGGCATATTATACACTCACGAGAATACTTTATTACTTGAACGGAGTAAATATACATTAATGAGCACATATATTTTTGAAAGAACTAAGTGTTTTTAGCTAAGAATAAACTAAAAAAGTTACACAGTGTAGCTTTAAGCAAGTCAGACAAAGAGAGCTTTTTATTCAAGAAGTGCTGGGAAACTAACATGCTCACAGCAATCTTCTCAATGGATATTATGCCATTAAAATTTCTTTATGACAGTGCTTTACTTCCCTCTCATATTCAGAGATTGATCTATTGCTTTCCATTGCCCTTCGTTCATATTTTGTTGTCACAATTTGTCTAGGTCCTTGCAGATTTCACAAGACACGCATATGCTTTAATTTGATTTTAAGTAATTCAAAGATATTTATTGGATATATTACAGTATGGATACATTTATTAGATATATTTACATCACACACAGCCTCAGGAACAATCTTCCTGTAATGTTAGAGTTACTGCCCTCTCCTGGGCAAAATATTCAACTGCACTGTAAACGATGAAGATATCTTAGCTTCTAAGAGGATGGATGTGTGTGTGTGTGTGTGTGTGTGTGTGTGGACTTGTGTACCTGAATACACAGACTCATGGGGACTAGTGTCACCGTGGGGACCTAAATGAGGTCCCCATGAGGAAACCAGCTTTTTGTGAAAATGTAAAAATGCAGAAAGTTTTCTGTTATGGGTAGGTTTAGGGGTAAGGTTAGTGTAAGGGGATATACTATACAATTTATACAGTATAAAAACCATTACGTCTATGGAGAGTTCCCACAAAGATAGCGAACCAGACATGTTTGTGTGTGTGTGCGTGTGTATATATATATTATCATTGTTTTTTTGTGGTAATTTTTCATGTTCACCTGAAGTTAAATTAGATGGACATTAAAAAAAAGTAACCAGACAAAGATTTTATTAGAGAAAAATTATTAAAATTAGATTTACAGTGAGATTGACAGAGACCATTGACATTGTTGCAAAAAAAATCTATTTAAAATAAATTATCTTTTGATATTTCTATTCATCACAGAATTCAGGAAAAAAATCATCACGGTTTCAAAACTGTTTTCAACAATAATAGTAATTGTTTTCTGGAGTAATGGATGCTGAAAATACAGCTTCAAGAGATTTCCACGACGCGCACGCGCGAGAACTTAACTGAAGTAGTTGAAGGAGATCGCAATTCTCGCGCATGCGTCGTGGAAATCTCTTGAAGTCTCGTTTCAGGCCTACAAGGAAGAAAAGGAATAGTCTAATAAAGTCGTTATTTTTGTTTGTTTTTCCGCACAAAAAGTATTCTCGTCGCTTGATAAACTTATAGTTGAGCCACTGTTGTGACATGGAATATTTAAACATTTTCTTCATTGACTTTCTGGGCCGTCAGGATTCATTCCCTTAGGGAGCCTATGGAGGAGTGATCCAGCTGTCACATTTAATCAAAAATATCTTCATTTGTGTTCCGAAGACGAACGAAGGCCTTACGGGGTTGGTACAGCATGGGGGTAATTAATGACTTAATTTTCATTTTTGGGTGAACTAACCCTTTAAGCTAGACATTTCCTGAGTAAATGAATAAAATCCACAAACTTTCCTCCCATGAGCTGTACAGTAGGGGGAGCTGTGAAACCATTTTTAGCCTGCTCTTCCAATATCAGACACATGGTGGCACTGCAGACAGTGCTGTTAGATTTCTGCAGCCCCACCTACTGTTTTGTCACCCTGTAATCACCCACAGCTGAGGGGATCTCCCATCTTGATTCACTCAAGCACTTGCTCCTCTTCGTCTCTCGCCCACTCTCTTGCTCTAAGCCTCGACACATACCATTGTGATAATCATTACAGCAGTAGTGTTACAACTCATTTTGACAAGCTCTGTCCATCAGTTTGATTGAATGGATTTAATCAGTATGATTGCCATGTGCTGTGCCTGAATTCTCTCTGATCACTGTGCAGTTGCAGTGAAAGCAGTAAAGGGCTGTGAAAACCTGATCCACCATTAGAAAGGACTTCACTAACATTTTATGTCGCTCATGCTGTGAATAAGCTGCTCACCCTCATGTCATTTTAAACCTGTATAACTTATTTCCTTCACACTAAATGAGACGTTGACATGATATCTGAGCTGCTGTTTTCCATTGAATGAAAGTGGATGGTGACTATGACCAAAAGAAAAGCATCATAAATGTATTTTTTAAGATGTGCACTATATTCAAAGTCCACTTTCATTGTAAGAAAGCATTTCGGACATTCTGTTAATGTAAATGACTCCTTTTGTAGGTCATATAGGTTTCAAAAGACATCAGGATGTGCAAACAATGACAGAATGTTAATTTCTTCTGCAGAATACAATTGTGTTCAGAATACAAAAACGTATATTTTGAAGTGCGTTGGGACCAACATTGGACCCCATTGACTTTCATTTTTATTTGCCAAAAAAAAAAAAAAAACGCTTTGTTTTCCATAAAAGTAGGTTTGGAACAATATGATGGTGCATAAATTTAGAATTTTTGGGGGGATGAACAACCCCTTTAAGGGTTCTTGAGGAATACCACAGTTGTTTATTTCTGTCATTTTTCAGAAGCACCATTTGGTCATTTTCGCCTTTTCCATTTCTCTTTAATTCTAGACTATTATCTCATCAACTGAATTAAGTAATCAACAAAAACTGCAGCTCTTAGCTTTGTGGTTGATGAAATGCATCAGTGTTTATATACAGTACGTGCCGTATTCCCAGCAGCCACCATGTCACCAGTGTTCAGTTCTAACTAGCATCACCGCTAAGTGCTCCAGCTTGTCTGAGTAGCCATGCGTCCCATTGCTCACATGTCTTCTCAGGGTCACTCTCCCTGATTGGCTGGCTGCCAGTTTGAGCTCGGCTCTTTTCTCAATGAAACGCTCAGAGAGTGATTTACGCTGTCCTAACGGCATGAGTGGAAATGAGATTCAGCAGAGTGCGGATGGCAAATGCAAACACGCAAAAACGAAAAAGGATATCAAAGCAATAGATACAAAGCAAATGTTAATAGAAAGGTTCACCCTAAAATAAAATAGAAATCTTTCATTATTTACTCCAGCTTTCAAACCCATATGATTTCCTTTCTTCAATGGGACACATAGAATAGGTAAGTCAGTAGTAGTGCAATTTATTATGGAAGGCATCAAATCTGATTTATGCGTGTGTGGTAACAGAGACTTATCTAGTCGTTTCATCATCAGTCGAGTTTCGTAGTCTCCTGCACAAGACAAGCTCATCCTCATAAGCACAAACACACTTTCTCCCTGGCACACACACCCTTTCTGTCTCTCTCCCCCTGGAATAAATGGTATGCAAACACAAGACTGTACTTAATACAGTCTCTTGCTAAACACATCCATCGGTGTCACATACTTACATATTTGCAGCAGCCTGTATTACAATGAGGGTGCTCTGTTTTTTTTATCCCCACCTTGCTTCATGTTCTTGCTTTCTCTGAACAAGGACACTGAAAATAGGTCGTATCTTATTATTAATCCTCTCCCTCTCTGTCACACTCATTTTATCCTTTGCTTTTTTATTTTCTATCTTTCTATCTATCTATCTATCTCTCTATCTATCTATCTATCTATCTATCTATCTATCTATCTATCTATCTATCTATCTATCTATCTATCTATCTATCTATCTATCTATCTATCTATCTATCTATCTATCTGTCTATCTATCTGTCTGTATATCTGTCTATCTGTCTGTATATCTGTCTGTCTGTCTGTCTGTCTATTTAATATTTATCATCCATCCATCCAAAATTAAATTTACTTAGATTTCTATTTAGATTCATTTTAATTGACCTCCTTACATTAATTTTCCAATTTTATGTCCTGTTTGCTACTTTAATTCAATTTCAGTTTAATATATTTTTTTCTTGACATAATGTGCACTGGTGGATTGTGCACAATAAAACCAGGAATTCTTTTTTAAGGTTTTTCTTTTTTTTTTTTAAGGTTTTATGTTGAGATAAAGCACTCCGATTTATTAATGCCGGAAGGACACTGATGCAATGCACACAAACGAAAATATACTTCCTTTTCTCTCTTTCCCCCTCCCTTTCCATTTCCATCTTTCTCTAACTCAGATCTTTTGACTCCTCCCTCTCTCTCTCTCTCGCCAAGTGTTTTCACTTTAATTGAAAGGCCCTCAGTGATGAATCAGGGCTGATTTGCCATTTGCAGTAGCAGGTAAAAACGAACGCTCAGCACACTGGCTAGATGCATGGATGGATGGAGGGAGGAGGGTCGGAGAAATGGAAAGAGGGATCGATTGGCTGACGTGGTCGCAGCGCTCTTGGCCAGACTCATTCACTGTCTCTCCTGCTTACTCATAACTTCCCATCCACCTTTGATCACACCTCCTGCTTTTAACATCATTTCCTGCCTGTGATATGCTCTTTTCATTTTCCCTCTCTCTGTCTTTTAGTGTACTTTTTCATCTGTTCCTTTTGTACCACATGAATTGTAAGCATTTATGTCATCTTGGTTATGATACATTGTTAAAAATGGCTGATCATCTACTACTCCATAATGAAATATTAACGATGTTTTGCTTGCAAAAATATATATTTCAAGAATACATGGCTAATTTTGAATGACTATCAAAGGAAAGATTCTTTTTTGGTCCAGATGGTGTGGTTGCGACATTGTTTTTCTAATTCCATGTCACGGATTGTAGCGGTCAATTTTGGGAACATATCAACGTAAATCCAGTGCAAATACTGTGCAAACAATAGATAGATGTGGTAACAATTTACAATGGGGTACATTTGAACTAACATGAACTAACAATGAAAAATGAATTAATTTCTTAATCTCAACATTTACTAATACATTATTAAAATCAAAAGTTGTACCTCTTCTTGTTTTATGGAGCTAACATGAACTAACAATGAACAGTTGCATTTTTATTTACTAATGTTAACAGAAATTATTAAAATTATTACTGTAACAGATGTATTGCTCATTGTATGTTAATGCATTATTGACTAAAGGGACAGAAAGCTCTCAGATTTCATTAAAAAGATCTTCATTTGTGTTCCAAAGATGAACGAAAGTCTAACGGTTTTGGAACGATATGAGGGTGAGTAATTAATGACAGAATTTCATTTTTGGGTGAACTAACCCTTAAATGGATCCAAATGAATTGAAGGTAATAAAGAAAAATAAATAAAAATGGTAAAAGAACTTCTAGACATATCCCCCTCAATGTATATTGTGGTTATGGCCCTGAATCCATTACACTTGGATTGTACATTACAGAATAAAAGATCTGTCGCTACTGAATACGATTTACATTTAATTAACCAAGACTATCCTTCCGTCTATATATATGAAAAATGCAGTTATGTTGATATGTGGCTTTGCATTTGGAGAGGAGATTTTGGATCATATCCTATCAGGACAATGAGCTCGCCTGTACTTCAGTGAGAGAATAAGGCCATTGGTCACTGCTCAGTCTGTCCCAGCGACTCAACGATCATTTCAAACATCCTGGATGTTGTCGGAGGGTCAGAAGGTCCATTATCTCAGCGGGGAGCGGGCCGCTCCGACTCCCTCTGATTCTCGACTATGCAAATTAAGCTTAAATGCAAGTGTCTTTATATTGTAGATGTGTGTGCATGTGTGTGTAAGTGCTGATCCTCCTCAGTAGACTGCTTACTCCACAACAGTCTTAGGCCATTAGCTGAGGCCAGCAGTGCAGTCTCACCCCTCCATTCGCTCTCTCCACCTCTCGCTCTCTCCCTCCATCCCCCTCATCAATCAGTCCATTAATTAATACACACTCAGTCCCTCTCCAAACACACAGAACAGCCAAAAAAGACCAATCTCCTAATTACTGTGGCTCTTCTCCCATCCTCTCCCATTCCTCTCTCTGTCACTCCATCCCCCCCCCCCCCCCCCCCCCCCAACTCATAAACTCTCTCTCTGAAGAATCTATCCATTTAACCTCATTGGCCTAAGAACTGGATGAAAAAGATGCAGATAAAGACAATATATTTTATATAACATAATAAATGTCAGATATCCATTTATTTTTGGAATACCGGCATTTGAAAGGCAGCAAAAACAATAGGGTCAATGTTTTAGTTAAGCTTACGTTTCGATACAAGAGATTGTTCTGATACGAGAGAATCATCACACAACGTGACAGATTCAAGAAGAAGATAAACCACAATTAAGTATACAATTCATATTTAATACTAATAGTTAAATTAATCAAATTTAATATTAAAGGAAAGTTCAGCCAAAAATGTACAAAAAACTTACATAAACAGAACTCTTTAAAAATACATGTGTAAATGTCACTATGTGCATAACACTTTAGAGTAAGAACTCATCAGTTAACAGTAGTGCATTAACTAACAATGAGCAATACATTTGTTATACATTTAGTAACCTTTATTAATGTTATTTAATATAAATACAACTATCTATTGTTAGTTCATGTTATCTCAAGTCCATTAAATAATATTAACAGGTATAACTTTTTGATTATAATAATGTTTTAGTAAATATTGAAATTTGTCTATAAGAGATTGTTCTGCCATTCTGTATTCCCACTTTTTATTCACTTTCATGTTATTCCAAACCTATAACACACAGAAAAAAATACAAAAATATATACGAGAAGGTACTTTTTTTTTCTTGTTCCATATAAAAAAGAAAGGGATACAGGTTTGGAAAAACATGAGTAAATTTTCATTTCTGGGTGAACAATCCCACAAATATATATTAATAGGGTTATCTATGTTTATCTATGTAAAACAAAAGTTGTTTTCTAGGTCAGGAAGATCATTTCTGATCTTTTGGAAGTATATAGAGCGTAACCTTTCTTTGTACTGAAGCACCTTGGTACTTAATGTATTGCCTAATAAAATATTAACCAATTGAAGACAGGCCAGCATGCATCAGTGCATAGATATAATTCTGGGTAATGCATTGTCAGGTTGGTGATGATTTGTATGTGTGTGTAGATTTTGCAGTTTGAATTAAAGAAAGAAAAAAGAAGTGACAGAAAAGTGAGTTGGAGAGTGAAGACTAAAGGAAGAGAAAAACGACAAAAGAGATGGTCTCCCAGTCCCAAAGCTGTATTAGGAAAACACATCCACACACTCATACTTACACTTGGAGATGCTGCAGAGAGTTAAACAGATCAAAGTTTAATAATGAGAGCTGGGCTAATATGCATGGCTGCTATGAATTATTTAGGTTTATGAATCATTGAGTATAGAATCGTTTTCTGGACAGAACTCAAGACTGGCTCAGCCTTAAAACTCAAGTGCAGATTACTGGACACAGGTGTATGCAATTGTAGACACACAAATATATAATATAGCTATTTATTTATTTTAAAGACAGATAGCACAAACACTTCACAAAAGAAAGAAGAGTTGTAATGACAACGATAGATGTAATGTTCTATGAAGATAAATAGTATTTGGACACTGTTTGTTGGATGTTTCATGACTTGATAGCCACTAAAAATGGAGAACAGTAATAAAAGTAAAAGTAATTGCCCATATATTTATTTTTTTAAAAAGATGTTTCTTGCAGATGCTAATTGGTTTGATATTTTATGTTCTACTGGAATGCAAATCATGCAGTTTTAAGTATCTAAATATATTTTTGGGTCACTGTATTGTTGCATTGTCCCTTAAACCCAGATCTCTCCTGGCTGAGCATCGGAGTGAGGTTTGAGTAAGACTATTTCTCCAACTCTTCCTCCAAGACTTCATAAGAGCAACTTGTTCTTGGTATTATAATGACAGCATCTATTGCCACAAGTGTAGTCTTGTCACATCTGATTGCTTTGATTGACACCTCCAAGCTGGGGCATTTGTTCTTGCTGTGGGTGAGCGAGGTGCTTTCTAATGTGTTGCAGTCACAGAGCAGTAGAGTGAGCGAGTTCTTGAGCATATTCTAACCTCTTGAGACAGCCTGTAAAGAGGCTACACACACCTCCTGCTGCCATACACCGAGAAAAGCTGAGGATGAATCTATTGCACTCGCTAGCCCGGGTTAAATATAGTAGCCCCCCCTCCATCTCCGCATACGCGCTCTTTATTGCTCAGAGACTCATGGCTTATTGGCATGTGGTGATTTTCTGTGCATCCTCATGCGCTCTACATGCGGTTTGACTTATTTCAGTCATTTTAAAATGAAAATGCACCTGAAAAGTGATATAAAAAGACATCAACATGACTAGTGGCACAGCATATAATTCCAACTCTTTTGATTCATTTATCCATTATCCTTTTTTTGGTAGGAAGATAGGTTGAATGCAAATTGCTCCATCCCAACCTTATTGTTTTATAACAATTAATTGTCTGCTTTCCTATTAGATCTGATGCTCACTGCTTGCTTGTGTGTGGATGCATGTAAGGGTTATCATGCTTCACGCTATGCTCAGTCAAAACACCATCTGGTAACCCTGTATATTCCTGAAGGGCCAGAGCTTAGAGAGCAGGTGGTTAGAGAGTTATATGTCTTACCATTATAAACAAACGCACTCATATTTGCATTCCGAATTCCTTTTCCCATGTGTTCTGATACACTCTCTGCTTCTTGCTGTACTTGAGGCTAGATGGGCGCAGTGAGAGAGGAAGTGGAAGGATGGAACGAATAAGGAGAGGAGCGGGCCGGGGAGAGAGAGAGCAAAAAGCAAGCCAGAGGGAGAGAGAGAGAATGCGGGGGAGCACTGGGTGCTTCCTGCAGGGTTTCCGTGTGAACGCGGTCTGAATGACAATGGTGCACATCAGGGCCCCAGCACGACTCAGTATCACGGCTCAGCCAGAAACACAGGAACACATAGCATGCTGTTACATCTACACACACGCATGCTGCACAGAATGCACACAAGATATATAAACATTGATTTAATTGTCTGCCTTGTTTATTGCATTTGAACTGGTTCTGATGCAAATGTCAAAAATTGGACTGTACAACAACAAAGAGCTCAGAAATAATTATAAAATGTGTTGCTGAAGGCTAGCAGTGAATAGTCACCTATGTGCAGTGTGTGCTGCAATGGTGATTTCTCTCTCTGTCTCTCTCTCTCCCCTCTGTGCTGTGTGTTATAAAACCTTTTGTCAAATTGTCTCCCCAAGCGAATGCATTATGCCTTAATTAACCATGTCTCTCAACGCGGAGGCTCATCATCTTTGTTGCATTACACCAGGCGCTCCGGCAGATACGCTACAGACTGCGCATCCACGCCCCTTACCGACACTCACGCTCGCCCACTAGCAGGACAACCACTCCACCTCCTCAGTGGGAATCCTCCCCTTTTATTGCATTATTATGGGCAGCTTGACTCAAAAGCTCCCGGAACAAGTGCGCTGACTAATCATGCTGTACCTGCACTGATTTATTTCTGATACAGAGTTTGTTCTTTGATTTCAGGACCATGGATAGCGCAGTTTCAGTGCAGGGGTAGTGCAGTTTCAGCACCATGGACAGCGTCAATCTAGAGCGCACGTTGATTTTTCACTGCAAATATAACGCATTCCTTCAAACAGAACATTTCCAAATTCAGTTCACAGCCCTTTAGTATGCCACCAGCTGTCCTCAGATGGAAGTCGGACACGTTTTCTCAGCAAGTTTAGCTGGAGAGTAAACCCAGGGAATTAGCAACCAAAGGCATATCAGAGGCTGGTGCCAGGTGGACAGATGGGCATGATATGAGCAGAGTGTTTTTAGGACACACACTCTCTCCTGAGTGTCTTTTCAGGCTGACAAACTGTCTGTTCAGAGAGAGAGCATCACATTGCAATGTTATGTAAAAACGTGTTATTGGTTAACTGTACTGTAAGTTATCTACCATATACGCTAAAAAGATCTAATTATCATATTAAAAATTATATTTAAAGGACATTGCATTTAATTTGACTAATTTTGCTATGTAAAAAACAGTGGAACTTAACTCATAAAATTAGGGAAAATATTTAAATTATATTTAAATGTTTATAAGACACTGTATAGTAAGTAAAAGAAAATGATAGACTTATATAAAATAACTAAAAAGTAAATTGCTTTGTAGTTTATGGGCAAAGGGACATTCCCAGAATTCTGTTTAAACTATCACATTTGTTTAAATTTTATTTAAACGATCTCTTCTTAATTATATTATTAGTTAAATACTGTGCATGGCCATTCAAACGTTTGGGGTCGGTAATATTTTTTTCTTATGCTCACCAGGCCTGCATTTATTTAATAAAAAAATTCAGGAAAAACAGTGAAATTGGGAAATATTATTTCAATTTAAAATAACTGTTTCTTTTCTTCGTTGAATATATTAAAAAAAATGCATTTATTCCTGTGACGCCTAAGCTGAATTTTCAGCATCATTACTCTAGTCTTCAGTGTCACATGGTCCTTCAGAAATCATTCTAATATGCTGATTTGCTGCTCAAGAAACATTTATTATCAATGTTGAAAACTGTTGTGCTGCTTAATATTTTTGTGGAAACTGTGATTCATTCATTCAGTTTTTTTTAGGATTTGATTAATAGAAAAGAACATCAATTATTTGAAATATATCTTTTGTAAAAATGCAAAAAAAAAAAAAAAAAAAACCTCACTGACGCCAAACTTTTTGAAAATAGTGTCCATTGGAGTGTTTTATGTTGCATTCATATTGTTTAGTTAATGTTTATAGCATTGTTTTTGTGTATTGTGTTTCCTGATGATGTTTTATGCTACTGTAACAAAATGTGGATTCCATTGTACCACCACTCCTATTATGTGTACATTTACATATTTTAATTGGTCCAAACGATTTGTATATTGATATTATACACTTTAATGACCTACAAAAAATATACAATTACCAATATGCTAATGTTTGAAATTTTCATGTAACCACCCACTGTTTAATTTTGTAACCGTACATTTTTCAGTGTAGTGATTAATTATAGTAACATTTAATGTGTAATAAGGACACTGTAAAGTCCCCACAAATCCATACTTGGTCAACAAGTACACACTCCCTCTTCCGGAAAAGTGTATGACTCAGACACAATACGTATTGAGAGATATGAATCCATCCATCGCCTTTGAATAATGTCTCGTCTCACACGGTTTGCGAGAAGAAGCAAAATGGCACGCACTGTTCGGTTGAGTCTTGTCTTGGCCATGAGGAGGAGTGAGCTGGAGGATAAGCGAATCGCTACGGGGACGCGCGTCATGTGCTGCAAGGCTTGAGCACGAGCGTTAAATTGATCAGATGCTCTAAACCCGTCAGCTGATCTGAAGAGGATTGCGCTCGAGACCCCGCGTCTCCGTTTCATTTTCTCCGCCAAAAATACAACTTTTAAATCTGAAATAATCGGTCGTCGTCCACTGAGGCGACAGAAAAACCCTGAGGCGGAGCATTTTAGGGGGGCTTCAGGCGATGGGTGCCTCTTGGTTCCTCTCGGTTACCACAGAAGATGCGAGCTCGAGCTTCAATCCACGCGCTCCGGTGCCTCTCCAAAACTGATTATGCTCATTTCAACGACCACCGTCGGATTTTTCGCGTGTTGGATTTGTCTACGAGTTCTGGAGTATAGATGATAATTGTTTTTAGTGAGGAATTGAGGGAGAAACCGCAAGAGATCATCATTATATCTTGACATGGTGTTTTTTGTTTTCCCAGCGCGCACTCACGCCCACCATATAGGACCGATATGGCTCTAAAAAAGCAGATAAACTTAAATTACTAAAATCAACAAATGTGACCGAGGTGTGGATTTTTTTGGGGAAGCCCCGTTGTCTGCATTTGCGAGTGTAATTCGAGAGTTTGGCGGAGGGGAGTCTGAATTTTGCCATAGTATACCAAACATTGCGGATACCACAGAAATATATTAATAATTAAAAGGTTTTCACCATTTTTATATTCTATTTTCGTCTTGTGGATGTGAAAAAAAAGCAAGAATGCAACTCCTCAGAAAGACGTAGGCTATTAGACCTGATATAGTTGATGCTAATTTACATGTCATTTATTAACGCAATTATGCTAAAAGGATCTGTATGCACACCTTGCGAATGGCAAGACGACCCACACCGAGCTGTTGAGACGGGAAATACTTCTTAAAATGTGGATCCCACCCTCCTGAGGAAGATAATTCGTCGACATTTTATCTCTTTATGTTTGACTATTTGTTTGACTATTTGTTGAGCTGATTGCACCATTGAAAGGACATACTCCATCTATCCATCCATCAATCTCGTTATCTGAGTCCCTTTTTAGCGCTGACACGCTCTCACACACATTTCCCCAACCACTGATCTTGTTTGGTGCTTTATGATGGACATTTCTTAACCATGAAGATCAGATCTGAATGTCTGTGTGCTCTGTGCTGAGGCGGATGGGGTGTAATGTGGTGTTGTCACCCTGAGACTTCACCCCCTTCTCGGCTGCTTCGTAACGATTGGCGTTTGGTGTCTACAGAATGGCTCGGTTCGGAGACGAAGTGCCAGCCAGGTACGGCGGCGGGGGCTCCGGTCAGGGGGGACCCGGCCGCGGCGGCAGCAGGCAGGGCGGCCCACCAGGGGCCCAGAGGATGTACAAGCAATCGATGGCCCAGAGAGCCCGGACCATGGCCCTCTACAACCCGATCCCGGTTCGACAGAACTGCCTGACGGTCAACCGCTCTCTGTTTCTCTTCAGTGAAGACAACATAATTCGAAAATACGCCAAAAAGATCACCGAATGGCCATATCCTTTACTAAACCCATACGAGGGCCCCTGGGAACAGGTACAGATTTGTAATATGTTATAGGTTAGTGATGGCTCCTTCTCTGGCCCCTGCTTGATGCTGCCTCCATTCCTTCTAGACATCTCTATAATGTAAGTTAATTATTCATCCAAATCATTATAATTAAGCACAAAGGATGTAATGATTAATATTCAAACGCTACTTTTTATAAATTTAGTTATTTATCATTGGTTGTAGAACATTTTGAGATGCTGAGCAACAGTCCCAGCATCGGATTTCTCCTTTTTTTCTTTTAAGTACCGTAGTATTTCCCTTCGGTTTGGATTTTAGGACAAATACCATTTCTAATACCATGGTATTGTTTAAAATACCTTAAAGTAGCATGTAAATAAGATAAATTCAGTATTGTGGTACATCAAAGCACCATGTTGTTATCATTTGATACATTTGTGGGCTTAACTTTTTTTTGGATGTCCCAGCACTGTTCAGCAAAGCTAATGTAGACATTTTAAACATGTTTTTTCCCACTTAAAGTAGTCTATAAATATTCTTTAATATTATTTGTGTAATATTAAGGAGATTGTACCCCACTCTTTTACATTTTCTATAGAACGTCTTGGAGTATTTTTAAAGTACCATGTTACTACCCCAGTACTGTACCCAATAAAGAGGGAGGTGGTTGCCAGGGTGGGCTAGGCTCGCATTGTCTCCCCTGTGGAGCCAGGCCTGATGTGCATGTGTTTTCATATCCATGTGTAAGCATGTGTTACGTGTGCAGGTCTGCGTTCAGAGGCCTGCGGCTGTGTGGGTGTGTGTGGTTTCCCGCTGGCTGGGATTGGCGGAGTGTGCAAGTGACTGTTTGAGTGCCTGTGTGAGTGTGGAGGGGGGCTGCTGATGTCAGCATATGAGCTTTAATGGAGCCTTGCAGTTTGGAGTGAAAAAACAAGGAGAGAGATGAAGTTGCCTTTCAATACTGTGTGTGCACTTGAGTAAACCACATCAAGTGGTGGCTCAGTCAGAATTGAGCTGGTAGTCCAGATTACATGAAAACCGAGAGTAGCGAATTGTGAAAAATTGTAATGCGCATAAAAAAACATAAGTAGTTTGAATTCAGTAAGATAATACATTTTGGTAATACACACTCTGGTTTCACAGACAAGGCTTTAGCCTAGTCCTGGACAAAAATGCATGTTTGAGCTGTTTTAACTGAAAGCAACTTGCTCTGACATATCTTAAAATATGTCAGTGCCATTGTCTTCTCTCAAGATGCACACCAGTAATGTTTTAACGTTTATAAAAGCTACTTGTCTTAATTAAACTAAGGTCTAGTCCTGGTGTAATCTAAGCCCTGTCTGTGAAACCAGGCCATTGATTTTGAAGACAAAAAGTGATAGTTCACATTAAAATGTCAATTTATTAAGTAGCCTGTACGACCTTTTTACTTCTGTGGAACCCAAAAGATTGGACCCCACTGACTTTCATTGTATGGACAAAAGACCTTGAGAAGAACCCATAAATGTGTGGAACAACATGAGGTTGATTAAATAATGACTGCATTTTTTTGTCCATTAAAGATTTCATGTATCTAGTATTCTTTACTGCTGCTTGGCATTTACCAAATTTATTACATTAAAAGGTACTTGCAGAACACCTTTTACAAGAAAAGTCTCCTTATATACTGAAGGCTTGCTAAAGGATGCAATAGTTAAAGAGTATGATCCCTGAATCGGTAAAGTTCCCTTTCACATTCAACCTTCAACTTTTGGGACATCGACTAGGCCAACACTATTCTTCTTCCCTGTGCATACACTTATGCGGAAAGACATGGATCAATGCAATGCAATAGCAACTTTTAGGAGACTTTAATTGATCAGTTCTTCTATCATGATTGGCAGACTGCCATGAGTTGAGGTGTACGATCATTTCTCTAATATTAGCTTTAGTGTTACAGAGAAGGGGTACTAATGCTAATGTATACTCCATCTCTTGCAGAGTTGTCACATGTACATATTGCTGTTGAGTTTAAAAATCTCTGTAGAGTAGAGGTTATTCGAGTACTGGACAGGGCAGCTATTGTGATAACAGTCCACCGTTTGGTTTTAGTCAGCAGCAAAACTTTCTATTGGTCAGTTTCCTTAGCTCAGTATGTTGGCTGGCTGTTTATAACTTCTTTTTTCATCCGAGTGCTAATAGTTTGGTAAAGCAGTGCGATGGTAGAGGTGTTAGACTGTTTTAAAAATACTCTGTCGGAATGATGAGTTTATAAGGTCTTTGCTTGTATGAGTGCCAGTAAAAAAAGTCCCTCATACTCTCATGCTCCTACGCCTCCCCTTTCCTTTTGCCATCTCTCTCTCTCTCTCTCTCTCTCTGATTCTCTCAGACCATCTGCTCATTCTCTCTGTTGTCTGTATGGTGGTTGTGCTTCCTGGGGTTCTGTTGGACTCACTGGGCATGAGCATGTGAGAGGAAACGGTAAAAGAATGGAAAAATAGTGATCTGGGGAGGTACACTCATTTCTGTCCTTTTGGACGTGCGTGCATGTGTGATGCAAGTGAAACAGATTTGTAGCTATTTGACCAAAGATAGCATCATAGAGACCAAGCACATGGTGTTCTTTTTAAGAGCATGGCGGAAGTTTTTTTAAAATGACAGTTAAAGATCTTTGATCAGTCATAACTCATCCCAAAATAAAAAGATAAATATAAGAATGTAAAGAAAATGAAGCTGTTATGTTAGGATTTTTAAAAGTTTTTTTTTTTGCATATTGATGTTTGAATGACAGTTAAGCACATTTCCTATCAGATTATCCTTTTCCTAAATGCAAAGAAACAGTATTCTTTATTCTTACTCTAATGTAATGCTGAATTTTTTTTTAATTTAATTTATAGAATTACGTACAGTAGATACACTTAATTTACTTATGGCAGTAGTTGTACTGTCTTTAAAATAAGATTAATGAAAAATATAATTTTACTACATTTTTAAATGTAATACAATAAGAAAAATTCTAAATTTAGAAAGTAAGAGTAACTATTAAGAATATTAGGAATGGGAAAGTGTCCCGGGCCAGGTAACGTACCCCCTTTAAGGTTCTTTATATTAAAGTTTGCTCAATAAACCTTAAGCAAAATGTTCCATGTTAAGAACCATTTTGGAGGAAAAGGTGGTGAAAAAAAATCTTAGTACAAAAATTATTACATTTTCTTTATGCCAATTCATGCAAATTGTTCTTTTTCACATTTACTTTATGCAAAATATATTTCATTTTATTTAAAAATATATATATTTTGATTTTGGAGTGAGCAGTGTTATTTTAGTATTTAATATTATTTTATAATTATTTTAAATATAATTTTTAAATAGATTTTCTTTTTTATATTTTCATGTTAATTTTGTGTTACATTTTTATAATTTTTTGTGCTGTCGTAATTTTTATTATTTATTTTTTCAATATTATTTTTTATGTTTAATTTATTTTGTTTCAGTGTTAGTTTAAATTTTTTAAATTTTTTTGTTTTAAAGTGTCCTATTATGCTTCTTTTTTTTTTTTTTTTTACATTTTCAACTTTCTTTGAAGAAGGTCTGCAAATTTACAAATCACAAAGTTCACTCGAAACAGAGTTATTCTCTATATCAGTAAGTACTGTTTCTGAACTCCCTAAAACGCCTTGATTGTAGTCTTCAGTTTTATTCCAGGAACATAAATGTCACAATATCCCTCATTTAAATAATTCCCACCCAAGTTATTCACAAAAAAGGGGCAAGGCCTGGTTGAGTTGCATTAGTAGTGTACTAAAACTGGCGGTTATGGTAAGGGGCGTGACATTTCCGAAACACTCTCAAAGCAGTTAACCAATCACAACACACCAATCCAGCTGACCAATCACAACACACCAATCTTTCAGAAGGTGGAGCTTCATAGAGACAGGAATTAAACAGGGGTTTGCCCGAAACCAACTATAGTCGCAAGTTCCTTTGTTATCAACACAATTCAACTGAACTTGCAACCATAGTTGGCTAACGATGCTTTTGAGAAACGCACCCCAGAGCGGTACTGACAGACTGCTAAGAAAGGTGCTGCAACAATGTAAATATGTGAAAAATAATGTGTTTTTTGAACACTCGAGCATTAAAAACAAAATAAAGACTTTGTAAAAGGGCATAATAGGTCCCCTTAAATTAAAAAATAACCCTGAATGTGACCCGGACATTTTTTTTTTTTCTTGCTTCAATTACCTTACACAATTGCATGGTCACATAGAATAGTAAGTCCTTGCATGGATGGATGCAGTGACGTGTAATAACAGAAGAACAGGGGTTTGTAAATGTTTCGGCTGGTTTCACACTTTGGCCTCATGTCCAAGCTGAATGGAGATTGTGCATCAGCAGTAGCATACAGTGGAGGGATCATTGCTGTGTGAGTGGAGACTTGGTAGGGCGGCATAGCCTGTGGCATCAAACACACAAGCACACGCACATGAACTAAGGCAGCTAAAACAGTGACACCTGTTCTGTAGGATCAATCTCCTCAGGAGACCAAAGGAAAAAGGAACCGGGCCAGAACTCAGCACTAGCCTATGGCATCACACACACCATGTGGGACATTCACGCTCCAGTGTGCAATCGTAGAGACACACAAGAAATGGATACATGCTCACACTCGCACACCCACACACACATACCAGATACCAGACACTAAATCCATTGCATTTCTCTGGCTAGAGAACACAATCTGGCTCTCCGCTGCAGTGCAGACTAGAAGGGATACAACATAGTTTGAGCAGAAGAAGCATCTAATGGGTTGTGTGTGTATATATGCATCTGACTGTTACTCAAAGAGTAAGGAAAACGTCACAATGCACTTCACAATGACCATGTTTATTGTGTAACCCTCTTAGACACACACAGACACACTCTCCCACACATATTCATATTGAAATGCTCTTTTTTGCCTCCCAGTTGGACATTTCCTTCCTCAACCTTTAGGTACCCTCTGCTGGTAAAAGGTCTTTTTTTCTGAATACCAAATAATGTTTTTTTTATTAATATTATTAATTTTTTTGTCCTGCTGATGCATTTGCCCTTCTATTAGGAGGAAGTAAGTCCAAAAAAGCTTTGAGATCATAACCTTTTTGCAGCTCCCATAATGCTTTGCTAAACCACATTTAGATGCTTGACTGGACCCAGGTTGTAGTTGATTGGATCTCAGTAGATTTGAGACTGTGATCAGTTATCTCCTTGTGGTATATACCAGTGATCGGCAACCTTTTTGTCATGAAGTGCCATTTTTAAGTTTACGTGTTAATCACTGTGCCACAACCCATATACCTTATAATTGTAACATTTCACAAATATTTCTGTTTTTACTGTGTTTTTGATCAGCCTTTCTGAGTGTAAGAGATTTCATTCAAGAACATGAACATCTAACCAACCCCAATCTTTTGAGCAAACGGTATTGCATAGAGGTTTCAACAGCATATCTGCTTTTAAACCTCCCAGGATGCCTTGACACATACAGTAGACTTCAATTGCATCGCTGTAGACAATTTTTGTTTGTTTCTTCTCAGTAATGGACCAAAAAAAATCAAAATTCTTGTCCGTGGTAATTGATAGATTGTCATAGTTGATAAAGCTTAAGTTGCTTTGAACATGAAACATTCCTTTCTTGTATGTGTGTGTGTTTCAGTGGGCACAGATCACCCTCATCGTTCAGAGAGAGACAGAGAGATTCAAGAGTTCTTTCCATTGTCTGGCATGGTGTGTTGGACGTGAGCCATTGGCTGTTGTCCAAAGTAGCTGTATGGCCTTAGTGTCACTGCTGTCACTGTAAGGAAAGTCTCACCTTATGAGCTCCCATGTTCCCTTTTTAGTTTACTGTGTCTTATGGTTAAAGACAAAGTTCGGATTTTATCAACGGCTTAAAAGTGATGGTTCACAAAAAAACTAGGGATGTAACGATTCACTCAACTCACGATGCGAAACGATTCACGATACTGTTTTCACGATACGATTTTCTCACGATTTTTTTAACAAGTGATTAATTTAAGAAATTATAAATGAAGAAGTGTCCCTTTTATTATTTCTCAGACAAAATGCTGCACATTTCTTATTCATTTTAAAATATATTTGTCAAATAAAAAAACTTTAAAACATTGAAATAAAAAAAATCCCTTCAAGGTTGTTTCAACTCAGTCTTTCTGTCTGTCTGGTCAAGAGGGTGGGCACTGGTACCTTCGCACACTAAGTAAAAGACTATGTAACATTAGTACCACATTTAGAGGAGTTTTAATTTTGTTATAATTTGTATCATTACACTAGCAACTAGCAAGAGTAAAAAAAAAAACACATTTAGAAAAATATGCCATAACCATCAATAAATTACATATATAAAAAAATATATATCCATGTACGCATTTAGAGAAAGAGATAGTAAAATAAATACAACACCTGGTTGCCACGGAAACACTGATGCACCTTGTGATCTCCGTGGCTCTCGCACTTGTCGTATTAATGCCTTTTACATGAAAACGGAGGTGACTTGTGGTTCTCACGGTGGTGATTATTATTAGTCTACGGAAAGTCAAAATGCCGCCACACCTCCGATTTGAATGAGTCAACGTCAACATTTACGCTTGCCGTCGCCATGTGTTTGACGGCGCGCGCACACCAGTCTATGGCACACACTGGAGCAAACCGAGCATTTTCAGTTCATTCCTATGGAAGTTGAGCTTGGCTCACACAAGCTCAAGTTCCATGAATGAAGTGAAAACACTCGCTAGCTTCGCGCCAGTGTGTGCTCGCTGCTATTGTGCCTGTAAAGCGAGGTTCACAACTTCACAATAGGCTACAGTAAACGCCCCTGCTGTTTAAAACGTGTATCGCGATTCGTTTAACATTTCAACCGACTTGAATCGTCACACATTTTTATCGATTTTCAACTGGTTGCGAGTGAATCCTTACATACCTACAAAAAACTGACGTTGCATTGACGTTGCTATGTGTCCACCAAAGCACTTTTTCACGCGGCTGGCGTATTTTTCCAATTGTTTTCAATGGGAGTGCCGCGTTTTTAAAATGGCAGGAGCGTAACGCCACACTCAGCGCCTATTTCACGCTTTTTTACCGGTCGCCGAGAGTTGAAATATGTTTTGGGTAAAACGCAGCGCTCATCACTGTCAGCCGTCCAATCACAGTAGAGGAGGGGTGAGACAATTACCACACCGACCAACCATCACATTCTGCTTTTTACAACGTCAACAGATGACAACAACAAGCATAATAACAGAACAAAATAATTTAAAACAAGAGCCAGAGCAAATACTTTACGCTGTATCGACATTTTATATAGAAACAACACAGAAACAAACTATCTGTGAGATGAGATACTTGTAACACTTCAGCGGATATCCAGTATCATAGCAAGCAAAGTGTCTCAACCGAAAAAAACGCCTGGTGGACAAGCGGCCTTAGGTTTCGACTTTAAGACGACTTTATGACTATAAGACGACTTTTATGACGACTTTAAGCAAATAACAACATGGATTCAGTTTGTTTCTATCATATGGCTTCATAAGACTTGGAATATTGGTTGGCAAAATGTTGCAGGTAAAATCTAGTCATTAGTCAGAATCCTCACAATTAGGAATTTTGTGTGAGGGTGAAAAAGTTTGCCATGTAGATTGTCCTCATGTTCAAGTTCTTGCGAATTCACCACACTGACCAACAGAAAGCTGCTTGGTTTGAAAGTGCATCATACATCTCTACTAAGGGTGTCACGAGATCGACCGAAATTAATTCACAATCTCGAACTTAAAAAATGGAATCGTCGATGCTGCCACGCCCCCATGTCACGTCCGGTCGGCGTGCCAAGCGGAAAAAAAACGAGTGCTGCGAGTCTATGGTCAACCTCCTCTAACTTAGCTACAGCCATTCAAAAGATAGCATGGCAACTACAGATGCAGGAGACCCATCGACAGAACTTGAACCCCCTCCTCTTTCATTAAAGTCGAAGGTGTGGAAGTTGCCCTGATGCCCTCAAATTAGATAAAATCTCCCGGAATCTAGAGTGAGCGAGCAAGAGCGCGCATGCGAGACAGAAAAAACAGTGCTCCAAACCGTATTGCGCGCACGGCAGAAAGGGAGAGAGCGAGAGACCTTGCGTGTGTGCCTCATGAAGCGCATGTAAGACAGAGAGCATCCTGATTGGCCGGTTTCGGCTTAAAAAAAAAAAAAAAGTAAAAATCGAGAATCGAATCGAACCGTGACCTTAGAATCGAAAATGTAATCGACTCGAGAATTTGGAGAATCGTGACACCCCTAATCTCTACGCAGCAGACAAGGGAAAATGGACACTTTTTCAGCTAATGTGACCACACCTTTACTGACCCTAATCTTCTGAACAGTACGTTCTGTACGTTTTAAGAAAAAAGGAATGTATTTTGAAGTTGAAACATGATCAGGACTCAGACCCAATGTGATCTCAGTCCCTGTGTCCCAATTTGTAGACTATCCACCCTAAATAGTATTCAAGAATCTTGAATACACTTTTGGGCAGATATTATGCGAATTAGGATGCAAAGAGTGTAACATATGATAAGTCTTCACAGCCTGATGCCAAATAGCGATGACAAATAGCTAGTTCATGTATTTTAGGTTGACAGGGATGTTGTGAGCCCAGTTGCTTGATAAGATCAGCAAAGTGAAAGAGAGAGATACAGAAGAAAGGAAAACAGGGAGCAGATGCTGTTGGTTTTGTTGTTTTGTTTATTTAACAGCCTCTTCTGTGCTTTTCTGTTCTATCAACATGATATTTATTGGCCTTTCAACCATGCACCATGTTTGCAGCAAGTTTGTTCATGTTACAGGCTTATGTGTGTTTTGTACCCATGCCCCTTTTCCATGTGACTTAAAAGTGCCTTTGCCTCAGGTATCCCACATTCTCTTTGGACTGTTTCTGGCCCTGGTTTTATATCTCTGCCCACTGGGCATGAGCAGTCTTGTTAAATATCACAGTGTGCGCTATGAAGCATTTCCTGATTCTTTGTCATGTACGCTTTTGGCTCCTCTCCTCTTCTTAATGTTCCTCTCATTATAAAACCATGAAAAAATTGAAATTTAAGAACATCTCAGTACGTGGCAGAAAACAAACCCTCCGCCACCTCCGATGACTGAATGAGACTGGAGGTACTGTGATATTGCCCCCGTTCTTGGTCAGGAGCCATGTTTTCATCTGTGCCCTGAATCGATCAAGTAGATATCCAGCCTAATTGTTATTTTGTGATTAAAACACTGCATTAATGAGAGGATACTAATAGGAGTGCTTATGCAAGGGAGGGTAATGATAATAATTATTCTGATGACAGTGTGATTTGGCATTACAGGGGCTGCTTAGGAGAAACTGAGAGAGCAGGGAAAAAAGGGAGAGGCAAGGGTGAGGAGGGAAAGAAAAATGAGTAGAGGTGGAGGAAGAGACTGTGTGTGTATTCAAATCAGTTTGCATTAATGTAGAGCTGATCATCCATTTATTCTATCCATTCTGTGCTATCTATCATTCCATCTGTCATCATTTGTTCAATCATTCATTCTATCTTTCATTCTATCATTTTATCACTGTATCATTCCATTCCAACGTTTTATCATGCTATTCATAATTTTATCATTTTATCATTCTATAGGCCTATCTTGTTCTACTGTTCTTGTTGTCATTCTATTTATCTTTCTATCTATCAATCATGCTTGCATTTGTTGTACCGTTCTATCTATCATTTTATCTATCTATCATTCTATCTAACATTTTATCATAGTTCATTCTATAGTTTGTTCTATCATCTATTGCTCTATTGTTCATTTTATCTATCTGTCTATCTATCTATCTATCTATCTATCTATCTATCTATCTATCTATCTATCTATCTATCTATCTATCTATCTATCTATCTATCTATCTATCTATCTATCTATCTATCTATCATCTATTGTTCCAATTCGTTGTTATATCTGTCATTCTAGCTATCATTTTATCTATCATTTGTTCTATTGATCGTTCTTTCATTTTGTCTGTATGTCTGGCCGTCTGTCTGTCTGTATCTAATATGTTTATCTGTCATCCTTGCTCACATCCTTCTCCTCATTCTCAGAGTATTCTCTATTCCTCAAAATTACAAATGTCGTGTGTGTGTCAAACTCCGGCAAAAATTAATTCCAGTCAGAATCCTCACAATTAGGAATTTTATGTGAGGGTGAAAAAGTTTGCCATGTAGATTGTCCTCATGTTCAAGTTCTTGTGAATTCACCACACTGACCAACAGAAAGCTGCTTGGTTTGAAAGTGCTTCATACATATCTACGCAGCGGACAAGGAAAAATGGACACTTTTTCAGCTAATGTGACCACACCTTTACTGACCCTAATCTTCTGAACAGTACGTTCTGTACGTTTTAAGAAAAAAGGAATGTATATTGAAGTTGAAACATTATCTGTACCTACTTAAATTAAATTTGCAGCTCAAACAGAGCCAATTAATAAAGTCCCCCAGGTGGTTGCTCTATCGTAGCTCAGGAATGGGATATAACAGAAAAGAATCAGCTTTGTTTGAGATTATTTTCTTATAATTCCGTTAGAGCAATAAAATTGGAAACACATGAGACCTATGTCTACTTAAAGTAAAAGTATACGTTATAAAATGAATTACTTGGCTCAGAAAATGTGATCTTAGGAGTATTTGGTATGAAATGTTTGAGTTTTTGATTGTAGACCTGTAGACATCATAGCAGATCTGAGCATGGTTTGAGATACTATCAGAGAATTTCTTGTCAAACTAAAGGAGACTCTCAAGAAAAATTTGAGAAGCAGAAGACTTTGCTTTCCATTTTATCTTGGTGTTCTCTAGGAGAGCGATTTTGATTCATTAAAGAGATCTCCGTTGTGATTTTCCTTTCCTGCAGATGCTGTAGTCATTCATTTATGCGTGTTGTGTGTTCATGCAGGTTTGACCAGGTTGGTGTGTTCTGACAGAGCTAACATGTGATTTGATGCGACAGCCTCCTCTCATAGATCAAACAGCTCTGAAATAAAAGTGTGCACTAGTGAGAAGTCACAGCTAAGTCTGTGCTAGTGAGAAGTCCTCTTGCCCTCATAAAAATACACACACATTATGCAATCTAAGCATTGAATGACAATGAATAAGAAACAGAAGAACTGTACAGATATGCAGTAATATTTTACAGTATAACTATATCAAATATTGGTACAGATCAGTGTTAGTATATTATATATGATTATATTTGTATGGGGTTAACAGTCTCCTTTATTATATATATATATATATATATATATATATATATATATATATATATATATATATATATATATATATAGCCAGAGTAAATTATAATATTCATTCATTGTTGTAAGAGCTACGCCTTTACATACAGCCATACAGGCCATCACAAAATGCTGGAGATTTTATTTTCAGTGAGACAAATAGGTTGAATGTATAATGTATACATGAATTAGGATGCAAGCTAGCAGTTTGTAGTCACACACACACACACACACACACACACACACCGCAAGTCTGATGTAAAGATCACCATGGTCTGATGATTGCTATTGATTCTGACTTTATATAGCTGTTTTTGGTTACCATGGTAACTCGGTGGGTCTACCCCTGCAGTAGCACACGAAGCCAGCACATACACGCACAGACGGAGATGGAAGGAACTATCTGGGGGATGCAAGCACACTCAATGCAGTATACAATACCTTTTAAAGATGGGGGTGAAGAAGGGGAAGTGTGTTAGAGACAGAGAGAGAGAGAGAGAGAGAGAGAGAGAGAGAGAGAGAGAGAGAGAGAGAGAGAGAGAGAGAGAGAGAGGGCATCAGCTTTCCATGTATCCTTCAGGGAGCAATTTGTATGATACATGCAAGTTGATTGCATGTATGTGGTGTTTGACTGAGAGGTGAGAGGTCACAATCCACTGTCATATTAACAATAAAGGGGATGGGTGGTGATAGCCAGTGTTTAAGATGGTAACAGAAAGATTGCAGGTTTAGTCCTCAGTAGGAGTGGCCCATGAACTGCACAGTTAGACCCCCCATCACTGCTTTGGCTTTGTGTAGGGTGTTTGACCCCAGCTTAATGGAGGAGAAGTGACCCTGCAATTAGTGAACTACAAGTGGAGATGGCTTGGATAAAAGTCATCAGCTAAATGCACGGCAGAAACACATTTTCCTAATCAGTATTTGTCTGGTTTTCCATTTAAAATATCTAAGCATCCTTAACGTGAGATAAATATACTTGAAAAGGAAAATGTGAAGTTTGAGTAGCCTAAATCTTATTAAATATTGTTAGATTAATGCTTAAAGAAGTGACTCAAAATGGCCAAATATTGACCTTTGAAATGAATTCACTCCAGTGTAGTCACTAGTCATTTAGCATGTTTTTACAGTATATTAATTACTACAACGGTCTTCCTGCAGTAACCTGGGATTAAGTCTTGTGCTGGAGGGCGCAGTGGTAATGAGGACAGTGATTTCGGTAAGTCTGCAGTTCATGGGTCACAGCAAGCTGGGATCAGGCTATTGAACTAAATCTGTAACCATTATAATATCAAAGCCATAAACTGTCTATTTAGTGAAATATTTATAGTATTATATTTCTCAGCATAACTCATCCCACACTGTTTGTGCTATTGACATAATCTATTCTTCAAATTGTGTGGCTTGTGAGGAGAGGTGTGCGGTTACTTTACTAAGTGATCAGACTTTTTCATCTGGTGGAAAATCAAACATATTTTTGTATATTTTTGTTTTAATCTGTTTAATTTGTTTTAAATAAGTAGTTATTTTTTAATATTTGAATATATATGTGTATATACAGTATATATAATATATATAAAATTAAATTTAAATTTATTCCTGTGATTGAAAAGCAACTATTACACCAGTCACATGATTCTTCAGAAATCATTGTAATATGCTGATTTGGAGCTCAAGAAATGTTTCTTATTATTATCAAAGTTGGAAACAGTTGTGATGCTTAATATCTTTGTGGAAACGGGGCTTGACGCATACTTTTTCCCCAGGAGCACATGTGCTTCTAATTTGAACTTTAGGGGTGCAATGAAAATGTATAAAATATTTTTTTTATAAAGGGATACGATGAGAAATGTACAGGCAAAATGGTTTAATTTGTTTGAATGCAAAAACGACACGTTTAAAAAAAATGTCTGCTTCAAACTGTATTTATTTAGTAATTACAAAAATGATGTATATTCTAAACATTAAATTAACTGCCAGATAAAGTTTATTTTGTAACAAAATACCAATAATAAACAGAAAAAAAAGTTCTGCATAATGAAGGACTTTTATTTATAAACAAGGCCCAAAATACACTGGGACTATTTTTTTTTTAAATGTCTTTACTTCTTCCAGCGACTCATTCAGATATACAAGGGAGATCAAATATGCATGCTTACAAACATTTAAAACATATTACAATACAAAAGTTAAGTAAAGTTAACATTTTCAAAATTCATTAACCATAAATCATATGCACGGTATTAATTGATAGCGAACTGCTTTGAAACCACGAGCCTGTAGAATAAGCAACCGTGCAGCGTTTTGACTTTGAACGTGCAGTACTCATATTTATTGAAGTAAATCATTGTCAAAAATCACATTAGGCCGTATCACGATTCCCGTTTTCTGGCCTCAAATTTAAGACCTCTTAAAATGATAATTGAGAATTTTATTATGTCATAAGTTACCCATAAGTTATGTCCTTAAATTTGACAAAACTGACTTTTTATTCACACACGTGCTGTTAAATACTTTTTACAGTTCACACAGATCTATTTGTAGTCGCAAATGCAATTAAAATGCTCGCTCTGTGGAGCCCTGTGCAAATCTTCATGTCAAAACTGCTTTGTTTAAACAGACACAATACTTGATGATGTGAATAAAATATTCAAATGCAGTAAAGCAGTTTAAAGATGATGTTGATCATCTCTGTGGCATTCTTTCCAAAACATATTGGTTGCACATGTTTGTGGACAGCAGCTAATACTGATGGGAACAGTCACAGTCATCAATATGTGTCAAGTGTCTTTAGAGATCCCAGAGGTCAAACCTTAAAACTACTAATCCCTCCATGAATGTGTCCAGATTTAATAGGCTGAAATTGCATTCGTACTAAACAAGTTGCATTCTAGAAATCTCAGCTGTGATTATCAGTTGCGTGACATTTTGCAGTAAAAAATGTAGTTTAATTGGGTTTCAACTCCTTTTGCAGACACTCTTCTCTCTGTCAGTCGTCAGTGTTTTTTTTATTAATTAATTTTTCAGTCAGGCTCTATTTCTAGTAACTGGGACAAGCTTGTGGTCACCGTGCTTCAGGCATCCAGCGAATTATGGTAATAAAAAAAAAAATTCTGCAAAGTGGTAAAATGGAGTCCTCTTAATTACTGCTATACTCCTGCATGAAGACACAAGCCCTGATTTAATTAACCGTTTGACAGTTGGGAAATCTCTTAGTCCTTTAATTACACTCATATCCTGTAGTATTTCCAAACTAATGATTTCATGATTTTTCACATTCTGGTCACTTGAATTAAATTCAGCATTAGATTTTGACAGAGGTCTTATCAACGTCTTAGCATCTTACTCCCATTAGATTTTGACAAAGGTCTTATCAACGTCTTAGCATCTTACTCCCAGCATTAAACTATCTACAAAGGTGCTGTCAACTCCTGAACTCCTGTTAAAAACTACTTCACGTAGAAACAATTTTTATTTAGAAGTTGCTAGTAAATTTCACAATAGGCTAAGTTACCATAAAACTGCAAGTAACACATTGAATGAAATGTGAAATTTTGAAGTAGAAAAACTGAAACAGTATTTTACTACTTTAATAAATCTTTTTTTTTACAGTGCAAAGCTCCTTTGATTCAATGACATTTAGCAATCACATGCAAGTGTTTGCCTAAAGATGACAGAGAAGTAGAGAAGTTAAACTTCTTTCCTTTTTCCAGAGATGCAAATAGGCCACTGTGAGAAAAACAGGGTTTCATAGGGGAAGGACCAAGTCCCCAAGATGATGATCTGGTTCCATATATAGTACACTGAGTGTAAATAGCTAATGTGGCTAATTCTGTGTCCATCATGATTCAAGGGTGACTCACTGCCTGGTCCAAACCTGTGTGTGTGTGTGGTTTGTTTAAGCACTGTTGATTATTTTTAGGAGATCTAGACTTTGCCTTATGTTGCACTGCTGTTTTTATTTGATTATATTAATGTAAGGACATTTCAATGCTGTGTTCTATGTGGAGCTCTAAAAGCAGAACATTAAACCCATTCCTTCAGAGCAAGACATCGACGAATCGTTATACATCATTGCACCATAGGCCCCGCCCACTGGCATTCAGTTGCTTAACAGCTGACATTTGACGTTATAATCACTGATGCTGTCTAAACTGGATACAGTATATAGATGCGCGTTCAGTTTCACTTGTTTTACCGATAACACTGGGGGTGGGGTCGCATTTGAATGCGTGCATGCTTTTTTTTACTTTCACTTCTGAAATTCGCGATCATGCGTACTCTGTGTATATAGGGAGCAGCGCTACTGACTGCATATTTTACAAGATGAGATAAACGTAGGGTGACCAAACGTCCTGTTTTCCCAGGACATGTCCTGTTTTCACGTCCTGTCCTGGCCGTCCTGTCTGTTTTTTAAAAAGTGATGAAAATGTCCTGGTTTTCATTATTTTTCATTGGACCATTAAGCGTGTACTTTAAATACACGCTTGCCTTTGCACACAAAACATATGACTTTGGCTTCACCCCCTCTTGTTATAATCAGCGCGTTCCTCAATCCGCAGCGTCAAGCACAGAGCACGTCAGACTCAGAATCATCAGAATACAGAGGCCTGTGTGTGTGTGTGTGTGTGTTCATCGCAGCCTCATTGGTCTGTCACTGCTTGTCAATGTCAGAATATTTGAAATGACCAATCAAATCAAAGTAGGCGGACTTTACGTGCACAGAATTTTAGCAGCGTGACGCTTCAGACGCTTCAGTTTACGGTCAAGTGCGAGGTAAGATCTAAGTAGCTAGCGTAAAAAAAAAAAATGTCCAAAAAAAAGCCCAAATGTAAATTCACAGATGATTTACAGAGAAAATTCCTGTGTTTTCGTTTCGGTCGGGATCCGTGTAAAGCAGAATGCATGAACTGCAAAGCTGGCACGTAAAGTTACGTGTCAGTGTCAAGGTGCTAGCGACCTAGACGCCTACATAAAGAAAGTATAGGCTAAGAGAACATCAGGAGGATTCAAATTGTTTTTTTTACTGAAATAGTGTAGTAGATTTTTTTTCTTTTGTAGTAGTAGTAGATTTTTAACCTATGCTATGGCCATGAAAAGAAATAGTGTCATGTAAAAGGTGTTAGAAGCTAAACTTTGTTTTAAATAGTATTCTATTGTTGTGGGCCAAACATTGAATGGAAAGGATGTATTACTTTATGTATTAAAGTACAATAACATAGTTGCAAGGTTGTGAATCCATTTGTCAAGTTTTTTTTTTTGTATAAAAAACAGATCCACGCCCCCGCCCATCAACCACGCCCCCCGTCCTGTTTTCTGAAAACTAAAATATGGTCACCCTAGATAAACGTCAATGACGCTCAGGATCTGTTGCACACAAAAATCCTCTGCAATTGTCTCTCTCTGGTCATATAATAAGTGAAATCTGACTCCTGCTGCTCTGTGCTACGACTCTGCAGCTTTATGGAGCAGAGCCGACACTTTCAGTTTTGTTGCATCTGTTGTCAAACTGTACTCAATGGTTTTTATTTCTATAAAAAAGCAAAACGACAGTGGGGGTGGTGCCGCGGTGGCCATATGTAATTGGTGTACGGCCGAGCACTGTGAAACACCGGTAACACAGACTACCGCAACAAGCCTATTGTAAACAAGAAACACTGAAATGGAGAGTTCGCAAAGAAACTTTTGTTGAAAGCAAAGCAGCCAACTGATCTTACAGCAGCTGCATCACAAAATGAAAGTAAATGATTTCATAATGCTTTGTCTGTAAATTAAAGTTTTATACGGATAGAATTTTCAAAACAGTTGCGTGCAATAGCGAGTGGGTGTTGATACCGTTTCCAATGCAATGATGTTAGCCAATCATAACAGTAGCATTTACTGCTTTGGGGAACGCCTCAGGCGTGACAGGTGTTTGAAATCACTATCAAATCACGTCAATCACATTGACCGGCGACAGCCCGTGAATCATTAGCGTGAATGATTAACGTGCGACCTGGAAGTATATAAGGGCGCCTTGCAAACATGACAAATCACCTTATCGTCTGAAGGGACTGTTTGGTAGGCAGGCCCCGAGGCATGGCAAGGAGACGCAGTGTCTCGTTCCCTGTTCTCAGGGAACATAGGTTACAGTCGTAACCTGAGACGTTCCCTTTCGAAGGGAACTCGCACTGTGTCGAATGACGCTTTGGGGAACGATATAACCACGCCGCCATGCTAAGGGGAGTGCATGCCCTCAGGCAGTGACAACTGTTCGAACCAGCAAATTCAAATGAAATGCTAGAACCACTCACCCTCAGGTCACACTGGGCTGTCAGTCACATCATTCCCTACAGTCATAGCCTAAGCTATAAGCCTCACAGGAAAACCTCCATAAACATAGTTAAATGAAAGGCCTACCTGGGCCTGCTCAAAGGCCTAGGACCACAACTTCAATTAGAAGGGGTCCCTTCTAGGGAATGTGGCTAGGGAACCCGAAGGAACCCCAGCCAGTCACTATTCAGGGGAACGTACTCACCCCGAAATGCCACCAGGATGGCCTGACCTGGCGTCAGATACATAGACACTTAGTCTGGCCACTTCCTGTCTGTCCGAAGACAGAGCCTCTGGAATATGCCTTTAGGTAAGGCATCCAACCCGAGGGAGTGCAAAGCTGGCAGTGAACCGCTCGGCCCGGATCTCAGAGACGGGATATCCCGGAGAGTATGACTCAGCATAGTGCTTTACAACCCTTGCTTGCGAGGGGAGTTTCTCTACTCGATCCACGGATCAACCCAGTGTCTGTGTTTCAAAACACTGAGGAGGCCTGTGAAGGCCTAAGGACTGATCTAACTGGGAGGCCTCACGAGAGGCCTGCGACCGTCCGACCAGACTCAGGGGTCCGCGTGCTCATAGTGACCCTCAATGAGGGGAGCACATGGTCCGCCTGGTAGGCAAAACCAGGCTGTAGGCAGGAAAGAGGTTCCGGGAAGGATACCAGTATCAGAGAAAAACACCTTAGTCGAGCCGAAGGCTAACATAGTTATCGTTCTGGCCACCTAACGGGGAACTTCAGGACCCTGATAATCCAAAAAAGTTATCTTACCTTATTACCTTGACATGGCCCCATAACTCTATACAGGGAACGAGGTCTGTAAAGAGAAACATATTATTTTTTAATCGCAAAGATGGTCTTTGGAAGACCAGCAGCTCACCTGCGGCGTGCAAAGTGAAGACTCACCAGACAGTTCTTCATGAACATGGGGTCTACCACCTTTACATACCTGAAAGAGGCATTCTCACTAACCAAGCCGAGGCGGGCCATCAGAACATTGTTCTAACCATGAGCCCAGCCTCAGGCCTGATGTAAGAAGCGCCTGGGGAGTCGGGGAAGAGAGGAAAGGGCTAAGATATAATCACGTCCTCAGGGAAGATGATCCATAACCGACGCAGCGTGCGTTTGTGCTGGATCACCTCCCTCAGATCCCTCTTCTTGCGGGAGTCGCGCCTCCTCTGCGACCTACTACTCCACGGAGGAGGCGCACGAGAGGTGACACTGGCTCTCTGGCCTCATCTAAGGTCCTCGGACCATGATAGGCCAGGCCCTCCCATCTGTCTGGGCGTGGACACGGATCTCAGCGGTATGTATGTCCTGGATACAGCTGAGCGCGCTTTCGCCTCTCTGAACTTTCCAACCACCGCCAACACGGAGGTGCCGAAAAGCTCAGAGGGCGAAACCAGCGAATCGAGGAGAAAGCCTTTCTCTTTCTTCCCGATGTCGGCCAGGTTCAACCACAAATGTCTCTCCGTGGCCAGTATCGTCGCCATCGACCGGCAGATTGCGGCAGCAGTCTGTTTGGTGGCCCGGAGAGCTATATATATTTTTTTTCATTTGCGGCGCAGCTCAGTAACCGCCTCAGGGGCCCCACCCCCTGGTCGAGATCCCCCAGCAGATCGGCCTGGTGTACCTGCAACACCACCATGATGTGCAGGCTAGCACCGGCCTGACCCGCTGACGTGTATGCTCTACCATTTAACTTGCAGGGTTTGAGCTCTCAGTGTCGATTGTTTCCCATCGACACATACCCACGCTTTCCTATCCTCTCAACATCAGCGAGACTAGCCCGCTGATGTTGGTGGATACAGGCAGAGTATGGGTTCTTCCATGTCCTCTCGATCTCAGTATGAGATCGGGAAGAAATGAAAGGCTCACCTGAGCTGGTGGTTCTATGACCGGGGAAAAAACGCTCTCATCGCGAGCGATTTCTCCCCCAACGAGCAGCCACGGCAGCTGCAGCCTGCCCGCGGCGCGTTCCATAACACCAACCAGCTCAGCATACACGGGGCAGGGTGGCTGAGAAGATACAGGAAATATCCTATTATTACCACCCTCATCAGCCATCTCCTGTTTGTCCGGGAGAGCGCTCGCTGCCGGACTAAGTTTTCCCTTTTTTTTATTTTGAAAAACTTCATCCAATTGCAGCTTACCCTCGTCAGCCACTGCATCGTCTGAGAGGATTACACCCCTCTCAAGGCGATCGGCGAGCTTCATCTGTGACATCCAGACGCTGAACCCTCTTCTTTAGAGAAGAGGGACAGGCGAGAGCGGAGCGATCACAATTTGTACAGGCAGTTCCCTCGAGAACTGCCTGTGCGCGCTTCCTTCCCAGACAGAAAAATGCACAGTTCGTGTGTGTCACCCGGCTTCAGATATCTTGAGCACGGGTCTGCACACTTCTGAAAGCATTTCATAATTACCTGATTTTCAAAGCGACGAAAAGATGATTTGTCATGTTTGCAAGGCGCCCTTATATACTTCCAGGTCGCACGTTAATCATTCACGTTAATGATTCACGGGCTTTCGCCGGTCAATGTGATTGACGTGATTTGATAGTGATTTCAGTAACCTGTCACGCCTGAGGCGTTCCCCAAAGCGTCATTCGACGCAGTGCGAGTTCCCTTCGAAAGGGAACGGATCATTTTAGACAGAGGGTCAAGAGAAGAAATCGTTTTTCGCATATATGTTTTTTTTTATTTTGTGCAAAAACTTGCATTATAAGTGTTACTTGCATTATAAGTGAAACTCAAGGAACATAATAAAATAATTTCAAAAATCCATGTCATCATGACACCTTTAAAAGAAAAGGGCTATAAGGATCATTTTTTTATTCTTTTTTATTTATTTATTTTTAATCAAATTAATACAATATTTTTTTAATCGTTGATAGTTCAATCTGTAACAATTGCTGTGAAATTATTACTGTTATCAGACACGGATATTGTATTTTGCGTCATAACTTGGGTTATTGCGGGTCACAGTGGATTGTTCAGAACACGGATACAGCTTATCAACAAATGCGCTGTAGTCTTAACTTATCAATACCCCTCATTGATCCGTGAGTCCTTTTCCCTCTGACCCAAGCATTTTTCTCACTCCTCTAAATGAGAAGTGGATTGGGGAGAGTTTTTTTTTTTTCATTCAGAGGGTGGGTTTGTGCAAGGTCTGACTTTCCCCCCGGGGTCCTAAATCTCCCATGGGACAATTTAGAAGTTGCAGTGCTGAGACTGCAAGCTTTTAGCCTCTCTTATGAGGGCCTGGCCTTTCTGACATGCGCGTCTTACACACATACACACGCACACGCAGGTGCGCCCCACCGGTTAGCAGTATATCTCCCAGATTGCATTGGAGCATTGACATTCCATCAAATCCCATCAGCACTTGCTTCACTTGGCTGAAGCTCAGCGAGCTCAGTTCAGCCCGGGAGCCAAAATGTTACGGTGTTCTCTGACGATCGCACAACGCAGGGGTATTGACATGGAGAAATATGTATTACTGTTACAAATACTGGTCACATGCAGTTCTTAATGGCTAACATCCAAGTACTTCTGTAGCTCTAAAGTACAATAAACATGCAATTACTGCACAAATGCTTCTTTACAAGAAGAAAAGTGTTGATACAGTATGTTTAAGTCAAGTAATGCTGATGTAGCCTCACTGTGGCGGGTTGTGCTCGGTGGCATATTGTGCGTTTGCTGTAGCTCCGATCAATACAGAACCTCTATAAAACAGAAAGAACTCTCAGTGCCTGGCCACAGTAATGTAATGCATGTAGTCCAATGTGGACAGTATTCATGCCGGAAAAATATGGAGAACATATACAGTATGGCTGCTCTAAAGGCCAAATGGTGATAAAATCAAAAGTACACTATGGGCCCTATTTTAACGATCTGAAACGCAAGTGTCAAAGCGCAAAGCGCAAGTAACTTTGTGGGCGGATCCCGGCGCTGTTGCTATTTTCCCGGCGGGATAAGTGACTCTTGCGCCCGACGCAAGTTTAAAAGGGGTTGGTCTGAAGTAGCTTCATTATTCATAGGTGTGGTTTGGGCGTAACGGAAACAAACCAATAAGAGCGTCATATTACATTCCCTTTAAGAGCATGATGAACGAGGTGCGCTTGTTCCATGGCGCAATACTATTATAACGGCGCATTTACCAGCGCGCTTCAGAATCGTTTCACAGCCGAGGAGATCGATGTTCTCGTCAGCCCTGTAAAAGAGGAGAAGTGACATTGGGGATGGGACAAACCCACCCAAATTAGCTTCGGTTAAACATGCATATAATAATTTGGGTAAATGTTTAAGCTTTATGCCTATTTTTCCCATCGTCATGGACACAACAATGATTTACCTCGTGTTTAAATATTTTTCCTTATAATAATGTATCATTTGCAAAAAGTAAAATGCATCTGTGTAGATGAGAGAGTCATCTACAGTGTATGCGCGTTGTTCACACTCTGTATTATGGCCAAGCATGCGCGCTTAAAATAGCATCTGAATGTAGGCCTACGCGCAACGCACCACTGACTTTAGGCTAGGTTTTTTTCTGGTCAGTGGCGGAATTGTTTTCTGGGACTGCAAAATAGCATGGGGGAAAGTTTGCGCCGGAACACGCCTCCTCTTTGCGCTGAACCGCCTCGGGGAGCGCAAGTGTATTTCTTAGTTAACCGACGTGTGTCTGTGGAGGGTAAAGTCCGCTTTGCGTGGGTGCAAAATAGGAATTATACATGCGTCAGTGTACAAAGTCATTTGCGCCGGGTGCAAGATAGGGCCCTATATGTTTCACGCTTTTAATAATATCTAATGTAAATATTTCATTTTTCAGTACAAACTGTATATTCTGTCCCTAAACCTCTATCCCTAAACCTACCCATCACAGAAAAAAATTAGGCATTTTTTTAATTTCAAAAAATAAGTTTAGTATGTTTTTTTTTATAAACCATGTTTAATATTATATATTTAATATTATATTATATATATTTAAGACTTCCATATGCATTTTTACGGAGCCCCGTACGTTACATGCAGGAAATAAATAGTGCGCACAATTTACTATTTTGTTCCCTCGATTTATAAATCGTGCGCACGATTTACTATTTCGTTCCCTTGATTTGCTATATCGTGTGCGCGATTTATAAATTGAGAGAACAAATTAGTAAATCGTCCGCACGATAAGTAAATCCAGGGAACGAATGAGTAAATTGTGCGCACGATTTATAAATCAAGGGGAACAAAATAGTAAATTGTACGCACGATTTACTTTTTTTTTCTTGCATGTCATGTGCAGGGCTCTGTAAATATTTGAGTGATGACAGCAATAACACTTTGAATCTAAATTTTGAATTGACTAAAATTAAATTCACGGAAGTTAATCAAACTTTTTTTAAAAAAAAAGTATTCTGCATCTCTTCTTCCCCCTCCACCCTCAGTTCGACACCTCTCCGCATTTCCCGTTTTCTCATTCTCCCTCTTCTCTGTTTATACACCCATTTTTCTTTCTCACACTCTCCATTTCAGTTTCTCTCACTAGGGGCTCTCTCCGTCTGTTCTGCCACTGTTTATGTTCTTTCTTCCCTCTATCTTCTCGTTCTCTCTCTCTCTCTCTGCAGAAATGCTGAGGCGGCAGTAGCGCTCTGACTGAATTAAGATTGTATGATTGATGTGCAGCACTCTCAAACGAGAGCGAGAGAAGGAGAGAACGAAATGCAGGAGGGAAAGGAAGGCTGAAAGGGAAGGATAAAAGATAAGACGAGGAGTGAAGAGAAAACAGGGTGGAATAAGCAACAAAAAGCTTTTCAATACTGGGCAGACCGACAGAGAGAAACATGCAGATGTCAGGGTGTAAAAGGTGCTGGATTTGACGTTTAAGGACAGGAGAGAAAGAGGAAGTGGAAGAAATAGGAGTGTTTGGTGTTTACTGAGATGATGCAGAAAGACTGAAGGATGAATTGAGGAATGAGAGAGAAATTGAAGTGGAGAGAGTGAGTGAAAAGGAGGCATATCAAAATGACGGACAGACTGTAAATATGAAAATAGAGAAAAAACTTTTGAGAGAAATGTTGAGTGAATGTCTGCTATATCTGAAACGACTGTATACATACACCCATGATTCTCCTGTCCACACACAGGGGTTGATTAGATGTGAATTGGGGAGATTGGGGCTAGTTGTCACAAAAAAGTCTGTCCTCCTCACTAAACTTTCACATTTCTTGTCTTTTTTTTTGTCAAATTGTCATGCGTTTTATATACTTTCTTAAAATTTTGAAAATATAGGGTCAGTAATATTTTTTAGAAAATTAATACTTTTATTCAGCAGTAAGAATGTTACAAAAGATTTCTTCCTGAATGCTAGGTTGTTTCAACCCATGTTTGGGTCAAATATGGACAAACCCAACCGTTGGGATTATATACTGTATATATACATAATAAAAAACACTTTTATTACTTAATTTCTGTTGGCTAAAACAGTAGTTTAATATTTTTGTATGACCTTTACATTCAACATTTTAGCTGATTCAATTTTGTTTTGTGCTTGATAATTGTTTTGTCATAAAATTTTTGCTGAAACCCAATCTCCGTTCCTGGTCAATGATCTTTGAGGTTAGTGCTTTTACAGAAATTGGGCTTAAAAATAAACCTTCCCTGAGAAATATTCCCTGGAGATAAAATTGTGATATATTCATATCGAGTATGAATCATATTTTACATCTCTGCACATTAGAGCGGCAATCATCCTGTTAACTAACCTTTAGCACTTCTGCAAGAGATGCAGAGCGAATCAATGGGTGAGATGGTGTTTGTGCGATAAAGGACAGATTAAGAATATACGACCACAAATGTTTGTATAGAAAAAGTCGAAGAATTTTTTTCATAATTACAACATAGTTTTGGTAAATTTCCAGCAGGTTCTGGAAAGTAAGCAGGTCATTATTTTAATATTTCAGGCACACAGATCATAGCTGTAAAGAAGAACAGCTTGAAATTGTGGTTGAAACCTAAGAATGTTTTTCCATACAATATATATTGATATCAAAACACAACACAAACTCTAAGCCAGAATAGATCAATATGATCACTGGCAGCAAACACATATATGTTTCCAATCTCACAGGTGGATGGTGTTTGCTGCTGTTTCTATGTAAAGCAGAGACGCGTGTGTGTGTGTGTGTCACCAGGTGTTTGGATTGCTCAGTGGAATCTGACCAACAAACAGTGCTTGGTCAGTTTTCATAAAACAATCAAATAAAACTGAGCTTGTTTTAGTTGCAGGGTTACAATTAATAAAAAAATACACAATCGTTCAAAAATGATTTTAGTATGCTGATTTGTTTTTCAATTATTCATGTGTTCTTATTATGTTTCTTATTATCTTTCTTATCCCAAACTTTTGAATGTTAGGGTAACAATACACACACACACACACACACACACACATACACAATTTACTTTAGTTTAGATTAGTTTAGGAAATTAGTTTAGATTTTGAATTAGATTGTTTTCCAATATGATTTCATTTCAAATTTGGACAGATTTACAGTAAATGGAAACTAATTAAGACATTTTACCGGCATCTAATCTAATGTCAATGAGATATTGAGACCATCTCTCTGTTCGATCTAGAGAGGAGTCTAGAGCAGTACGTATACGTAAAGGGATATTCACTGTTTTTGTTCATAAAATGAAAGCCAATGGGGTCCAAACCAACATTGGCTATTGTACATTTAAAAAATATATATATTTTGTGTCCGTAGAAGAATGTCACACAGGTTTGGGATGACATGAGTGTGAATAACTGATGACATAATTTTAATTTTAGTTGACCTATCCCTGTTTTAGATGTATTAGAGCAGACTGTTTACATGAGTGTGTTGGTTTTGAATGTAATGTTACTCCAGCTGCCGAATCAGGATCTTTCTGCATATTGCATCAGTAAACCAGCCCTCATGAGCGTGCAGTTAGCATCCAGCAGTCAGCCCAGTGTCTAACACAGGCTTACCGCAATGAAAACCATTAAAGGAATCCATGATGGAGAAGGAAAGCTATAGAGAGTGCGTTAGAGTGAGAGAGAGAGAGGGGAAATGAGAGAAGAGGGCACTATGACAGTGGAGCAACGAACAAATCTCTGTGAATCAAGAGTCACTTAGACCTCTAAAGACCCGAATGCAGTAGAATTTAACGTCACAAATAATAAAATATAGAAAAAGAGAGCGACAGAGTGAAAGAAATGGGTTTCAAGGAGGAGAGGAGCAGACTCTTTAATCTGTCATGTATCTATTTTTAGTGTAGCGTATATGGAACAGGAGGGGGAATTCATAACTGAAGGCTTTTTAGCATGATGGATCACACACACACACACTCGCTTCAGGTCCCTCTGCAGGAAAAACTGAGCAATCGAAGAGGAAAGGAAAATGCAAAGATGGAGACAGGAAGACCATGGTGTGCCAAAGACAATGGGAAAGCGAGTTGGCGAGAGCCCTTGCTGAGTCTTTTGGATTCTTTCATTCAATTTGTAAGGTTGTTTGTTTTATTTCAGTTGAGTTGTGTTCATCTCATCAGCTCTGTTTCCCCCTGAAGCACACAGTCAGCTCAAATCTAGAGCGCAGAAACCCCTCAAAAAAAAAAAAAGATAGAAAAACCCTGGCCAACACATATATGTCCATAAAACCCATGCAGTTACAAGATGTGTAATTCTTGTCATTAACTAACAAAGTGCTGTCAACTCAAAGGTCAAATTTACAATGAAGTTCTCACTGTTATTTATTGCAGGAAGTGGCAGAAGTGTTAATTTGAGCTTGGTTTTTCAGATTAAACATTTGCACACACAAACTAAAGGTGCTAAACTAAAGGTCAGTCCTTTTCAGTTTCAGTTGGCAACAAGGGTTGTTACAAATATGACTAAAGTTGAGTTCAATAAAGGAATGCACAATGACGTAATGGAGGGTGCAGACAATGCAGGTCTTGTGACTCGTTGTCCTTTAAACGATGCCCATGAAAAGTTTCCAAAGCCTGGAGGTCTAACTGACCGTATTAGACGACTCTCCTCTCCTCTGGATTGCTTTCTGATAATGTAATATGGAGGTTTTAGTTGTGAGCAGTCGAGCGTTAATATGCTGATGCTTTATAATGCAGTGTGTGCATGGGAGGGAGTGTACAGTGTGTGTGAGGTGATGGGAAAGTAGGGACAAGAATAGGTGGTCATGGGAAGGTTTGAAGGACACCTTTTAAAAAAGTTATATTTAAAGGAAAAAATGGCCTTTTAGAAGTTAGCTGAATCTAACAAAGCCTCCCATTGGGGACATCCTTAATGGTAAAAAAATGATTCCTGCTTAAAACAAGAATAAATTGCAAACCGTAATTTAAGATGAATTTTAAAATTCATCACCGTTTAAGGCTATTTATATACTAAAACAAACAAAAAACAAAGACCTGATGAAGATTAAAAAAAAAGATTATTATTATTACTGTGTAGCTATAAGCGTGTATGTTTATGAGGAGAAGAGACAAATATGTATACCTTATAAAGAAGGCAACCATTGTATATATTTGGCTGTGTTGGATCTGTGCACAGACTTTTTAATTAAAGCAAAAGAGATTGAAAGAGGGACCTGGCACCATCACTAGCTCTTATTAGTCTAATACACATTTAAACTGCTGATGGAGAGATCCAGTAGACACTCTCAGATGCTGGCCAACTCTCCATTTCACAGCTCTTCTCTCTCTCTTTCTCTGTTGCCAGCGCTCCCTGCCTTTCCTTTTCTTTTCCTCCTCATTTAAATACATCTACATTCTCACTATTGTCCTTCTCTGTCTTGTTTTTCTCTCCTTCTCTCTCTCAATTACCCTTGTACAGAAACAGAACAAGAGAGAAGACTGTTGAAATGAGAAAGGAAGATTTCAGTTGTTTAGTAGTTTAGTGTGCAGCACTCTGCAGCATCTCTGTCTGTGGTTTCTGCCGTGAAGGGTTTGCACAAATGCTCGCATTTCATTTCTCAGAACAACCGCTCTTGCACATGCTCACTTCAGCGCTCGAGTGGTTGCCATGGATACCACTTTATGTCTCCCAGCATGCATTGTACTGCTAGCCGTGTTAGCCCTGAGCTAACTGTGTGTTGGTGATTTTCAATGAGCTCTGAATAAGCATGAGTGTGTGTTTGTGTGTAAGGACTTAGTCAGGATGTGAGCTTGTGTCCCTAAGAGGTCTGTGTTTGCTCTTTTTGCGCCACAAAATAACTGATGTACTTTGAACAGTTTACATGCAGTATACAGACAGATTGATGTGAATTCATGTGCAGGGCTGCAGACTGCGACCAAATGGATGCATTTTGCAAACTTTTTCCTGCTGATGTGACTAAATTTTGTTCGAGGTCATCAGCCCAACTGATAGAACTGCCATTTCTGTTGCATATGAGAAACATCAAACAGCAAACGAAACGAAAGCGGATCGAAACCCTTATACTTGTTATTGCACTGCTCGGATAGATTATTAGCTCGGACCAATAATAGACAATGCATTGCGAGCTCAGAACAGGTACTCGCGAGCCGATCTTTGATCACACGACACTGTTACTACACAGCGCTGGGAGATCCAGTGAGAAAGTGTTTGAATTCGCCACAGAATTAATAAACGTCGCTGCAAGATCTAGAGAGAAGCATTCAAATTTGGTGCAGAATTCTATGTTATAAACCATATCAGATCAAA